>VWZI01020343.1:31618-55282 GCA_013396835.1 Psilopogon haemacephalus | reverse complement strand
TCTAACTTCTCACTCAAATCCTCCAATTAGCTCAAACCAACACAGCCTCTCAGGACTACAGGGTGCTTGCTCACTCAGACTCTCCTCATAACAGGGATGTTCCATTCCCTTCATGATCTTTGTGGCTCTGTGCTGGACTCTCTCAAGCAGTTCCCTGAGGTCCTTCTTGAATTGAGGGGCACAGAACTGGACACAATATTCCAGATGCAGCTTCACCAGGGCAGAGTGGAGAGGGAGTAGAACCTCTCTTGACCTACTAGACACAGCCCTTTTTAATGCACCCCAGATGATGCCTGGCTGGCAGGAGTGGTACCTCCACAGACTCTCTCTGGGGATCTTCTCATCTGCCAGTGGTCTGAAATTACAGTGTTTACTTCAGCTCTCAGGAACAAAATAAATCAAGTGCAACTGTTGAATCTATTTCTGCTTTTTAGGGATTCCTGAGCTGAGTCATGCAACTCATAGTCAGTGACCCAGCTTGTAATTAAGAAAGGTGATGCTCTTGAACCTCTCCACAACTAATTCATATTTAGCTCTTACTCACCACAAATCATAGACATTATCAGCAGTACTTTACTTATTACACTTTTTCATATTAAAAATTGCTGCAATATATAAATCTTAATTGTGGAAAGGCTTTTGAAAGGTACTCAGGAGGGCTAGCAGCAGAGGAATTGATTTGTTGTCATTAGAACAGCATTATGCAGAGGCAAGAAAAAATTCTAGCTGAGCATCTTGTTAAAGCATTGTGTGCTCCACCTGTTGCATTACTGGAGATGCAGATTGTTGCAAAGAGGGAAAAAATGGAACAAGCCATAAAATTTATCTTCCTCAGCCTGCGGAGCTCTTGTGCTGTGAATAGTGTCTGCTCTCATAGTTTGAGTGTTTCCAGGAAGGTGGTCAGGTACTTTGCATCTTTTCATGTATGGAGTGGGTCCAGAAGGGGCCACCAAGATGATCAGAGGGCTGGAATACCTCTCCTATGAGGACAGGCTGAAAGAATGGGGGCTGTGCAGCCTAGAGAAGAGAAGGCTTTAAGGAGGTCTTTTAAATACATTTCATGTGAAGGGGAATCACAGAATCACAGAAATATCCAGGTTGGAAAAGACTCTCAGGATCACCAAATCTAACCTATAACCCTACTCTACAAAATTCACCTGAAATCGTATCCCTAAGCACGACATCCAAATGACCCTTAAACATATTCAGTGTTGATGACTCCACCACCTCCCTGGGCAGCTCATTCCAGTGCCTGACTACTCTCTGCATGAAAACCTACCCAGTCTCAGCTTGAGGCCATTCCCCCTTGTTCTGTCTCCAATTACCTGTGAGAAGAGACCAGCAGCAGCCTCTCCACAATGTCCCTTCAGGTAGCTGTAGACAGCAATGAGGTCCCCCCTCAGCCTCCTCTTCCTCAAACTATCCAGCCCCAGCTCCTTCAGTCAAACCCCATAAGATTTATTGTCCAGGCCCTTCCCCAGCTTCCTTGCCCTCCTCTGCACTGGCTCCAGCACCTCCACATCTTTCATGTATTGCAGTGCCCAAAACTGAACACAGTACTTGAGGTGTGGTCTTACCAGATCTGAGTCCAAGGGGACAATTGCCTCCCTGCTCCTGCTGGCCACAGCATTTTAAATACAAGCCAGGATGCCACTGGCCACCTGGGCACACTGCTGGCTCCTATTCAGCTCCTGTCTATTACAACCTCCAGATCCCTTTCTGCCAGCAGCTCTCCAGCCACACTTCTCCAGGCCTGTAGCATTGCTTGGGGTTGTTGTGACCCAAGTACATGACCTGGCATTTGGCTTTGTTGAAACTCATCCCATTAATGTTGGCTCATTGATCTAGCCTATCCAAGTCCCTCTGAAGAGCCTCTCTACCCTCATTCAAAACAACACTGCCGCCTAACTTGGTGTCATCTGC
The DNA here is from genome assembly GCA_013396835.1 of Psilopogon haemacephalus. NCBI lineage: Eukaryota > Metazoa > Chordata > Aves > Piciformes > Megalaimidae > Psilopogon > Psilopogon haemacephalus. The sequence goes on along the minus strand of VWZI01020343.1, from coordinate 53,359 downwards.
AAACTTACTAATGACACTCTGTGCCTGAATCAAGGTTGTCAATGAAGATGTTCAAAAGAAGTGGTCCTGACACAGATTCCTGAGGAAAACCACTGGTGCCTGGCCACCAATTGGATTCAACTCCATTGGCCACCACTCTCTGGGCCCTCCTGTCCAGCCACTGCTTTATCCAAGAGACAGTGTGTTCAGCCAAGCCATGAGTAGCCAATTTGTCTACAAGAAAGCTGGGGAGAGATTGTTTAGAAGGGCTTGGAGTGATAGGATGAGGGGCAGTGGTTTGAAACTGAAGCAGGGGAGATTTAGATGGGATACAAGGATGAAGTTTTGCGCAATGAGAGTAGTGCAATACTGGAACAGGTTGCCCAGGGACGTGCTTGAGGCACATTCAAGATCAGACTTGATGTGACCATGGGCAACCTGCTCTAGGTGCAAGTGTCACTGCTTACTGCAGAAGTGTTGGACAAGATGACCATGAGGGTCCCTTCCAACTTGATGGAATCTGTGAAACTGTGCTTACAGATTGATTCTCCTCATAGAATGGCTTATGTTAGAAGGGGCCTTAGAGATCATCTCCAACCTCCCTGCCATGGGCAGGGACACCTCATTTTGTTTGGTTTTTTAATTATATCATATACTCCACATAATTTATGTACTATATATAATAGACTATCTTGTATAAAATATTTTTACATCCTATATTTTAATATCTATTCTGGGTGTTCAGGCCCTCTGTTTAACACAGTGGTGTGGATTACCAGTTCCACATAGTTCATGATTTCTGCAGAGCAAATCTGATTCAGAGGGCTGGCAGTACCAAAGCTCTTCATGAATGGCCTACTCTTTTTTAAGAGTAGGCTATTTCATAGGAACAGTTTCCAATTTAACAGAATGAAACTGAACAGAAGATCAACCTTGCGAAAGCTGGCATTTGGGAAAGTTTCATGGTGCTTCAGGACACAGTTTAATGGCCATGGTATTAGGTGGATGGTGGGTTCATTGATCTGCAGAAGTCTTTTGCAATCAAAACAATTCTATGTTTAGATGAAAGCCCCACACAGAGGAAACCTGAGCATGTGAAAACTATGTTCTCCCACATCCCAACACAGGCAGCAGTAATTCTGAGCTTGTCTTGAAGTGCTCTGGTTGCTGCAGACCAGGTACTGGCTAATTATGACTGTGTTGTAGTCAAGAGATGAAGGCTGGATTTTATTTTCAACTCAGTTATTGGAGTAACTGGAGCCATGTATAATTGCCTTCTCAAAAGAAAATTGTTGGAAATTTGATGCATAGCAAATATGAAAGCTACAATATGGATTAAATTATCAAATGGCTCAAGTTCAGTGTCTCTTTGAAGACTGGGTAGAGGGGTAGAGGAAATTACGCTTGTATTTTACACCTGCCAAATTAAATTATAGCAACAAATCTGTCTAATACAATGGAGAAAGACCATGATTTATTTTCAGACTTGGGTAATTAGAAGCAGGACTACACTTAAAGGTTGAAACTGAATTCCTAGAGAGAGTTCCTTACATGAAAACACTGATTTCTGCTTGGGTCATATTCATCTCTTCTATTTTAAGACTTTTGAATCATAATGCAAAGTGTCTCATCCATTATTTATTCATCTCTTCATCAGTGCAATGCACAAGAAATTGTTCCTTTGGTTGTTTACCTGCCGATGTGGAATATTCAGGGTTTATTCTCTTTTCAATAGGCATTCATGAATCCAATTAACAATGCTGAGTCTCAAACGTCTGCATTGAGAGAGGGGAAAAAAAAGACCTTTGTCTCTTAAAGTATCTGTTTAACTGCAGGGTAAAAAAGGGAGAAGCAGCTTTTGGTGAATTATGGCTTAGAAGGTCAGTAGCTTCTACCTGGTTTTTGCAGTAGCTAACACATTCCCCTGGTTCTCTCTCTGCTCTCAAAGGTCCTTGTATGAGCTATAAATGCTCATACAAGCATTTATGGATGAGCAGTGCTGGTGGTGAAGTGAAGAGTTCTATTATTACCTCCATTTCTAAGATGAATTACTAACAGGCCACACTTTTAACCAAATGGCAGGATTACAGTAAGGTTAGTATGGCTGGATTTTAGTCTTGTGACATAATTCTATGGGAACGAAGTGAAAAGAAGTAAAAAAAAAAGAATATTTCAGTGACCTTTAAAGAAACACTTAGTGCTCCTCTTCTTCAGAAGTTCTCCTGCTGTCCCTCCAAGAACCAGAGTGATACTGAAATAATCAGTGACATTTTGTATTGTTCAGTAGTATTTATTGTTTGCTTGTTGGATACTCTTAGAGCAGCTGTGACTTTCCCAATGAGACAGGAGGTCTTGATCAAGATCAATGCTATTAGCAAGTGAATAGGTTCTTAGTAAATTAAATACTGACCTCTAGAACAGCATTTGCTCCTGTTGCTGGCAAAGCAGTCTCAACGCAGGCAGTTTTGTTCAATCTAATTTGTTGTCAATTAACAACAACTTTTGATTGCCCATTTGGGTATTTGGATTGGGAAAGAAGACTTAAACTGAGGAAACAATTCTTTAATTTGACCTCATTAATGTTTATACGTAAAGGGTGAGTGCCAAGAGGTTGGAGCTGGGCTCTGCTCATTGATGCCCGACAACAGGACAAGGGGCAATGAGTAGAAGTTGAGGCATAGGAAGTTCCATGGAAACATGAGGGAAAAAAAATTCCCTGTGTGACAGAAGACTGGAACAGGCTGCCCATAGAGATTGTGGAGTCTCCCTCTCTGGAGATATTGAAAACCCACCTGAACTCACTCCTGTGTTTTCTGGTATAGGTGGTCCTGGTCTGGCAGCAGGGTTGGACTGGATGAGCTTTCAAGGTCCCTTCCCTTCCAGCCCCTGATACTTTGTGGTTCTGTGAATTTAGCAGGGTCAGAGCTTGAATGGGGCAGGCAGCTGACAGTATTTTAACAACCAGCTGTGATGGGTGTGGGTTCCACTGCAAGTCCCACCACAGGTTCTCCTGCAGCCCCCCACCACCCAGAGTTGCTGTGTGCAACCTCCTTGGTCACAGCCAACATGCAGAAAGGCTGCCAGCAGCTCGCTGCAGTATAAATATGCTGAAGTCATAAGGTCTATTAGAAGCACCACATCACTTCAAAGAGTTCAAAATAGCATGTTCATTAGCTGTGATCACACCCAAATTCTCATTTAAATAGATAGTCAGAGGTAGGCAATACAGTTGGATTCCCATATAAACCTGTTCTGTGCAGAACAGAAGGCATCATCTTTCACATGAAAAAACCCAGAGCAGTCAGAGGTTTTTGGATTGACCCCTGTGTCCTCAGCCCTCTAGTGGGTATATGAGTGTGCTTTCCAGGAGATACAGATTGTGGCTCAGTCTTTGTAAGATGGTCTAATGTGCACTTCTGCATAGGCTGCTCTCTGCTTTAAAATAACTGTTGTGACCCTTGCCTGTCAGAATCTTTTCCTGATGTCATTATTGGTTTGCAACTGTTTTTCCTCTGCCTTATTTAAAGAGCAGCCCATTCAGTCCTGGATAATTATCATCCCTCCTCAATGGTTAAATCCTTTAGATATTTGTAAGAATTCTCATTACTTGCATCTTTTCTGACCTTGGCACACTTAGCCATTTTCCTCTGCTCTGTGTTCCTCTGGTCTTGATAATGCTGTGGCTGGTTTGATTTTTTTTTAACTCACTCTAGCACTTCAATGCAAATCTCTCCAAATGCTTCCCAGCAGTCCACATGAAAAGTGAAATTAGAAGAATTCCATGGATGTTGCTAGTGGTTCCTTGCTGTATAGATGCTCGGGGGTGGATGGTGCAGTCTGTACTTACAGTGGTGTGTGCTTGTGCTATACATAGTCTCACTGGCATCACTGGGGCTGCTTGCTTTGTCCTGTTCTTATCTCTTCCCTAGTCCTCTCCTCCACTCTTCAAAGTCCTTGCTGCAAATGCAGCATTTGGGCAGAGTTTTTAGTTTTCTGGAGTCTTTAACTAAATAAATTTGTACCACAAGCACACCAGGGACTTTACTTCCAACTAGATCTGTTCCAGTTTTCTAGACTCTCTGCTGCCTTTGATGTCTCAGATAGAATTTTGAACTTCTCAGGAAGGTACTTTGATAAATCCCTGATTATAACAATTGTAAGATGGGCTTCTTTGTGATGTGTAAGACTAATGTCATCCTTGCTAGGAGCTGACTGATTTATTTGCTTCTGGACTATTAATTGCTCAAACTTCTGTATGTCTCTATATTTTTGTTCTTTCCCTTGTGAAATAGCAGAGATACGAAATATTTCTACACACTTAAGAGACAGATATTTCATTTGTGACCTCTTTGTCTTTTAATATTTGTTTTATTTTCCTCCTGTGTGGTTCCCCACCCCACCTGCCACAAACAAGGAGATGGGGAGACAGTTTGATGCAAACTAGTTCCCTCTTTATTAGCTCAAAAGCAGTTGTATATATATTCCAAACACCAAGCATTCATGTCATTATGCATACGTGGTAAATGTTGATTGAATAAGAACCGTTGTTTATGCATTCTGTGGCTATAGCTGATTTCACGTGCTTACAAAATTGCAGTGGTCAGCTCTATTATTGACCATAGATAGAAACACTATATTTTCTAAACCACATTTCTCCCCTGACTTCTTATACAAGCTACCACATGTATTAAAACCGGTTTTTCTTCCCTTTCAGCCACTTGCAACACTTGTGCAACATGTCTCCACTCTTGTTTCACATCCTATTCTTGTCCTTATTTTATTCTTTTTTAAACCTTCTGCTACCATGGCTTAATTATCTCAGTTTCCTGATACAGCAAATTATCCATGCTTAAAGTGCATGAACCCACACCCACCCTCATCTGTGGAAAATCCACCTGGGTTGATTAGCATTGTAGTGTTGTCTTTCTCTGTGCAAACCTCACCTCACCAGGCACATCCCTTAGGACTATAGGAGCAAGTTCTTTAACATGAGGGTGCTGGAACACTGGAATGGGTTGCTCAGGGAGGTGATTGGGGCTACACCCTTGGAGATATTTAAAGTGAAGCTTGATAGGGATCTGGGCCACCTGATCTAGTTGAGGATGTCCCTACTAACTGCAGAGAGGGTTGGACTGGATGACCTTTGGAGGACCCTTCCAATCCAGACCATTCTATGATTTTCTGTTGCAGCTCTTTGACCTCTCAGTCCACTTTAGTTGTCTCACCTTATGTGCTTTTTTCTGGTTAATGGGATGATCTGAATCCACTGAGGGTTTCTTTTGGGAAGCAAAAGAAAAGAAAAAGGCAGTCAAATTTTCTCATTTCAGTGCAAATATTTGGAAATAGTTGAGTTGTGTTGAACATGGATATCATTGTTGATTCTTATACAGTTGTACAATTTAATTTTCTCAATTTTATACCATCCTGACTATATTGGCATTCTCATCATTTAACCATCCACCATGACTTCAGGTTCATCATAATTTCTTTACAGACTGGATTTTTAGAGCAACAGGCATAAATTGAGTGAAGCTGAACTTCTCAGCAGACAAATGCTAGTCACCAATACCCCTAAATTAATTTCCCCTGGTAACAGAGCCAGAGCTCCATCAACATGTGCCTTTATTTGATCTGAAGAATCACTTCTGCAACATTCATTTCCCAGTCATACTGTAGACTGCCAGACTGCTGTCCTTGTTGGCAACTTTTTAGTATCAGGATGAGATCTGAAATCTGTCATAGAGTACTAGAGGTTCCTTTCATAGAGGTGGGAAGGAACCTCCAGAGATCATCAAGTCCAACTCCTCATTGCTGCAGGGAAGTAAAGGACCTAACTGGATGAAATTTCATGTTTATGCTGGTGTACTCTGTCCCCTTCTCTGCCCTGGGCCCTACCCCTGCCCATCCCTTCCCTCCACTTTTTCCCTACCTTTTTAATCCTTTCCTCCCCATTTCCCCCCCTTTTCCCCCTCCTTTTTCCTCCTGTTTTCCTATCACTTCCCCCTCCCCCTTCCCTCTTCCCTTTTTTGTATCTCCACATCTTTTCAAGTGATTTCTCCAAACCAGATGCCATTTTAGAATGAGATTAACTGCCTTTGGTCAGTCAGGAAGTGAAAGTCCAAGCCCTGAGCTTTTATTTTAACATTTTAAATACTGTTTTCTTTTCTGATAGCAGCAAAGAAGTGTTTCGACTGTGCTCTGGGATCTCTAATACAGTCATCATTTCTTTCCTCGTTAATTTTCTAGACATGGCACATATTAAATGGTATCACTGCAGGTGGAATTTAGCTAATTGGAAAAACACTACAATTTTTGTATTTAGAGAATGGTAAAGCTAGTTTGTGGTGCTCTGGTTTGCTGCTTGGAATACTCCAGCTACTTAAAGTCAGTAAGTGGAGAAGATATGAAAAAAGTCTATACTGAAAATGTGATCTTGTTAGTACTTTTTGTTCTCTAACAGGCATAAACAAATGTTTAAAACAAGAATATGAAGGTTCTAACACCTCCTAACTGTCGAACTTCATGGAAGCTTTCTTAAACAGTTTCCCTTCTACTTCCCCAAGCTTGAATCCCACAAAACCAGTCTCTCCAGATGCCAGTAATAACACAGAATCACAGAAACATACCAGCTGGAAAAGACCCCAGGATCACCAAATCCAACCACTATCTCTACTCTACAAAGTTCACCTGTAAACCATATCCTCAAGTACCACATCTAAATGACTTTTAAACAAATCTGGGGTTGGTGACTTCACCACCTCCCTGGGCAGCCCATTCCAATGCCTGAGTACTCTTGCTGGGGAAAAATGTTTCCTAATATCCAGTCTAAAGCCAGCCACAGCTTGAGGCCATTCCCTCTTGTTCTATCACTAATTACCTGTGAGAAGAGACCAGCACTAACGTCTCCACAACATTCTTTCAGGTAGCTGTAGACAGCCATGAGGTCTCTCCTCAGCCTCTTCTTCTTCAAACTAAACAGCCCCAGCTCCTTCAGTCTCTCTTCACAAGATTTATTGTCCAGGCCCTTCCCCAGCTTCCTTGCCCTCCTCCACACTGGCTCCAGCACCTCCACATCTTTCTTGTAATGAGGTGTCCAAAACTGAACACAGAGTGTGGTGTACAAGGGGACAATCACCTTCTGACTGATGCTGGACACAACATTTCTAATCCCAGCCAGGATGTCTTTGGTTTCTTGGCCACTTGAGCACACTGCTGGCTCATATTGAGTGGTCTATTACAATCCCCAGGTCCCTTTCTGACAGGCAGCTTTCCAGCCACACTGCCCCATGCCTGTAGCATTGCTTGGGGTTGTTGTGGCCCAAGCTTATGAATCAAAGACTCTAATAAACATGTGGGTGGTAATTGAGTGCCACCTATGCCTACATGCACAGCTGTCTGCTGATCTCTGCAGGTGTGTGGAAGAAGGTCAGCTATAAGAGTTAGGAACCCTTGCACGCTGTTCAGCAAGCTGGTGTGGTCTGAGTGTGCAGAAAAGCTAAGTGGCCGAAAGGCAGCTAACAGCTTCAAAGAGAGCCACTTAAGGAGGAGGTAACATCTTTTAAAATATCACTTGAAGCTTGAGAAGGCAACTTTCTGAAATACTTGAAGACCAGTGTTTTTCAGGGGAAAGCTGAGTGGTTCTTATGCTTTAACACTACTATCTTCTAATATCACAATTGCTCGTCAAATAGGGAAACCATCTCTTGATTAATTTGTACTTAGTCTATACTTCCCATTTTATACTTACTCTATACTTTTGTATATATTGCCTGGAAATCCAGCTTGTACTGAAATAAATGTTTAAAGGTGTCAGATATCAGAAGAGAACAGACTTTCTTACACTGTATTCTTTAAGGGCCCTCCCAATCTAAACCATTCCATGATTCTGTTAGAATAATATGTTAATAACAGACTTCTTTATACTATGTTTCTAGGTGATATTTAAGGGCCCTTGCAACCTGACCTGTTCTATGATTCTATGTTATCATAATAGTTTAAAAACAGATTTCCTTATACTGAGTTCCTAGATGATCTTTAAGGGCCTTCTCAAGCCAAACCATTATATGTTAGAATAATAGCTTAAGATGTTCTAATGGATGGGAAAGCAGGAGTCATGAGCATTACTGGCTCTTTAACAGAGCACTCCTGACTTTATGTGAGCAAAAATATTCTTGCTTAAGTAGAATATGTTTTGAAGGTACTTGTACCTTTTGGATACTTCATGTGTATCTGGCCTATTGAATAGCCTGAAGGTTGCTCAGCTTTTTACCTGTCTCCACATGACCTTCTCTTATCCATGCCAGTGAGCAGGGATCAGAAGAGAGTTACTTATGCCTCCTGTAGTGGTAATTGGAGAATGTTTAAGGCAGTCATGAGGATGTAGGAATGATTGTATTACCTTGGCTTAGAAATGCTTTCTTGTGTTATCTGAGCATGTTTTTAGCCTGAGAAACGAGAATTAAATCGATGCAGCTCTGCTCACTTTCCTCCTAGGCCAAGTTTAATTGACTGGCTTAATGTTGCTTATGGTCAAGGGCAGGACTGAGGACAGCTGATGTATATGACCCTGTGAGAAGCTGGGTGTTGCAATTATTAATTTTTTATTATTATTAATAATCGAGATTTCTGGGAAAATTTCCCCGGGATTCTTTGGATGTTCGGTCAGCAAGGTAGTTGCACAAAATTGCTTACAAACACTGAATTAAACAGTTTAAACAGCTTAAAGAGTCAGAACTTGGAAAACAGGGAGCCTAATAACAAGAGAAATCCTAACCCCGCCTAAAAATAACCCAAAAAACCGAATGTGATAGGTAGAGCATGTCCCGAGGAAAGGAGAAGAAAGGGGTTTTGCCTTTGCCGCTGCTGTAAATGATGCAATGCATGCTGCAAACACGTGGCCTCTGTGAAAGAGGTGCGAAAGACGTCTGTTCCCGACGGAAGCATCAGGAAAGAGAGACAACAGCTCTGATTGCCCTTTCTTAAATACCCCATTTTGAAGGGTGAAACTGACCAATAGACACTTAGCGTCCATTGTTTGGCCAATACATTCAAAGTCCTGCACCCAGGGGTCGACCCTAACACTTTGAGGGACAGCACAGATCACCTGACTTGTTCATGTGACTTGTTCATGTGGCACAGGGCTTCTTTATTCAAAGCCACACTATCTGTTCACCTGCTACTCCTGGACCTTACAACAGGAGGAGGAAAGGACAGGAGTTGAACTAACTTGGGCAGGATTTGTGCCCTGCCAGGACACTGGGTCTGCACTTTGAGCTGTAGGAGCTGCACTCAGGTGGCTTAGGTTCTGTAAAGTGGTTTTTGCCAGTGCCCACATTGTGTTTAATTTCAGAGAGATCCTGTAGCTCTGAACTGAGTTGCTTTGTCTCTTTATCATATGTTGGTGGGACCTGTGTGGCAATGTTGGGACAGGTCAGCTGCGCTCCTTTTGGAGATTAAAATCCTCTCTGTGAGTCTACCAAAACAGATGTTGAGCTATCAATAAGGGTCCAGTCTGATGACTGGCCTTCACATAGCTTGGAAATTCATGCATTGGGTCTAAAAACTGGATTAAATCTAGTTTGAAGTCAAGTCCCTGATCTGCTTGCAGTACACATATATCTGGACTAGATGTATCAGTCTGGAGATCCATCCTCTTGTGCAGCTTCTCCATAATGCAGATGAGGCCATCTGTCTCCATGTCATGTAGACTGAGCTATTTCCAGAACCAGCATTTTGCTCTTTGCAATTAGATATTACACTTAGAATAATGACAGTATTTCTTTTGCAGTATATGGGATGTTAAAACAAGGCCAGAATCAGATATTGCAGACTTTTTGCATTACATGCTTGCACACAAATGTTCTCTCTTGCACAGATGCACACAAAATGTCTTCCCTGTGTGGTTGACAACATCTGGAGGCACAAGGGAAGGAGGCCAGTGTGTGCACTGGATGGATTGAGGGCTTTTCCTTCCTGCTAGCTCTGCTTCGCTCCAGAGGACTGCAAGGCCATTAACAGGTGGAGTGCATTAGGCTAAGTCCTGGAGTACCTCTTCCAGTTCCACTTGTGTGCTCCAGGCCTTCTGCGTGGTGTGAATCAAATCACAGTAAATGACTGTTGTAGGGATGTCTCAAGGCACACTCTCTGGGAACTAAAGTACTAATGCAGACACATCTGCTCATGTGCTTACTTCTGCCACACAGCATTTACTAGGAGCATGTTTGGTTTTTCAGGTAAGAGATGGAAGTATGGGAGAGGCTGGTGCAAGACCATAATGTTTTTATTAAGTTCACTTATATTTGATGTTGGTTTTCTTTTCCTTCATCAGAATATTCATGTGTCCTTTGACATNGGGCAGGGAGGGGGGCAGGGAAGAGAGAAGGGAGACAGAGAATTAAGAAGTAAAAGAAAGATATCCCCACTCTTAGGGCATAATCCAAGTTCTTCTGTACATTCTAGCAGGGTTTTCTGTAGTAGTTCTTTAAGTTTGCAGGAAAGCTGAAACTCTTCCTGAGTGTTTGAGGGCAGAACCAGTCTCTATCAGGGTATATTCCTGTTAAACTCTGTCTTTCTTCCTCCATTAGAAGTAATAATGCCAGCAGGAGGAACTACATCTTTGCTGTCTCACAATGATCATATCTTCAAGATACTCAACCTTTGTATTTCACTATATAGAGCTAAGGTCACAAACCAAAGCTGCTGGTTCTTGCACATATACCTGTAATCCCTAATTGCAATTTAGAATTGTTTGAACCAGGCCTGAAAAAACAAGACACAATGTTTGGAAAAGTTATTGAAAGATTATTAAAATATTTATTTTTCATCTGACACTAGGCAGAAATGTAGAAGTTCAGTAATTAAGTCAGATCAGTTCTTCACCTACAGAAGAGTAGTTTGGCACCAACATGGCAGAACTGCCCTCTTGCTTTTCTTTAGCAGCTGTTCCAGCATCACTGTGTCAAAATAATGTAGTGCTACTCTTCAGCCTTCTGTAATCTCTTCACTTAAACTGAGAGATCTGAAAGAGTATGGAGAAAAAAATTATTTATCTTAAAGATAACAAAAAATAATAAAAATAGGGAGAGTTCTGCTGTGCCTCTCAGGAATGGGGACTGTCATGGACAGCTTGAGATGTTTGAAAGTTTTGGTTGTGCTTGCTTTTTCTTGTGCTGGTTATATGGATTTCCTCTGCAGTAGGTCATGGCCAAGACTTACCTTATGTGTGGAGCTCCTAAGGTGGCCAAAGAAATGTGTGTTACCTCTGTAAATGTGTTTCTGTTTCTGAGCCTTCTTTCATTTGGGTAGCCTCAACAGCAAAGGTTTCTCATCCAAACTGGTGGACTCTTGAGTTTAATGATGGAGCTGTGTTCTCACAGTGTTGACTGTTTGTATGAGCCATTTTCCCCTCATTATGTAGAATATCATGGAATCACAGAAATATTCAGATTGGAAAAGACCCTCAGGATCATCAAGTCCAACCGAGAACCCTACTCTATAAGATTCACTCCTAAGCCACATCCCCAAACACCACATCCAAATGACCTTTAACACAGACAGGGTTGGTGACTCCACCACCTCCCTGGGCAGCCCATTCCAATGTCTGACCACTCTCACTGGGAAAAAAATTCTTCCTAACCTCCAGTCTAAACCTACCCAGACACAGCTTCAGGCCATTTACAGAATCACAGAATGTCAGGGCCTGGAAGGGACCTTGAAAGCTCACCCAGTCCAACCACCCTGCAGAGCAGGATGACCTATAACAGATCACACAGGAACATATCCAGGTGGGTTTTTAATGTCTTCGGAAAGGGAGAGTCCACAACCCCCCTGGGCAGCCTGTTCCAGTTCCTCTTGTTCTATCACCTGTAAGAAAACACCGGCACCAGCCTCTCCACAGCCTCCTTTCAGGTAGTTGTGGAGAGCAACGAGGTCTTCCCTTAGCCTCCTCTTCTTCAAACTAACCAGCTCCAGACCCATACGAGCAAATGTTTGCAGTAAATGATTCAATGTATATCACGTGAGCTTTGAAGATAGTTTTGCTCCCTGCTGCTGCAGAAAGATGCTACAATGTGTATAAAAGGCTGAAATAATTGTTAGAATATTCATATTTTGATGCACAAAGATATTAATATTTCTGTGAAATGAAGGAAAACTGTTGTCTTTGTAGGCTCCAGTGTGGCCAAGTATGTTTTGGGCATGGAAGTATTTTGCAGGGTTTGATACCCTTTTCCTGTGAAATGAGATACAGGCAGGCTGCTTGTATGTATTTTAAATTACAAGGTAGCTGGCTGGGTGGTAATGCATCTTGCTGTTGTGGCACGTATAACCTGAGTTGACAGCTCCCCTTAACAACTGGCCATAATAGCCCTAAACGGGGTGACTACTACCTGCCTGAGCTGGGTCCTTGTGTTCAGCTGGCATTGTGCCCACTTAGACACTGCTCAATAAAAATAGAATAAAATATATGGGTGCATAGTAATCGCTTTAAATGCCTACTGACTATCTTCTTTATTTTACCTCCAGCAGTTGCTGTTGTTTGTTGGCTCAAGGATGCTGTCTATAAAGTTAAAGTTGGGGGGAAATGTAGTGATCACACTAATAAGTGTGATCAGGCTAATTTTCAACAACAAAAGAAAAATACACAAATTTTTTATCTTAAATTGAGGTTTGTGGTGTAGCAGGAGTCATTCATGAGTTAACAATGTGGGCAGAGGAGCGCAAAATGTTGATTTTTGAGAGTTGCAGGTATTGCCCTGTCTTAAAACCAAACCAAAGCCCCAAGCAACTCTTAATTCCTTTTACCTTCAGTAAATATCGTGTGGGCTGTAAATGTGCATTTCCAGTGCAAAGCCATGGGTAATGCTGGCTGATACTGCAGACTGCTTTGGGGAAAACTTGACCACTCATCCCTTTTTCTTCCACTTGGTGTTCAGAAAATGTGAGTTTGGGGTGGTTTGTTTTAGTGGGAAAGACTTGTGACTCACTGTTGCCAGGTACATCCAAGCAGGATCAGTTGTCTCCTGCTCAAAGAGAGCATAAGGACAAGAGCAGTTCAGCACAGCTGGGTACAGGAGCAGGAAGCCAAAGCCTGGAAATAGCCATTAGCCACGTCCTGGCAGGCAAGAGTATGAATCAGGTGACTCTCAGGCAGGTTGAGGGGGTGCTGCAGCCTCTTTGTTGCATGACATTGGAGAAACCTTGAGCTGATCTAATTTTCTCAACCAAAAATTGGTTTCTGATTTTATACTTTTGTATTGCAGTTCGTTGTGATTTAGCTAGGAATGTCCTGTGATTGAAATGAAGTAACTTTAGTCTGTATCCTGAATACATCAGTTTGATATTTGGTCTGAAAAAAAATAACAATAATTGGAAGAAAAACTAATTAATTTTGTCGCTTTGTGGTTTGTTTTTTTGCATGCTCTTGCTTTTGGGAAAAAAAAACCCCAAACAATAAATACTCATCTCTTCTGCCCTCTTCTCTATTGCTCTCTTCTATTTAATTTCAAAGATGCAAGTATTTGTGAGAGGGGACTTAAAGTTTTGGTGCTTTAATACTTTGAGTTAATTCTGCATATTTATCTTTTCTACTAATTGACCATACTTTAATCTTCTTGAACACAAGCTCTGATTAGGGCATGCAGATGTATGTAAGGCACAGGATATATTTAAGCTACAGACCCCAGCTTAATTCTCCCTGTATCTCCCCCTCATATGGATTTCCAGGGTCCTTTTTAAATATCAGGAATGGGAAATGCCAGGACCTGATCATCAGTTCTGGGTGCATAATGTGCAGCACAGGCTAAAGCAAGTGACATAGTTCTCTTGCCCTTTGAGGTGCTGCTAAATACTTGTGTCTTTGTGTTGTGAGAGAATGACAGAGTGTACAAGCAGGCAGTTCCATTTGGAAAACAAATATGGAAAATGTCGCCATTTTCCATGATGATTTAAAAGCTGCAAACGTTATGATAAAATAATTATTGCTCTGCCTTGCATCTAAACTCTGATTTCACTGTTCATTAGAATTGAAAAGCAAAAATGTTCTTGTTCCCTACCAATTTGGTCCCAAACTCTTGACACATTGGCAGCCCCAGGTGCTCACATCTGTATGTAGTCCCATGGGAGTACAGTCTCAGGGTTTTTAAGAGGTAAGAGGCTAAAAAGCAAAACAATAAATCTCTAAAACGCCTCCCATCAAATCCCAAACAACCCAAACTATCCAAAACCCCACAGGATGGTCCATGATGCGGTATAACATGTTTACATGGCAAAGTAGTTGGAAGCCTGAGAGCTCATTACCTCCTTTATTTTCATCTGGGAGGTCTGGAGAAGTGAAGAATTTTCCATTTCCCTGCAAGTATAGGGAGGCTTGTCTCAGGATAAGCCCTACTCTCCCCTTCTGCTGGGGACTTGGATTAGATGCCTGGAAGAAGTTCTTCACCATGAGGGCGGTGAGATGCTGGAACAGGTTGCCCAGGGAGGAGGTGGAAGCCCCATCCCTGGAGGTCTTTAAGGCCAGGCTGGATGTGACTCTAGGCAACCTGATGGCAGGGGGGTTGGAACTGAACGATCCTTGAGGTCCCTTTCAGTCCTGACACTTCTGTAATAACTGCTTGGTTTGGCCAGTTCTGCTGTTCACAGTTCGTTGCTTGGCCTTGACTGGTTTTCTTTTTCCTCCTCCTTTAATTGGTGTATACTTTTGGTTCAAAATCTGCTCTAGGAGTTTGGAATGTGTAGCATTTAGATAAGTTGTTTTAAATTTATAGCATTTATTTTCATTTTTTCCCCCTTCCTCCAGCTGTCTCAGTAATTATAAGCAGGGTAGATGATTTTATCTAGAGTTTTTCCAGGCACAGGAATTTAGTCAAGAGGGTCATCAGTTTATTCCTAGTAAAAAATTTGCTTTTGTACCTTTTCACATCGTATGGTGACTTGGGAATTAGATAAATTAAAGTAATCTAGATAAAATCACAGTGAGTTTGAGGGGATCTACGAAGGATGGAAGAATTAATTGCTCCAAAGAGAACAGTGAATATTTTACATTTATAATGACTTCTGGACAATTTATGAGGAGGTTAGTCTGGAAGTAAGGTTATCTTAGAAGTGTACTTAGCAAGTTTAAAGTGAGCATTCCAAGAAAATTGCTGTGTGAGTCTAGTTTCACTCATCTGTGCCACAGAGCTTTAAAAGGGATTCTCTGGTTTGCATTCCCATCTTTTATTACCAAACAATTAATGCACAGACAGAGTACACCTTCTATGAAGATTTGTATAAGCTGTGGAGAATCACTAACAATTCTGGTTGGCTTATATACAGAGTGTTCATGTGTCTATGGAGCTGCATTTCTTTGGAGCATAGTAGGGATAAATACTGAACTGGATGATAAACATTTTCAGTCCAGGAAGAATCACAGAATCATAGAGTGGTTTAGATTGGAAGGGACCTTAAAGCTCATCTAGTTCAAACTCCCCACCATAGGCAGGGACACCTCCCACTAGACCAGGTCACTCAAGGCCTCATCCAACCTGGCCTTGAACACCTCTAGAGAGGGACCAGCTACAACCTCCCTGGGCAATCTGTGCCACTGTGATGGTTTGGCAGTTCTCCACCCCTCCTCCCCACTTTGAAATAAGCCAGGCTAGACTCAGTCAGATGGAAGTTAATAAATGAAGCTTTATATTTACAGCTTTGCACAATATACAAGCAGATATTTACAAAACATTACAGATATTTACAGACATATACAGTTAAAAGGTAATACAGAAACACCACACCTCTCCCAGAGATGAGTCGCCAAGAGGGGTTTCCAACTGCACTACCACCTTTCCCCCACTACCCAATCTTATCCCACTATCTCTCTTGCATACCAGGTAAGCAAGGAAGATCAGGCAGGGGGAATAAGAAGTAGGAAATTGGTTAGTAGAGTTACGCGGATCCAGCTAGGAGGCAGGGAGAGAGAAGTGCAGCCAGAGTAGCTCAAACAGCTCACACACTGTCTTATCTATGTTTTGACGTTTGTACATTTCAGCAAACCTATGAGTGGAGTAGACATACTGTTGTTTTCCTTTCTCAGCCTATAATCTAATTTCTCATAAAAATCCTCCAACTAGCCCTAAACAAGCATAGCCAGTGTTTCACCACTCTCCCTAGAAGGTACTTTTTTCTAACATCCCATTTAAATCTCCCTTCTTCCAGTTTAAACTCATTACTCCTCATCCTGTCATTACAAGACATTGTAAATAGTCCCTCCCCAGCCTTCCTGAAGGCCTGTAGGAATTGCTTTGTTAGACTTTGTTCAGAATACTGAGGGACTAATGCACAAGGATGTTTAGTGTGATGAAAGCTATGGGTACAGGGTGCCGCTGCGCTGGTGGAAAACTGCTGCTAGGGCACAGATAGATATTGCTGAAGGTCTAAAGAGATGAAACTTGGCAGATGTTTTTGTTAGAGATAATGAGTGTCTAGAACCAAGTAAAAAGAATGTAAGCTTTGCTTGAATACGCGTTTACATTTTGGTAAGCTGTTACTAGCCAATACCTTGATATACACAGCTGCGCTAAGCAATTACAATTTGACACAATGTAAAAGGCTTTGGATTTTAGAGTATATAAGTTGATGCTTTGCACTCAATAAACGGACACCTTACTTGTACCAAGTAGAACCCCATCTCTCCGTCGCTGTTCAAGGCTCCCTTCAGATAAAAGGCTACTATAAAGTCTCCGAAAAGCCTTCTCTTCTCCAGGCTGAAGAGCCCCAACTCTCATAGCCTGTCCTCATAGCAGAGCTGCTCCAGCCCTTTGAGCATCTTTGTGGTCTCCTCTGGACTTGCTCCGGCAGTTTGATGTCCTTGTTGTATTGGGGGCTCCAGAACTGCACACAGTACTCCAGGTGAGGTCTCAGGAGAGCAGAGTAAAGGGGGAGAATCCCCTTTCTTGCCCTACTGGCCACACTGCTCTTGCTGCAGCCCAAGACACAGTTACTGTCTGGGCTGTGCACATACACTGCTGGCTCATGTTGAGCTTTTTATCAACCAATATCTCCATGTCTTTTTCCTCAGGGCTGAGGAGGCAGGAGTTAGCCACCTTTGGACAAATAAACAGAAAACAGAGTTTCACTGCTAGGTGGAGGATGGCAGAGTTCTCTCTAGTTTTATGTACCCTTCCTTTGAATTCATATCTAACATGGATCTTGCTCTTTATTTGAGGGGAAAAGGGTGACCTTGGCCAGTAGACTTTACACCAAGTAATGTCTACTCGCCTGTCTGTGTTAGCTTTAAAGTAGAGCTACTTTTGTCTGCCCTGCCAACAGCATGAGTCCAGCATAAAATCCGTTTCAGCTGTGGGTTTATATCTAACCTAGCCCATGCTTGAGTTCCAGCAGTGATCTGCTAGCATTGCAGGTTCAACATCCATTAATATGTGTGGATGTAATCTTGGGAATCTGCTTTGGATGGGATCTGCAATACCCTCCTTGGTTTACAGACTGTGCAAGGGAATTAAGTAGAGGATTGAAGCAAAGGAAGGTTGGAAGTATGAGCTTTGTCCTTGACGGCTCTTGTCCTCGTGAACTGTAGTTCAGATATACTATAGCCAACTATCCAATGTGATTAAATCATGAAAAGTGTGGGATTTTCTGGGAGATGGGAACAATATTTTGTGTTAGAGATACATAACTACTCTGACTAGGTTAATTGTGAGATAAAATGGGGTAGGTGAAAATGGGCTTTTGGCCTACATCTGTGTGTGTATTTGGTTTCATCATTGTTTTTGTTCCATTGGCGTAGAAAAGAGACAATTAGGGATGTTGAAAAGGGGAATTAAAAGGATTGAGTGTGTCACAGGATTAAGGATAGTTACAGCACCTTAAGGGAGGAGGAAGTTAAAGTTCTAGTCATAGGTGTAACAAGAGGGATGCTTTTCAGGAGAGGGAATCACACCTGAGAACAGCCCCAACAACTTATTTGGCTAATAATAATGCATCATAGTGGAGTCATGGTTTAATATCCAAGGAATTAAAATTCCACTGTAAGTAATTGTGTAATTGTTCCCATTTATACCATAATTTGAAGCAGCCTGGACTGATTATAGTTCAGTATATTTGATAACAGTTATTATTTAAAGCTTAATGTATTTGACTTAGTCTTTTATTTAAAGTAGAAACCAAGAAATAGCTTGGAGAAGAGAAGACTGAGAGGTGACATCATTCATGTTTATAAATATGTAAAGGGTGAGTGCCAGGAGGATGGAGCTAGGCTCTGCTTGGTGATGCCCAGTGACAGGAAAAGGGGCGATGGGTGCTAGTTGAGGCATAGGAAGTTCCATGTAGACATGAGGAGGAATTTTTTCCTTGCGAGGGTGACAAAACACTGGAACAGGCTGCGATGGGCAATTGTGGAGTCTCTCTCTCTGGAGATACTCAGAACCCACCTGGATGCATTCCTGTGTGATCTGGTATAGGTGATCCTGCTCTGGCAGGGGGATTTGACTGCATGAGTTTTTGAGGTCACTTCCAGCCCCTGACATTCTGTAATTCTGTGAAATAAAATAAGATGCAGTTCAATGGGAGAGTTCAACTCTTAGTTCCTAGCTCATTGAGTGCTCAAGTGTCTGTTCTTATGGATCTAGATGTTGCTTCATCTCTGCAACTGGTGAAGGAATTTTGGACCTTGCCTTACAGCCACCTTCTCTTTTCCTCTCCAGTGTTTAGTTGTTCCGCTGAACTTTCTACTTGTAATATTTTTTTCCTCAGTTGTTTAAGTCACATGATTGTCAGGGTTGGAAGAGACCTCAAGGATCATCTAGTTCTATCCCCTCTGCCATGGGCAGGGACACCTCACACTAGATCAGGTTGCCTGGAGCCACATCCAGCCTGGCCTTAAAAACTTCAGGGATGAGGCTTCCACCACCTCCCTGGGCACCCTGTTCCAGTGTCTCACCAATCTCATGGTGAAGAACCTCTTCCTAACGGTGTCTTTCCCCAAGTTTGTTGTCTTTTCCCGCTGTTCAGCTTGGAGAAGAGGAAGCTCTGAGGTGACCTTATTGTGGCCTTCCAGTATCTGAAGGGGGCCTGCAAAAAAGCTGGGGAGGGACTTTTTAGGCTATCAGGTAGTGACAGGACTAATGGGAATGGAGCAAAGCTGGAGGTGAGGAGATTCAGACTGGATGTGAGGAGGAAGTTCTTCACTATGAGAGTGGCGAGGCCCTGGAATGGGTTGCCCAGGGGGATGATGGGGCCACTTCCCTGGAGGTGTTCAAGGCCAGGCTGTATGAGGCTCTGTCCAGCCTAATTTAGGGTAGGGTGTCCCTGTCCATGGCAGGCAGGTTGGAACTAGATGATACTTGTGGTTCCTTCCAACTCTGACTGATTCTATGATTCTAAGTCTTTGATTTGAGGGGAGGATGGGGATGTAAACTGATGGTATATCTGACTTGACAAACCTAAAGGAAAATTATGGAACTGTTGAGTTGGGGAAATAAATGAATGTTGAAGTGACTCTTTCCAGCTACAACGGATATCTGCCGTGGGAAAATCCATAGTAAACATGCAGTTCCCTATTACTTATGCAGAGGGAAACTCCAAAGAAAAGCAAGAATATGAGGAAAGTATGAATCCAGGATCACTTTCCTTTGTAATCCAGATGCTTCTCTCTGTTAACACATACACCACACTGGGGCAGCAGTTACCAAGCATAGGTTGCCTGAGCTCCAGCCTCATGCCACTGGGGTTATGTGCTTGGCTTTCTTGAATCACAGAATGCTCTGAGTTGCAAGAGACCTTCAAAGGTCATCTAGTCCAGCGCCCTCTGCAGTAAGCAGGGACATGCTCAACTAGATCAGCTTGCCCAGAGCCCTGTTGAGCCTCACCAGAAATTGTATTTGATGGCCTTTGCCTGGTTTCTTTGTAGAGAAACTTGGTTGCATGTGTCTTTGAATCTGGATTGAGGAGCAGTCACTAACTCCTTGAAGAGAAAAAAGGTCGAAGTAGAAATGTATTACCAACTGATGCTCCTGTCAGTGTATCTGTCTCTGGGGTTCTTATGTATGTTTAGAAAAACATTCTGTGAGCAGGCAGGTAGTAAATTAGTTTTGTCTGCTTATCTATGGAGGACACTTCCATGGTTTAAGTTTTCCCTTTTCCCCCTGTTTGAATTTCTGATGTAAAAATGGTGATTTTTCTCTATTTCAACCTGTGGTTAGAAGGAGGCTGCATTAATTACACTTATTTTCACTCCCCCAAGTTTCATATTGCTTTCATGGATGCAAAATCATTCTACTGGGGACAACACTGGATTTCTGTGACAATCAATCTTCATAGAATAATGCAATGGTCAGAGTTGGAAGGGACCTCCAAAGGTCATCCATTCCAAACCCACCACAGTCTCAGGGACATCCTCCACTAGATCATGTTACTCAGAACCTTATCAACCTTCATCCTGAATATATCCAGAGATGTGGTCTCAACTACCTATCTAGGCAACCTGTTCCTCATGGATGGTAGATACACTGCAGGCTTCAGAGCTATTCAGAGGCTCCTTCCATTCCTCTTGCTCTTCGTCAGGTCCCAGATTTCACTGAGAAAGGGCCAGGGTAAAAGCAAGAGTGTTCCATATATTAGTTTTAAAATGTGCTAACATTGTACTAGCCTAACAAAGTGTTTATTTATTTGAAATGAATCAATTATTTTGATCTTCTTAGAACTGATTTGAATGGAGTGAAGGAGATGTTTCCTTATAAAGCACCAACATCAAATTACAATTCATTGTGGTTTCCTTGATGCCTTCATACAAGACAGGCTTCTAGAAGAGCTTTTAAATTATGTGAAATAAATAATTGCATGAGAACAGTAAAGGGTTTAGGTGAAGTCTTTTGCAACACATTTTTTCTGGCTTAAATGTGCAAACTCATGCTGGTTAGCACACTGCCTGGGAGTTACTGGGATGCATTGAGAGAGTTCATTATGTACGTGATGGCTGATTCAAGTTTGGGGCCTTGTATTTTAAAGTAGTTTTTGTCCTCTGTAAATCTTATGAGTTAGGTGAAACAAATAATCTGACAAATCCCATTAAGATGATGAATTTCACAGAATCACAGAATTGTCAGGATTGGAAGGGACCTCAAGGACCATGTAGTTCCAACCCCTCTGCCATGGGCGGGGACACCTCACACTACAACAGGTAGCTTGGACCCACATCCAGCCTGGCCTTAAGACCTCCAGGGATGAGGCTTCCACCACCTTCCTGGGCACCCTGTTCCAGTGTCTCACCACCCTTATGGTGAAGAACTTCTTCCTAACATCTAATTTCAATCTGTCCTCCTCTAGTTTGGATCCATTCCTCCTAGTCTTTACACCAAACATCCCAAAATGTCTTGGATCCGTTCATAGAATCATAGAATGGTTTAGGTTGGAAGAGACCTCAAAGATCATCCAGTTCCAACCCCCTGCCATAGGCAGGGACACCTCCCACTAGATCAGGTCACTCAAGACCTCATCCAGCCTGGCCTTGAACACCTCCAGGGAGGGAGCAGCCACAACCTCCCCGGGCAACCTGTTCCAGTGTCTCACCACCCTCACTGTGAAGAACCTCCTCCTAACATCCCACCTAAATCTCCCCTCTGCCAGTTTGAACCCATTCTGCCTTTTCATTACAAGACTTTGTGAATAGTGTCTCTGCAGCCTTCCTGTAGGACCCCTTCAGATACTGGAAGGTTGCTATAAGGTCTCCTTGAAGCCTTCTCTTCTCCAGGCTGAAAAGCCCCAACTCTCTCA
>VWZI01020343.1:10753-31317 GCA_013396835.1 Psilopogon haemacephalus | reverse complement strand
CATCTGCAAACTTGCTGAGAGTGCACTCGATTCCTCTGTCCATGTCACTGAGAAAGATGTCAAACAGCACTGGTCCCAGTACTGACCCTTGAGGGATGCCACTTGTCACTGGTCTCCAGGTGGACATTGTGCTGTTGATCACTACTCTCTGTGTGCCACCATCCAGCCAATTCTTTACCCAGTGAGTTGCCCACCCATGAAGTCTGTGTTTTTCCAGTTTGGTGACCAGGATGTCATGTGGGACAGAGTCAAAGGCCTTACTCAGGTCCAGGTAGATGACATCAGTTGCCCTTCCCTTGTCCACTGCTGCTGTGACTTCATCATAGAAAGCCACCAAATTTGTTAGGCATGATTTGCCCTTGGTGAAGCCATGCTGGTTGGCATCAGACACCTCTGCTTTGTTTTCCATCTGCTGCAGCAGAGCCTTGAGGAGGATTCCTCCTAGTCTTATCACTCAACATCCCAAAATGTCCCTCACCAGCTTTCTTGTAGTTCTCATGTGTTTTAACTCTCAAATGTTATCTGTACTCCTCTTTAGTCACTCCAAGCCTACTTAACTTCACGTGTGAATTTTCGGATTCTTACTCATTTTCACTCCTTTATCAGACTTATTTACTTCCACTGCATAACGAAATCTATCAGCTGAGAAAACACCAGGAATAATCATGAAGTTTCCAAAAGGTACTACTGCAGATGGATGTGCTGGAACAGGTCCAGAGAGGGGCCAAAAAGATGATCAGAGGGATGGAGCTGCTCTGCTGTGAGGACCATCTGAGAGAGTTGGGGCTGTTCAGTCTGGAGAGGAGAAGGCTCCAAGAAAACCTTATTGTGACCTTCCAGTATCTGAAGAGGTCTACAAGAAAGCTGCTGTGAGACTTTTTACAGTGTCAGGTAGGGATAGGACTTAGGGGGAATGGAGCAAAACTAGAAGTGGGTAGATTGAGACTGTTAGGATCTTAGGAAGAAGTTCTGTACTGTGAGGGTAGTGAGACACGGGAACAGGGTGCCCAGGGAGGTAGTGGAAGCCTCATACCTAGAGGTCTTTAAGGCCAGACTGGATGTGGCTCTGAGCAACCTAATATAGTGGGAAGTGTCCCTGACTGTGGCAGGGTGGTTGGGACTGGATGATCCTTGAGGTCCATTCCAGCCCTGACAGTTCTGTGTTTTCTAGCCTTGTCCCATCATGCTCAGAGCACAGACAACTTTGTACTTCCATATGGAGAGCTTTCTGTTTTGTACATATATGTGGAGTTTGTGAGAAGGAGATGGTAAAAAGCTTAACCTAGTAGAACTGAAGCACCTGCCTCTAACATCATTGAATAAAATGTGATGCAAACATGCAACAACATAGTAATATAAATTAACTAATCTCTGCATGCCTTGGTAAGAGGCTAAACTTGTAGTAAACCTTGGATTGTTTTCAAGGTGGAAGTTCTGTTGAACTGCTGCCTTTTACATGTGTCTGGCAAAAACTTTGTGTCAAGTTAGCATATTAAAGAGGTTTTGGTCTCAAGTTTTTGAGCACGTAGTGGCTTTACTGGAATTGTTGCTGAAGACGGAGTGGTGGTTATATTGATGTCTGTCTACACACACATTATTGGGGTTAGTATATAAGAATATGTAACATACTTGAGTAGTAGATGATAAAGCTAATTCTGACTATTAAAAGATATTTAAATAGTAGACCATCCTTTAAGTGACTGATTAAAATCTTGGAATAAGGGATAAGTTATCGTAGAATCAGAATGATTTGGATTGGAAGGGACCTTCAACATCACCTAGTTCCAACCCCCCTGCCATGGGCAGGGACACCTTCCACTAGAGCAAGTTACTCAAGGTCTCATCTAACCTTGAACACCTCCGGGGGGGCAGCATTCATGACCTCCCTAGGCAACCTGTTCCAGTGTCTCACCACCTTCTTTGGAATGAACTTCCTAATATTCAGTCTAAATCTACCCTGCTCAAGCTTCAATTCATTCCCCCTTGTCCTATTACTACAAGCCTTTGTAAAAAGTCCCTCCCTAATGCTCCTGTAGCCCTGTTCAGGTACTGGAAGGCCACAATAAGGTCTCCTTGGAGCCTTCTTTTCTCCAGGCTCAACAACCCCAGCTCTCACAGCTTGTACCCATAAGGGAGATTCTCCAGCACTCCGATCATTCATTCCTCCATTTTGATTTTTCCCCCAGAAGTAATTATGGAGACAATTTAAACATGTTTTCCTCGCTCCAGAGGTAACATTTATTGGCCACTGATTATCATTCCTCTAGATGTATTCTGTGTGTACATAAAATATATACTGGTGCATATGTTTGGGTTTTAAATATATATAGGCTTCCTGTTCAGCTTTAACCCTTAAGCTCCATAGTTTAGGTCCATGCACTTGAATTATTTGCACAAATACATTTATTTTTATAAGCCTACCCACATAGTAACCTGCTTGATCTTATATGTGTCAAGCCCTTACAAAAATCACAGGGGTTGGAAGTGACCTCAAAAGATCAAGTCCAGCCCCCTGCCAGAGAAGGATTGCCTAGAGTATGTCACATAGGAAGGCATCCCAGTGGGTTTTGGGTTTTGAATGCCTCCAGAGAAGGAGACTCCACAGACTCTATAGGCAGTCTGTTTCAGGGCTCTGTCACCCTCACAGTGAAAAAGTTCTTCCCCATGTTCATGTGGAACCTTCTATGCTCCAGCTTGTACCCTTGTCCTATCATTGGACATCACTGAGCAGAGCCTGGCTCCATCCTTCTGACACTGCCCTTTATATCTTTATAAACATGAATGAGGTCATCTCTCAGACTTGTCCTTTCCAAGCTAAAGAGTCCCAGCTCCCTCAGCCTTTCCTCATAAAGGAGGTGTTCTACTGCCTTCAGCATCTTTGTGGCTCTGCATGGACTCTTTCAAGCAGTTCCCTGAGGTCCTTATTGAACTGAGTGGTTCAGAACTGGACACAATATTCCAGATGTGGCTTCACAAGAGCAGAGAGGGAAGAGAACCTCTTTCAACCTACTAACCACAGCCCTTCTAATCCACTTGAGGATGGCATTTGCCTTCTTGGCCACCAGAGCATATTGCTGGCTCATGGTCATCCTTCTATCCACTATGACCTCCAGGTCCTTTTCCCCTGTGCTGCTCTCCAACAGATCAGTCCCCAGCCTATGCCAATCTGAGATTGTTCTTTCCCAGGTGCAATACTGTACACTTGCCCTTGTTGTATTTGATTCCATTTCTCTCTGCCCATCTCTCCAGCCGGTCCAGGCCTGGCTAAATGGCAGCACAGCCTTCTAGTGTCTCAGCCACTCCACCCAGTTTTGTGTCATCAATGAACTTGCTGATAGTGTCCCCTGTGCCCTCATCCAGGTCATGGATGAGTATATTGAACAGCACTGGTCCCAGTTCTCACTCTTGAGGGCCAAAAAGATGTGATGGTAATGCTGAGAGTAGATCTCCCTCACTGCTTTAAAACCAGGAGTGTGAGTAAGGTAGATAACAATGAGTTGTGTGTTGGAGAGGATGCAAGAGTTAGCACTGAGTACAAGCTCAGGTATGGCACACCAGGGTGGGAGGCTAATAAAAGCCTTCAGCCTGTTACCAAGCAGTGTGCTGGAGACACAAAAGAACTCTTAAAGTCTTACAGAAATATACCACAAGGATCAAGTAATGAGGAATCAGCACACGCAGAGCTTACTGCTAGGTTGGTGGCCATGGAAGTGGCTGGGAATGGTCAAACTGTGAGACTGAAAACAAATAAATTAACTCACTTCCTGAAATGCTTATACACCAATGCAGGGAGCATGGTGAATAAGTAGGAGGAGCTGAAGATCTGCATTAGGCTGAATAACTATGATATAATAGCCATCATTGAAACATCGTGGGACAGCTCCCATGACTGGAATGTTGTCATGGATGCCTCTGGACTGTTCAGGCTCTGTACTGACCAGCAAGACAAGGTGGGGGAGTTGCTCTCTATGTGAGAGCAACTGAAATGTGCTGAGTTCTATCCAAGGGGGGAGGCAGAACAGGATGAAAGCTTGTGGATAAGAGTTAAGGGATGTGGAAAAAGAGGTGAAATTGTTGTAGGCATCTACTACAGACCACCAAACTAAGAGGAAGATGTTTATGAGGCCTTCTATGATCAGTTGGAGGTAGCCTCTAGAGCTAACTCCTTGGTACTCATGTGTGACTTCAATCATCCTGATATTTGCTGGGAAGCTCACACAGCCAGGCACAGCCCGTCCAAAAGGCTCTTGCAGTGTATCAATGATAACTTCTTGATGCAAGTAGTGGAGGAACCAACAAGGAGAGGTGCACTGCTGGACCTTGTATTAACTAATAAAGAGAGACTGGTTGAGGACATTAAGGTCAGGAACAGTCTTGGGGACGGTGATCGTGACATAGCAGAATTTAGTATTCTACAGGGTAAAAGCAGACCAACAAGTAGAAGTACAACCCTGGACTTCCATATAGCTAACTTTGTACTCTTCAGAGACTTGCTTACAGAAACCCCATGGGCTAAGGCTCTGGAGGGTACAGGAGCCCAAGAAAGTTGGCTAACTTAGCTAGGTGTATTCCCTTCAGTACAAAATCAGGTAGACATGCTAGGAGACCCACATGGCTGAGCAAGGAGCTCCTGAAGGAAATTTCAGGGAAGAAAGAAACTTACAATTCAGGGAAGAAAGGATTAGTCACTTGGGAGAACTATAGAGAAGTTGTCAGGGAATGTAGGAAGACAACAAGGAAGGCCAAAGCCCTCTTGCAACTGAAACAGGCTAAAGAAGTAAAAGAGAACAGGAAGGGCTTCTTCAAATACATCAGTAGGAAAAAGAAGAATAAGGAATGTGTGGGGCCACTGCTGAATGAGGAGGCCGCCTTGATAAGTGAGGACGCAGAGAAGGCAGAGCTACTGAATGCCTTCTTTGCTTCAGTCTTTACACCTAAGACTGAACTCCCCTATGTACTGCAGACCCTGAATGAAGGAGAGAAAGCCTGGAGGAGGGAATGCTCCTCACTGGTCAGTGCAGACTGAGTTAGGGATCAGTTACACAAATTGAACATTCACAAGTCCATGGACCCTGATGAGATGCACCCAAGGGTTCTGAGAGAACTGCCTGATGTGATTGCTTTGCCACTCTCCATCTTCTTCGCAAATCATGACAGACAAGAGAGGTGCCTGAGGATTGGAGGAGAGCCAATGTCACTCCAGTCTTCAAAAAGGGCAAGAAAGAGGTTTCAGGGAACTATTGACCAGTCAGCCTCCCCTCCATTCCTGGAAAAATGATGGAGAAGAACGTCATCAGGAGTAGTCAGCATGGATTTACAAAGGGGAAATAGTTTGACTGACCTGATAGCATTCTATGAGGACATAATTGAATGGGTAGATTCAGAGAGACCACTGGATTTAGTCTACCTTGACCTAGGTTGTGTAGTCTCCTTCTCTGGAGATTTTCAAGGCCCATCTGGATGCGTTCCTCTGTGACTGAGCTAGATTGTATGGTCCTGCTCTGACAGGGGGACTTGACTCGATGACCTCTTTGGGTCCTTTCCAACCTCTGACATCCTGTGATCCTGTGATCCTGTAACCTTTGCAAGGCCTCTGACACCATCTCCCATGACATCCTAGTGAGCAAGCTGAGGAAGCGTGGGATGGAAGAGCAGGCATTGAGGTGGATTAGGAACTGGTTACAAGATAGAGGTCAAAGAGGTGCCAGGTCCACCTGGAGAGCTGTAACTAGTGGAGGGCCCCAGGGATCAGTGCTGCATCCAGTGCTATTCAACATCTTCATGAATGACATTGATGAGGAGACAGACAGACAGAGTCTGCTCAGCAAGTTTGCTGATGACACCAAACTGGGAGGTTTAGCTGATGCAGCTGAAGGCTGTGTGGCCATCCAGTGAGACCTGGACAGACTGGAGAGCTGGGCACAGAGGAACCAAATGAGGTTCAACAAGGACAAGTGCAGAGTCATTCACCTGGGGAGGAATAATGAACTGCACCACTATGGGTTGGGAGGTCATCTGCTGGAGAGCAGCCCTGTGGAAGCGACCTGGGAGTCCTGGTGGATAACATACATGGGACAGCAATGTGCCCTTGTGGCCAAGAAGGCAAAGGGGATCCTGGGGTGTATTAAGAAGAGTGTGCCCAGCAGATCAAGGGAGGTTTTCCTCCCCCTCTACTCTGCCCTGGTGAGACCCCATCTTAAGTACTGTGTTCAGTTTTGGGCTTCCCAGTTTAAGAGGGACAGGGATCTGCTGGAGAGGGTCCAGCAGAGGGCTACAAAGATGTTTAGGGGATGGGAGCACTGCCTTATGAGGAAAGGCTAAGAGACCTGGGGCTTTTTAGTCTGGAGAAGAGAAGACTGAGAGGGGGTTTAATAAATGTTTATAAATATCTGAGGGCTGGGTGTCAGAAGGGGGAGACAGGCTCTTCTCACTTGCTGCCTGTGATAGGACAAGGAACAATGGATATAAACTGCAGCACAGAAGGTTCCACCTCAACAAAAGGGGGATTTCTTTACTGTCAGGGTGACAGAACACTGGAACAGGCTCCCCAGAGAGGTTGTGGAGTCACCTTCTCTGGAGATTTTCAAGGTCTGTCTGGATGTGTTCCTGTGTGACCTGAGCTAGATTATGGTCCTGCTGTGGCAGGGCGTTTGGACTCGATTATCTCTTTGTGTCTCTTCCAACCCCTGACATCCTGTGATCCTGTAAAGTGCAGCTACATTCAGATGTTCAAAGTATTCTTCCTGCTAAATGTAAATGTTTTATGGTTTTTGTTTGCTTACAGGAACAAGGCAGACAGGAAGACATTTGAATGTACACTTTAGTCTTTAAATTTATTCTGCTTTGAGACTGAAGTAGTGACCTACAGGCTGGTGGTGAGCAAGGTGTAGACATAGTGTTATTTTATGCCTAGTTGTTACTCCTTTTTGGTTTCTGTCTTGTAAGTGAGGTTGCATGTGGAGGGCCTAGGGTTAATGTGTTCTTTCAGGATGTGGTGGCTTAAAGGAGGGAGTCATAGAAGTTACAGAGGAAAGGATGAAAAGGTGCATGGGGGGTTTAGTGTTATTTTCAGAGCTACTGACTGGTGAAGGGAAAGTCTTTTGTTTCCCTAATCTGCCAATTAATTGTTTTCATTGTTTGTGTGAAGATTTACCAGCAGGTGGGAAGTGCCAAATAATGAACACCTCCTGCTCAAAATAAGTTTACAGCAATTAGCACTGAGTACAGCTCTGGCTGAAGCCTTCTACACAGCCTCATCACATGGCTGGAATTGGAAGGTCCTGTAGAAATTTGAGATGTGTAGACAGGTATTTCAATGCCCAACTGTTTCTAAGACCAAAACAATGGCTGTGATTTCAACAAGCAAAAGAATATTCTTACTGAATTTCCTCCAGTTCATTATATTACTCTTAAGATAAATGTCTTTGGAATAAATTGCCCACAGAGGTTGTGGATGCCCCATCCCTGGAAGTATTCAAAGCCACATTCAATGGGGCTTTGAGCAACCTGATCTAGTGAAAGGTAACCTGTCCATGAGGGAGCAACACACAGAGAAAAAACCTTATAACCTAAAAAGGTTATAAGGCAGGTATGTTTATTAAGTGTGCTGGTGCACGGGGGATCTCTCCACCACATATGTGCACACACTGGGTCCCAACCTTGCAGTTTTATAAGTTGTTACTTATTACATATTTGTAAGAGTTCCAGGGAAAGTTTATGCATATACAAAGTACTTCTGAGAGGTGTTTTACATCTGCCTGACCAAGGTCCTTATCTTTTACACAGGCAGGTGCTGCCCTGGTGGTGTTCTCTGGGGTCCTAGGGATGAAGGCCAGATATCTTCCTTGCACTGCCCTCTTGGTTGCCAAATGTGCTGAGCTGTAGAGCTGATCACTGAGCCCAAACTGCTAGGTTGGTTCTGGCCAGTTTCAGGGTTGCTGTAGGCATCTATGCTTCCTTATCTTGATGTCTCCATCTCTCAGGGTCTCTGTAAGAGTCGTTGTTTCCTTATCTCAATGCCTCCTGGTAGGCAGATATTTCACAGCTCGTCCTTCATTACTCTTAGGCACACAGATACATAGAGTTATATGATTGCAAAAGTATTTCTGCTTCTAAACCCCATCAGAAGGGCATTGGAATTAAGTGACCTTTCGCATCCTTTCCAACCCAAACCATTCTGGTTCTGTGAAATCCAAAGTTCCAACAAGTTCTCCTGTAAAGTTTCTTTATGTGCTTCAGTGTGTTGCCAGAGGCTCTTCTCTATGTATTTTTGCAGTTCAGAATCATAGATTCATTGCATGTTCTGAATTGGAAGGGACCTCCAAAGGTCATCAAGTCCAACCCGCCCTGCAGTCAGCAAGGACATCCTCAACTAGATCAGGTTGCTCAGAGCCCTGTCCAGCCTCACCTTGAATATCTTCAGACATGAAACCTCAATCACCTCCCTGGGAAACTTGTTCCAGTGTTCTACTCTCCTCATGCCCCTCATTTATCACATGCTGTTTGGTATCCATTACGATTGATTTTTACATTCCCTTTAACAAGGTTAGCAGTTCTGTATCTGAGTCTCTCTAGATGTCTTTATAGCTCTCTTCCTGCATGGTTCAGCAGACACTGGCAACTTTTGATAGAGTTAGTTCTTTTATCCCCCCTCTCTGCTAAGCTGTTAGGTTTGTGTGTTAGAATTAACTATTGTGCGAAACAAATCCTCCAGGATTGTTTGCCTATTGCAGTGATACTAAACGTTGATCATTTAGAAGAAGTTGTCAGTCTGCTATATTTTAGTGTTAATGGTTCTAAGGGAAAAAAAAAAAAAACAGTTAGTATCCATGTTCACAATATTTACTCAAGCATTTCTCCTCATAATTTTAGGATGCAATCCCTTTCGACAGTTACCCACCCTCCTACACTTTGAAATAACCCACGCTAGGACTCAGTTGGCTGAAAGTTAAGGAATGAAGCTTTCTATTTACAGCTTTACACAATATACAAGCAGATATTTACAGTGTATAACAGATATTTACAGATATATACAGTGAAAGGATAATACAGAAACACCACACCCCTCCCAGAGATCAAAATCCCTAAGAAGGGGTTTTAACCACCCCTACCAGCTTCCCCCTTTCCCCAGTCTTATCTCACCATCCATTTTATGCAGCAGATAGGCAGAGGTAGATCAGCCAGGGGAATTAGCAGCAGGAAAGAAGTTAGTGAAATTATTCAGATCCATCTAGGAAAGGCAGGGAGAAAGAGCCATGCAGGAACAGCCACAGCCCAAAGCAGTGTGAAGCAGTCTCAAACGATCTAACTTACCTATGTTTGGGTTACAGTTCTTAAACAATTTTTTTTTCTTTCTCAGTAAAGCTATGAGTGAAGTAGCATCATCAGTGTTTTCCTTTTTCCGCCTATAGTCTAATTTCTCATTCAGATCCTCCAATTAGTTCAAACCAGTACAATATGCTTTCTCTTTCTCTCATTGTCTTGTATTTACTCTTGCATGCCATTTGATTTCTTTCACCTTCCTGATGTTAATATATGTTACTTCTTAGCTCTTTAGCTGGTAGAAAGCAATGCTGAAGAAAGGACTTGGAGGTGCCGATGGATGAGAAGCTGGACATGAATAGGTGGTGTGAGCTTGCAGCACAGAAGGCCAATGGCAGCCTGGGATGCATCAAAAGCAGCATGGCCAGAGTTGGAGAGAGGGGATCCTGCCCCTCTGCTCTGCTCTGCTCTGGTGAGACCTCATGTGCAGTGCTGCACCGAGCTCTGGAGTCCTCAACATAGGAAGGACATGGGCCTGATGGAGCAGGTCCGCAGGAGCACCACAGAAATGATCAGTGAGTTACAGCAGGACTGCTACAAGGACAGGCTGAGGGAGCAGCGGGGTTGTTCAGCTTGGAGAAGAGAAGGCTCCAGGAGACCTAATAGTGACTTTCCAGTACCTGAACGGGGCTAAAAGAAGGCTGCAGAGAGACCATAAAGGCCTACAGGGACAAGATGGATGTTAGGAACAGGTTCTTTACTATGAGGGTAGTTGAGCACTGGATCAGGTTGCCCAGGGAGGTGGTTGTGGCCCCATGCCTGGAGATAGTCAATGTGAAGCTGGACAGGGCTTTGGGAGTCATTGTCTAGTTGGGGATGTCCCTGCTGACTGCAGAGGGGGTTGGACTGGATGACCTTTGGAGGTCCCTTCCAGCCTAGACTGTTCTATGGTTCTATAATTGAACTGAAAATTTTGTGGTAGACTTCTTTGTTTGTATTTCTTAAATTTTGACTAATGAGATTGAAATTTTAGTAATTTATTTGCAGGAACTAATCTTTTACTCTTGAGTACTTCTATTGTCATAAGTGGGACATAGAATTGTTTGAGCTGGTCCAGAGGAGGACCACAAGGGTGATCCAAGGGCTGGAATACTTCTGCCATGAGGGTAGGCTGAGAGAGCTGGGGTTGTTGAGTCTGAAGTTGAGAAGACCCCAGGAGGACCTCATAGCTGCTTTCCAATACCTGAAGGGATTCTACAGGAAAGCTGGAGGGGAACTGTTCATAAGGGTGTCTAGAAACAGGAGAAAGGGAAGTGGCTTTAAGCTGACTGAGAGTAGGTCTAGACTGGATCTTAGAAAGAAGTTCTTCAGTATGAGGGTGGTGAGAGTCTGTAATGTGTTGTCAGAGAGTTTGTAGATTACCCCTCCATAAAGGTGTTTTAGGCCACATTGGATGAGGCCTTGAGCAGCCAAGTCTAGTTGAGAGATGTCCTTGCCCACGGCAGGGGTGTTGCAGGAGACAATTTCTGAGGTCCCTTCCAACCTAAGCTGTTCTATGATGAAATGAAGTAGCCCAGCTTACTAGAGTAGCAGGTGGCACCTTGCCAAGTCTGGTGTTTGTTCATTTGGTTTTTTTCTTTCTCAATTGGATGTGGTCTAGCAGTCTTCTGACCAAAATCTCCTCTTTATTTGAGAGAGGGAGGCAACTTATTAGGAGAAAAATGAACCTGCACTTAGAGTTGCCTCTTTACTCAGGGGAAAGTCTTTAAAACATTGTGTTATCCTTGAGTTCCGCTTCATGGGTTTGGTACTGATATTGCTGATAAAAAGGAGAAGAAAAAAAAAAAATCAGACTTTTTTCTAAAAACAATTCTGAGGGGGGTTTTTTGTGTGTTTTTAAAAGTTTTTTCTGGAATTTCCTGTGTACCAGTGACAGCACACACTGAAAGATGTGCTTTGGTACCACTGTTTATGATGATATTGAGCATAAAGATTGGCATATTCAGCACTTGCATTTTACATCTGTTATTGGGTAGCATGAAATCACTATGGGTTTGAGCTAATACCTTCCAAATTGTAATATTACCTTTTGAGGGAACTGAGCAGGTCTGCAAGGCCTGATTTTCTCATTAATGGTCCATGTTTTAGTGCCTGATGAGTATCCAGAGTGCTTTGTGTGCATGGAGGAGTCTGATGGAACAGAATGGTGTGTTTCCATTTACACTGCGGTTCTGCTTTTCTCCTTCATGCTGTCAATGGGTCCATGTCCAAGTGAAGACCAGAGACAAGCAGAGTCCCTCAGGGATCAGTCATGGGACTAGTCTTGCTCAACATCCTTGTGAGTTACATGGACAAAGGCATTGAATGCACCCTCAGCAAATTTGCTGATGACACCAAGCTGTGTGGTACAACAGACATGCTGGAGGGCAGGGATGCCATCCAGAGGGATCTGGACACACTGGAGAGGTAGGCACAAGCCAACCTCGTGAGGTTCAACAAGGCCAAGTGCAAAGTCCTGCATCTGTGTTGAGGCAATCCCAAGCACATATACAGGCTGGCCAGTGACTGACTGGAGAGTAGGCCTGCTGAGAGGGAATTGGGGTTGCTGGTGAATAAGAAGCTGCACTTGCAGCCCAGAAAGCCAACCAGATCCTGGGCAGCATCAGGAGAAGTGTGGCCAGCAGGTTGAGGGAGGTGCTTCTTCCCCTCTACTCCGCTTTGCTGAGACCCCACCTGGAATACTGAGTCCAGTTCTGGAGTCCCTATTACAAGAGAGATGTGGCCATGCTGGAGTGTGTCCAGAGAAGGGCCACGAGGATGATCAGAGGGCTGGAGCACCTCTCCTGTGAGGACAGACTGAGAGAGTTAGGGCTGTTCAAGTCTGGAGAAGGCTCTGAGGAGACCTTATTGTGGCCTTCCAGTATCTGAAGGGGGCCTACAAAAAAGCTGGGGAGGGACTTTTTAGGCTATCAGGTAGTGACAAGACTAGGGGGAATGGAGCAAAGCTAGAGGTGAGGAGATTCAGATTGGATGTGAGGAGGAAGTTATTGAGTATGAGAGTGGTGAGGCCCTGGAATGGGTTGCCCAGGGAGGTGGTTGGGGCCACTTCCCTGGAGGTGTTTAAGGCCAGGCTGTATGAGGCTCTGTCCAGCCTAATCTAGGGTAGGGTGTCCGTGCTCGTGGCAGGGGGGGTTGGAACTAGATGATCCTTGTGGTCCCTTCCAACTCTAACTGATTCTATGATTCTAAGCTAACAGTGAAATTACAGAATCACAGAATGTTAGGGGCTGGAAGGAACCTCAAAAGCTCATCCTGTCCAACCCCCCTGTCAAAGCAGGATCACCTATACCAGATCACACAGGTGCCTCCAGGTGAGTTTTGAACATCTCCAGAGAGGGAGACTCCACAACTCCCTGGGCAGCCTGTTCTAGGGTTCTGTCACCATCGCAGGGAATAAATCCTTCCTCATTTTTACATGAAACTTCCTATGCCTCAACTTGTACTCATTGCCCCTTTTGCTGTCACTGGGCATCACCGTGCAGAGCCTGGCTCCATTCTCTTGGCACTCACCCTTTACATATTTATCAACATGAATGAGGTCACCTCTCAGTCTCTCCCCATCCCCCCTCCCCCCCCCAAGCTAAAGAGCCCCAGTTCCCTCAGGCTCTCAGAGTAGAATGGGTACAAGATATACATATTGGCCATACAGACAGAAGGAAGAGGGGAGGAGGAAGGATTGACACTAAAACTTTCCAGGGTCAGGGTTTCAAATTAGCAATTGAAAACTCCTAAATTTACCTCTGAGCAATTCAAAAGCCATCTCAAAACACTCACCCACAATTTCCAAGCATTTTCCAGTCTGCCCCACGGAAAAGCAGGTGATTCAGTGTCAACTGATGTTCAGTAACGACAAATGTCCTTACTGAAGCCAAGGAGGAATAACAGCAGGCTCCAGTACAGGCTAGGGGTTGTCCTGCTGCAAAGCAGCCCTGTGGAGAAAGACCTTGGAGTGCTGGTGGACAGCAAGTTCTGAATGGGACGGCAATGTGCCCTCATGGCCAAGAAAGCCAATGACATCCTGGTGTGCATCAGGAAAAGTGTGGCCAGCAGAGCTAGCATCAAAATGAGTGGACTTTGGATAGTCTCTACTCTGCCCTAGCGAGACCACACCTGGAATATCATGTGCAGTTATGGGCTCCCCAATTCAAGAGACAGGGAACTGCTGGAGAGAGTTCAACAGAGAGCTACTGAGGGTGACTGGGGCACTGCAAGGAAAGACTTAGAGCCCTGGGGCTGGAGAAGAGAAGGCTGAGAGGGTTTCTGATCAATGTCTGTAAATATCTGAGGGGTGAGTGTCAAGATGAAGTTTCCAGGCTCTTCTAAGTGGTGCCCAGTGACAGGACAAGGAACAATGGATTCAAGCTGGAACACAGGAGGTTGCACTTCAACATGAGGAAAACTTCTTTACAGTGAAGGTGATGGAGCACTTAACAGGTTGCCAGAGAAGCTGTGGAGTCTCTCTCTCTGGAGACACTCAAAACCTGCTTGGATGCATTCCTGTGTGGCCTGCCCTAGTGAAGCTATTGTGGCAGGAGAGATCTAGATGATCTCTAGAGGCCCCGTCCAACCTCTGCTGTTCTGTGATTCCATGAATTTCTCTCCAGGAAAAGATTTCTGCCCACTCAATCCTGGTTTATGCCACTGATAGTTCCTGACCACTGTTGCACCGTTCCAAAACTGATGGGTACATTGAGGATGCTTCTTACAGCTGTGAGCTGATGGGAGTGCTGCTTTACCAAGTAGCTGATCTGACTCAATGTCATTATGTTTCATTAAATAACTTGGGGTAATCTGGAAGGCAGAAATATGCTCCATTAGGTAAATGGCAAGTTTGTGACCTTCCATGTCACTCATTTCTACGGTCTGAGTTGTTCCAGCCATGTTAATAGGCTTCTGAGGCTCTGTGCCTCAGAACTGAAATTGCATTTGAAAACTTTCATCATAATAAACTGGGCTTGAGGATAAGTGATGACAAGTTTTAGGTCTTGGGAATTTGTATTTCAGAGTTAGATGTAGGAGTGTTATTACTGTGAGTTCTGCCTGGGGCAAAATTATTGCTTTTTTCCCCCTTCTCTTGCCCTGCTGGCCACACTCCTCTTGCTGCAGCTCAGGATACAATTTGCTGCCTGGGCTGCATGAGGGTATAGCTGCCTTCCTGTTCAGCTTCTCATCAATCAATACCCTCAAGTCTTTCTCTTCGGGGCTACTCTCAACTCACTCTGCACCCAGCCTGAATTTATGCCTGAAGTTGGCCTGGCCCCTCACATAGTTTGTAGTGGCCCACTTCTCAAGCTGGTCAAGATCTTTCCAAAAGCCCACATTGATAATTGCAGATGTATGGATGGACTTGGCTTCATTTTTATTTCTTCATTGTCAAGAAGGTGTTCTGTGTTTTGCTGGCTCTGTTGAAAACACATAGCAGGAAGCAAACTTTGGGTGGTTTGAATCTGTACCTAGGTTTAGGTTAAGTAATAAATGTTTGGGTATATTTGCTTCAATGAATAATAACAGTTACGGTATGTTGAGCAAATACCCATAGAATCATAGAATCAGCTAGGTTGGAAGAGACCTCCAAGATTTTCCATTCCAACCTATCATCCAGCCCTATCCAGTCAACTAGACCTTGGCACTAATTGCTCCATCCAGTCTTCTCTTGAACACCTCCAGAAATGGTGACTCCACCACCTCGCTGGGCAGCCCATTCCAATGGGAAATCATTCTCTGTGAAGAACTTCCTCCTAATATCCAGCATATACCTCCCCTGGCACAACTTGAGACTCTGTCCCCTAGTTCTGTTGCTGGTTGCCTTGGAGAAGAGACTGACTGACACCTGGCTACAACCTCCCTTCAGGCAGTTGTAGAGAGCAATGAGGTCTCCCCTGAACGTCCTCTTCTCCAGGCTAAACAACCCTGTCTCCCTCAGCCTATCCTCATAGGGCTGTGCTCCAGGCCACTCACCAGCTTCGTCACCCTTCTCTGGACATGTTCCAGTACCTCAATATCTCTCTTGAACTGAGCAGACCAGGACTGGACACAGTACTCAAGATGTGGCCTGACCAGTGCCAAATACAGGGGAAGAATAACCTCCCTCCTCCCAAGGCTCCTCCTCAGTCATGGTTGCTGAAGAATCTGCCTTGGTGTGGTCTTCTGTGAGTCAGCAAATATGTCTTGTACATGGATCTGATTCAGCTGGGATGCAACCCTCTGAGCATAAATATTGCTTCCAAGAACAGGCAGTTTTCTGAGGCCTATGAGATGTGACAGTATCCTGTTTAGCTGATAAATTTCAGTGTAGCAGGAAGGATGCTACAATGAGTATTGATTTCTTTTCTGTGTAGAACTCATTTTGCTCCAGTTTGTGGATTGCCTTCATGAGCTGACAATCCATTAAGGATCACTTTGCATATATCTCCCTTTATTATTGCTTCTTTTACTGCTTTCTGCTTTACTGCCTTTAAAATACATTGTCAAGGCAAAAATAAAATAGGTAAAGGAGACTCTTTAACAGGAGCAAGTCAGTATGGCTCTTGTTAAGTTACTTTATCACAAAAAAATTGCTGTACTAGGAGACTACCTACCAATACAATTTCAAGGAACTGAACATGTTATAATAAAATTACTTTATAGTAGGATAACTCACCTGATGGTTGTCTTTTTCCCTCAGGAAACACACCTATCATTGTAAGATTTTTATCTGAAGACCTAGAATTCCAGGTTTATGTGAACATAATTTAGTCTTGCCCATTCTGCATGGATAGCCAGTGCCTCTTTTTCTGAGTATGTACCTATAATACCTATCATACAGATGCAGTGACTTGTTTTGTCCATGTCATAGAATGGTTAGAAGGGACCCCAGGGATCATTTACTCCAACCTTCCTGCTAGAGGCAGGGATACTTCTCAACTAGACTTGGTTGCCCAAGGCCTCATCCAGTCTGGCCTTTAACATCTCCAGGGAGGGGGCATCCACAACCATTCTGGACAAACTATTCCAAACTCTCACCACCTCTTACTGAAGAAATTCTTCCAGTCTAAACCTCATCTCCCTCAGCTTAAAACCTTAATCATGTTGCTGGACACCCTTATGAAAAGTCCATCTCCAGCTTCCTCCTCTGCAATATCTCCCTTCAGGTATT
The DNA here is from genome assembly GCA_013396835.1 of Psilopogon haemacephalus. Classification (NCBI taxonomy): domain Eukaryota; kingdom Metazoa; phylum Chordata; class Aves; order Piciformes; family Megalaimidae; genus Psilopogon; species Psilopogon haemacephalus. The sequence continues at coordinate 14,861 of VWZI01020343.1, read as the reverse complement.
GGAAGATAACTCTAAGATCCTCCCAGAATCTTCCCTTATCCAGGCTGAAAAAACCCAGCTGCTTCAGCCAGTCCTCATAGCTGAGGTGCTGAAGCCCTTGTCTCATCCTTGTGGCTCTTCTCTGGACTAGCTCCGGCAGTTTTGTGTTATTCTTAGCATGGAGACACCAGAATTGTCCAGGAGGTTGTTTTCTTATTCTGATAAATAGAGAAATATTATCTTTCTCTATAGTATTATGTTTGCTTGCTCAAGAAGGTAGACAAAGTCTGTGACACAAGTGAATTAATAACAAAAGTTTAGATTCTTTGAAGAAAAAAATTACATTTTCCTTAACCACAAAATTGTGTTGAGTATATTTGGACATTTCCATTGTAGGAAGAGTCGCAATTCAAAAAGTGTTGATCAAGCTTCTAATTGTAAGACTAGAATAGGGTCATAGAATATGACAGAATGCTCTGGGTTGGAAGGGACTTCCAGAGGTCACCCAGTCCAACCCCCCATTCTGTCAGCAGGAACATCATCAACTAAATCAGGTTGCCCACCTCACAGTGCAGAACTTGTTGCTAACATCCAATCTAAATCTGCTCTGCTCTAGTTTGAAGCCATTGTCCCTTGTCCTGTCACTGTAGGCCTTTGCAAACAGTCTCTCTTCAGTCTTCTTGTAGCCCACTTCAAGTACTCTAAGGTCATTATTAAGTCTCCCTGGAGCCTTCTCTTCTCCAGCCTCAACAACTCCAGCTCCTTCAGCCTTTCCTTGTAGCAGAGCTGCTCCAATTCACTGACAGGTTTGCTGGGTGAAGGCAAATGAAGTTCAATAAGGACAAGTGCAGAGTCATGCATCTGGGAGAAGGAACAACAGGCACCAGTACAGGTTGGGGCTGCACTGCTGGAAAGCAGCTCTGTGCAGAAAGACCTTGGAGTGCTGGTGGGAAGCAAGTTCTGCATAGCCCAGTAATGTGCCCTTGTGGCCAAGAGAGCCAATGGTATCCTGGGCTGCAGCAAGAAAAGTGTGGCCAGAAGGGCCATGAAGGTTCTTCTCCCCCTCTACTCTGCCCTGGTGAGACCACATCTGCAATATTCTGTCATTTTGGGCTCCCCAGTTCAGGGGAGCCAGGAACCTGCTGGAGAGAGTCCAGTGGAGAGCCAAGAGGATGGCTGGGGTCCTTGAGCACATCCTCCATGAAGAGAGACTGAGAGGGGCTGTTTAGTCTGGAGAACTGAAGTCTGAGAGGGTATCTGATCAATGTCTATCAATATCTGAGGGGTAATTGTCAACTGGAGGGGGCCAATCTCTTTGGTGTCATAAGACCAGTAATAAGACAAGGAGCAATGAATGCAAACTGGAACATAAAAGGTTTCGGCTCAACAGGAGCAGAAACTTCCTTGCAGTGAGGGTGACAAAACCCTGGAACAGGCTGCCCAGAGAGGTTGTGGAGTCTCTTTGTCTGGAGAATTTCAGAGTCTGCCTGAATGCATACCTCTGTGAACTACCCTGGGTGATCCTGCTTTGACAGGGAGGTTGGACTCAATGACCTCTGGAGGTTGCTTCCCACCTCAGAGTTCTGTGATTCTGTGATTTTTTGGCCTTCAAAGAAAAGACACAATGAGTTAAGAAGATCACTGTGCTCTATTCTGAGCAAGCATATTACCTTGGTCACGAGGATTTAAAAAAAAATTGCAGTAACTTCCCACGTCTTTATTTTGTGTCCTTTTCATGAAGGGCATGCAGTTATCTGCCCCCCTACACTTTGAAATAACCCACGCTAGGACTCAGTTGGCTGAAAGTTAAGGAATGAAGCTTTCTATTTACAGCTTTACACAATATACAAGCAGATATTTACAGTGTATAACAGATATTTACAGATATATACAGTGAAAGGATAATACAGAAACACCACACCCCTCCCAGAGATCAAAATCCCTAAGAAGGGGTTTTAACCACCCCTACCAGCTTCCCCCTTTCCCCAGTCTTATCTCACCATCCATTTTATGCAGCAGATAGGCAGAGGTAGATCAGCCAGGGGAATTAGCAGCAGGAAAGAAGTTAGTGAAATTATTCAGATCCATCTAGGAAAGGCAGGGAGAAAGAGCCATGCAGGAACAGCCACAGCCCAAAGCAGTGTGAAGCAGTCTCAAACGATCTAACTTACCTATGTTTGGGTTACAGTTCTTAAACAATTTTTTTTTCTTTCTCAGTAAAGCTATGAGTGAAGTAGCATCATCAGTGTTTTCCTTTTTCCGCCTATAGTCTAATTTCTCATTCAGATCCTCCAATTAGTTCAAACCAGTACAATATGCTTTCTCTTTCTCTCATTGTCTTGTATTTACTCTTGCATGCCATTTGATTTCTTTCACCTTCCTGATGTTAATATATGTTACTTCTTAGCTCTTTAGCTGGTAGAAAGCAATGCTGAAGAAAGGACTTGGAGGTGCCGATGGATGAGAAGCTGGACATGAATAGGTGGTGTGAGCTTGCAGCACAGAAGGCCAATGGCAGCCTGGGATGCATCAAAAGCAGCATGGCCAGAGTTGGAGAGAGGGGATCCTGCCCCTCTGCTCTGCTCTGCTCTGGTGAGACCTCATGTGCAGTGCTGCACCGAGCTCTGGAGTCCTCAACATAGGAAGGACATGGGCCTGATGGAGCAGGTCCGCAGGAGCACCACAGAAATGATCAGTGAGTTACAGCAGGACTGCTACAAGGACAGGCTGAGGGAGCAGCGGGGTTGTTCAGCTTGGAGAAGAGAAGGCTCCAGGAGACCTAATAGTGACTTTCCAGTACCTGAACGGGGCTAAAAGAAGGCTGCAGAGAGACCATAAAGGCCTACAGGGACAAGATGGATGTTAGGAACAGATTCTTTACTATGAGGGTAGTTGAGCACTGGATCAGGTTGCCCAGGGAGGTGGTTGTGGCCCCATGCCTGGAGATAGTCAATGTGAAGCTGGACAGGGCTTTGGGAGTCATTGTCTAGTTGGGGATGTCCCTGCTGACTGCAGAGGGGGTTGGACTGGATGACCTTTGGAGGTCCCTTCCAGCCTAGACTGTTCTATAGTTCTATAATTGAACTGAAAATTTTGTGGTAGACTTCTTTGTTTGTATTTCTTAAATTTTGACTAATGAGATTGAGATTTTAGAATTACAATGGAAATGGCCTGTGGCACTGGCTATTAAAATTTACTTTAATGTAGCTAGTTGCACAAGTGGGGTGGCTTTCACATTGCAGGAAATTTATTTATTTATTTATTTTCATCTTTATTTTTTCCCACTTGGACATTTGTGTGAAGATCTGATTGATCGTGAGGTCTTCTGCCAGGAAGCTCAGCCTTGCTTCATGCCAGGCATTCTGCAGTAGGCAGTGACCTCATTAATCTCATCTCCTGGCTCTCTTGGTGCAGTGCTGTTCAGCTATTTCTACATGAGAGTGACTCCAAATACATTAAGCAAAGTTGTTTTGCTCAACTGGTTGACCAGACCCTTGGTACTTGCTTTTTCCTCCCTTATCACTTCTTCCTTACACTTAGGATTTTAGCATTGCCTGACCTATAGTGTTGTCTTCCCCTGCTTTTGTCCCTCAGCAACCTGAGTGGTAATATCCTAGTTGTTGTTTATTTTACAAAATCAGAGTAATTGAGATTGTTAAGCACCTTTTACAAATGTGGCTGTTTCTCAGTTTCCTTGGGAAGAGTGCAAAAATAAAGCAAAAGGCTTTTTGTGTTTGAAACTCACGGTACCTTGGAGTGTATAGAATCATAGAATGGTTTAGGTTGGAAGAGACCTCAAAGATCATCCTTTTCCAACCCCCCACTATAGGCAGGGACCCCTCCCACTAGATCAGGTCACTCAAGACCTCATCCAGCCTCCTCCAGGGAGGGAGCAGCCACAACCTCCCCGGGCAACCTGTTCCAGTGTCTCACCACCCTCACTGTGAAGAACTTCCTCCTAACATCCTGTTTAAATCTCCCCTCTGCCAGTTTGAACTCATTACCCCTTAGTCCTGTCATTACAAGACCTTTTGAACACTCCCTCCCCAGCCTTCCTGTATGCCCCCTTCAGATACTGGAAGGCTACTACGAGGTCTCCTTGAAGCCTTCTCTTCTCCAGGCTGAAAAG
>VWZI01020343.1:0-10634 GCA_013396835.1 Psilopogon haemacephalus | reverse complement strand
GCCCTCCTCTGGACTCTCTCCAGCAGTTCCATGCCCTTCTTGAGCTGGGGGCTCCAGAACTGCACACAGTGCTCCAGGTGGGGTCTGACGAGAGCAAAGGGGGAGAATCACCTCCCTTGCCCTGCTGGCCATGTTTCTCTTAATGCAGCCCAGGACACGGTTGGCTGTCTGGGCCACATGTGCACAGTGTCAGCTCATGTTGAGCTTCACATCCACCCAGACCCCCAGGTCCTGTTCCTCAGAGCTGCTCTCCAGCCATTTGCCACCCAGCCTGTATCTGTGCTTGGTATTGCGCTGAACCAGGTGCAGGATATTACACTTGGCCTCGTTGAATTTTATGAGGTTGGCCTGGGCCTACCTCTCCAGCCTGTCCAGGTTCCTCTGGATGGCATCCCTGCCCTCTAGCAAGTCGACTGTGCCACACAGCTTGGTATCATCTGCAAACTTGCTGAGAGTGCACTCGATTCCTCTGTCCATGTCACTGAGAAAGATGTCAAACAGCACTGGTCCCAGTACTGACACTTGAGGGACACCACTTGTCACTGGTTTCCAGGTGGATATTGTGCTGTTGATCACTACTCAGCATCACATGCCTTCAGCCTTCTGAAGAGTGGAGAGAAGGTGAATTGGATAATCTGCTCTACATTGAGATTGGGCAATCTCAGATGCCAATATAGGCTGGGCAGTGACTGCCTTGAAAGGAGCCCTGAAGAAAAGGCCTTGGGGTGCTGGTGGATGAGAAACTCACCATGAGCCACCGGTGTGCACTTGCAGCCCAGACAGCCAAGGAGAGCCTGGGCAGCAGGGCAAGGGAGGTGATTCTGCTCCTCTACACTGTTCTCATGAGACCATACCTGGAATATTGAGTCCAGTTCTGGAGCCCCTGGTACAGGAAACATTTGGAGGTGCTTGAAGTGTCCAGAGGAGTGCCATGAGGATGACCAGAGGGCTGCGGCTGCTCTCCTATGGAGACAGACTGAGAGAGTTAGGGCTTTTCAAGTCTGGAGAAGGCTCCGAGGAGACCTTATTGTGGCCTTCCAGTATCTGAAGGGGGCCTACAGGAAAGCTTCTGAGGGACTTTTTAGGGTGTCAGGTGATAGGACTGGGGGGAATGGATCCAATATACTGGAGGGCAGAGGTTAGGAAGAAGTTCTTCACTGTAAGGCTGCTGAGACACTGAAACAGGCTGCCCAGGGAGGTGGTGGAAACCTCATCCCTGGAAGTATTTAAGGCCAGGCTGGATGTGGCTCTGAGCAACCTGGTCTAGTGTGAGGTGTCCCTGCCCATGGTAAGGGGTTTGGAACTGAATGATCCCTGAACTCTCCTCCAACCCTGACAACTTTATCATTCTGTGATTTTCTGGAGGAGAGTTAAATCTGTCTTTCTAACATGTCAGATGTATTTGAGATTGTTGTGAGATATAGAAGGGAGTAAAATTGGTAACCCCTCCCCCAACCAGACATGCTAAATTAGGGAAAATTTAGTCTTCCTAATTAGCTTGATTGAAATTGATTTTCCAACTTCTTTGCTGAGTTCCTTTTAGTTGTAAACCATGCTAGTCTCCTGATGGCTAATGGAAGTTATATTCACTTGGGATCTTTGAGAAGAGAATTTTTATTTTCCTAAAAATGACTAGAGGAAATCTTAGAATTTGGATACTCTGCATAAAATCATCAATTTATGTCTTTAATTACACAGCCATACTTCATTATGTATATTTCCTCTCCCTTCCCTTCCCTTCCCTTCTCCTTCCCTCTGCTCCTCTCCTCTCTCTTTTTTTCTCTTGATCTTCCCTTAGTGCTAAACTTGCTGGTGTTGGTTTGATTTTTTCTTTGTTTGTACCTTCAAGTGTTGGAACAAACTCTGCTCATTTTGTAGAATTTTTGAGGCAGAGCTCCCTGTGTTCTAGCTTATATCCATTATTCCTTGTCTTGTTACTGGGTGCCACTTGAAAGAGCCTGTTCCCTTCCTCTGTACACCCACCCCTCACAGACCTTGATATGATCCCCTCTCTACCTTCTGTTCTCCAGACTAAACAGTTCCAGGTCTCCTAGTCTTTCTGCAAAGGAGAGATGTTCAAGACCCTTAATCATCTTTGTAGCTCTCTGTTGTACTCTCTCCAACAGATCTCGGTCTTTCTTCAATTGAGGAGCCCAAAAATGGACGTAGTATCCCTGGTGTGGCCTCATCAGGGCAAGGAAGAGAGGGAAGAGAACCTCTCTAGACTTGGTGGACACAATTACTAATGCACCCCAAGATACCATTGGCCTTCTTGGCTACAAGGGCACATTGTTGTCCCATAGATAACTTGCTGTCCACTAGTACTCCAAGGTTTTGCTCTGGAAGTTTTGTTCTGTGCTGGAAGTTTTTTCTGGAAGTTTGTGAGCCAAACAAAACATTAAATCTCAGGTTTCCTGCTAAAGGCACTTAGCTGACCCATGGAGGAATCCTCCCTACACAATGTTCAGGAAAATTAAACAGTCCAACTTGATTTTTCCAAGATATCTGGTAATAATAAAAAAGAAGTAGGCTTTTATTTCTCCACAATAAATAAAAGCTTTCTCAGTGTAAATTGAGATGAACCTTGTGAGGCTTTTCTATGGGCTCCTGCAAACTGTACCCAAAAGTTGGTTCAGTGCTGGTGGGAGGCATGGGGAAAAGTCTTTTATTGGTAATGGCAAATTATTTATGTTTTGGTTCTAAGTTTTGTTTTGGTTTGATTGATTGTTTTGGGGTTTTTCATTTGTTTGTTTGCTTGCTTGGTTTTTGTAGTGTATCATTTATTGCACACAAAAAAAGCTTCCCCTCCATTTTTCATTTGCACTCCTCTGATGGGTACTAACACTTATTTTTCTGCTTAGAGCAGAAGGAGTCTTAGTATTCAAGACATTAATATATGGTAAGTTTAGTTCAGCAGTACTTTCAGATTTTTCCTAATGCCAACATTGTTGATATTTAGATTGTGTCTCAGGAAAGATTGCCTCATTTAAAAAAAAAAAAATCACCATGAAAAAGCTGGAGCAACTCTGCTCTGAGGACTGGCTGAGGGAGCTGGGGTTGTTTAGCCTGGAGAAGAGAAGGCTCTGGGGAGACCTAATAGCAACCTTCCAGTACCTGAAGGGGGTCTGCAAGAAGTCTGGAGAGAGGCTATTTACAAAGGCCTGCAGTGACAGGATGAGGGACAATGGCTTCAAACTAGAGCAGAGCAGATTTAGATTGGAGGTTAGAAACAAATTCTTCACTATAATAGTAGTGTAACAATGGAGGAGGTTGCACAAGGAGGTGGTTGGGATCCCATCCTTCTCTGAAGGTGAGGCTTGACAGGGCTCTGGGCAACCTGATCTAGTTAAGAATGTCCCTGCTGACTGCAGAGGGTGTTGGACTGGATGATCTTTGGAGGTCCCTTCCAACCTGGCTGATTTTATGATTCTATGATTCTGTGATTTAGGTGATTGAAGCTGGCAACTCCTGGATCTTATGTCAGTTCTCATGCATTCAGAATACATTAGGTTAATAGTTTCTCTTTAAGATAATGAAAACAAAAATCTCCTTTCAAATGTTTTGTGGGTTTTTTTCCCCCCAAAGTGGTTCATATCCTCAATTCTCCTTGGCTAGTTATAACTTTTCAAAAATTATGCAAAGAGAAAAAAAAAATGAAATATCTGGTGAGTTTTTTTGGTGTTTTTTTTTTTTTTCTTACAGACATTAAAGCTTCTCTAAGTTTTGGTATGACCACTTCTGTTTTTTAATATCCCTCTGGCTAAAGAAAAAAACACTACTGAAGGATAAAAGAAAAATAGTTTCAGTCTAGTCCCACACTTGGACAAAGTAGATTGCTTTGGCTTTATATTTATTTGAAATCTTTCTGAATGTTAGCTGGTTCTCACAGCTCCTACCAGCCTCTATTTAAGTCAGGAAAAGCTTTGATGGTTGAGTGTGCTGGTGAGTTGAACATGCAGAACTACTATGTGTGGTATTTTGTGATAGCTGTGAAAAGAGCTAGGAGAGCGATCTCCATGTCATAGTCTGTTCTATAAAAGAATAAACCCAAGACTGAGCAGTGACTTTCACAGAATGTTAGAGGCTGGAAGGGACCTCCAGAGATCATCCAGTAAAACCCACCTGCCAAAAGCAGGATCACCCAGGGTAGTATGCATAGGAATGAATCCAGGTGAATTTCGAAATTCTCCAGAGAAAGAGACTCTACCACCTCTCTGGACAGCCTACTCCAGTGCTCAGGATGAGCTTTACATACAAAGCAATATGGGTTAGAGTCCAACAGAATTCCCATGGCAAAACAAAAAAAGGAAGGTATGTTGTAAGGAAAAGAGGACAATCAGTGCATAGAAAGGAAGCAGAAAAATTATATAAAATTACTTTGTAAGGGGAAAAGTATTTTTCCCCGCCAATTTGAATGAAAGGCATACTACAGTGAGATCATAGAATGATCTGGGTTGGAAGGAATCTCCAAAAGTTGTCCAGTCCAAACCCATCTGCAGTCAGCAGGGATGTCCTCAACTAGATCAGGTTGCCCAGAACCCTGTCAAGCCTCACCTTGAATGTCTCCAGGGATGGAGCCCCAGTCACCTCCCTGGGCAACCTGTGCCAGTGTTTCACTGTTCTCATGATGCACAACTTGTTCCTAATATCCAATCTAGATCTCCTCTAGTTTGAAGCCACTGCCCTTGTTCTGTCACTGCAGGCCTTTGAAAACAGTCTCTCTCCAACCTTGTAGACTCACTTCAGGGCCATTAGATCACTAATTTCTGTGACATAAGCCACTTAAGGTGAGTCATTGTGTGAACTTGGTTGTTGGTCAAGACAGAAGGATGTCCAGGATTAGGAGAAGAAGAGGAATACCTGAAGCTTGTGTATGTTGGGTTCAGCCAACATACATGTTGGGTAGTTACCTGAAGGGAAGCTGTGTCCTTGGTGGGGTTGATCCCAGGCACCCAGTGACAGAACAAGAGGACATGGCCTCAAGCTGTGCCAGGGCAGGTTTAGGCTGACTGTTAGGAAGAAGTTCTTCACAGCAAGAGTGATTGGCATTGCAATGGACTGCCCAGGGAGGTGGTGGAGTCCATGTCTCTGAAGATGTTTAAAAGGAGACTGTATGAGGCAGTTAGTGCCATTATTTATTTAATTAGATGGTGTAAGGTTGGACTTGATCATCTTGAAGGTATTTTCCAACCTGGTTAATTCTGTGTTTCTGTGATCTTTTTTATCTCAGTGCTTCAAAAATACTGTGGGATGCAGTCTGCCAGCAAATGGCTGAGACATATCCTCTCTGGCACAACACAGCTGAGGTCTTGCTGCTTTGAGGTGTATTGGCAGGTTTTAGGACAAATTCTTTACATCTCACTTGTTGTCATAGGTAGTTTTTTGGATTTTTTGGGTTTTTTTTAAGAGTATGACAGAATGAGATTATTTCACTTTGCTCTTTCTCTAAGGAAAAAGGGCAGCAAAATAATAAGGCTCTTGCTGGATTGGAGAAGAAAAATACACAAAGGTTGTATTTAAAAATGTGCAGGAAAAGATAATGGCATACATAAATCGTTAACACCTAATACAGATACAAGATACATGAGAATTCCCCCAAAACCTTCCACCCAAGCAAACCAAAACCCAACAAAACTCCAGTGGTCATTTTCTGCCATCCCCTATTGTCTCTCAATTAGGTCCAAACAGGCCAGACTCACTGTGGCTGCGGCCTTGAAGGCCATGACCTGCAGGGTACTCTGACACAGTTAGCAGATGAGGATCCTTCCAGAGAGTTGAAAGGAAAAGGGAGAAAAGAGAATGAAGAGAAAAGAACCTTGCTGCTTAGTTTTAAAGTATTTACAGGATTATGGGATTAAATAACATAATTGCAATATCTGGGGGTGACCAGTTCATCCCCTGGGATGGATCTTGGTCTCTGTAGTTTTCTCAGGGAACCTGCAGTAACCTGGAACCCCTTCAACCATGACACTTGCTAAGTTTTGATTGATGAAATGATTGAATGGTATATTATGCCATTAATGCATTGTGTGGCTGTTGGAAATGTATTTAGCCACTAGGAATGAGTAAAATCAGTAGCATGGAATGCATCTTTCTAAAGCACATTAGTTTGATCTGAATTTAATTTAATTTATTTTGCCTTGAATTAAAGTTGATTGCATTCACTCATTTTCATACACTCATAATTTAGAATACTTTTGAGTATAACTTGTGGCTTTAGTGGCACAATACTTGATGAAGAGCATGGAAAATACATAGAGTTATAGAATCATAGAACAACTTAAGACTGGAAAATACCTTAGAGATCATGTAACCCAAGCTCCCTGCCATGGGCAGGGGTACTTCTCAACTAGTCCAGGTTTCTCAAGGCCCCCCCCAATCTGGCTTTGAACATCTCCAGGAAGGGGGCATCCACAACCTCTGTGGACCATCCATTATAGAGTCTTGTGAAGTCTTCCTAAAATCCAGTCTAAACCTATTCTCCTTCGGTTTAAATCCATTTCCCCTTGTCCTGTTGGTGGACACTCTTGTAAAAAGTCCTTCTCCAGCCTTCCTGTAGGCTCCCTTCAAGAATTGGAAAGCAATTATAAGGTTCCTCTGGAGTCTTCTCCAAGGTAAACAATCCCAGCTCCCTCAGCCTGCCCTCATAGGAGAGATATTTCAGCCTCTGGATCATCTTTGTGGCCCTCCTCTGGACTTGTTCTGACAACTCTGTGTCCCTCTTACAGTGGGGACACCAGAATTGGATGCAGTATTCAAGGTGGGGTCTCAAAAGAGCAAAGTGGCAGAATGCCTTCTCTTGCCCTTGCCCTGCTGGCCACAGTCCTCATGCAGCCCAGGATACAATTTGCCTTCTGAGCTGCATAAGCACACTGCTGGCTCATGGGGAGCTTCTCATCTATTAACACCCCCAGGCCATCCTCTTCAGGGCTACTCTCAACCCACTCTGTACCCAGTTGATATTAAGCTCAACATGAGCCTGCAGTGTGCACACGCGGCTCAGATAGCCAACCGTGTCCTGGGCTGCATTAAGAGAGGCATGGCCAGCAGGGCAAGGGAGGTGATTCTCCCCCTTTACTCTGCTCTTGTCAGACCCCACCTAGAGTACTGTGTGCAATTCTGGAGCCCCCAGCACAAGAAGGACATGGAACTGTTGGAGAGAGTCCAGAGGAGGGCCACGAGGATGATCAGAGGGCTGGAGCACCTCTGCTATGAGGACAGGATGAGAGAGTTGGGGCTTTTCAGCCTAGAGAAGAGAAGGCTTCAGGGAGACCTTATAGCAGCCTACCAGTATCTGAGGGGGGCCTACAGGAGGGCTGGGGAGGGGCTGTTCACAAGGTCTTGTAATGACAGGACGAGGGGGAATGGGTTCAAATTGGAGGAGGGGAGATTTGAATGGGATGTTAGGAAGAAATTCTTCACAGTGAGGGTGGTGAGGCACTGGAACAGGTTGCCCAGGGAGGTTGTGTCTGCTCCCTCCCTGGATGTGTTCAAGGCCAGGCTCGATGAGGTCTTGAGCGTCTTGATCTAGTGGGAGGTGTCCCTGCCTGTGGCGGGGGGTTGGAACTGGATGATCTTTGAGGTCTCTTCCAACCTAGACCATTCTATGATTCTATGATATTTGTGCTTGGGATTAGCCCGACCCAGGTGTAGGACCTTGCATTCTGACTTGTTGAACCTCGTGGAGTTTGCACTAGCCCATTTCTCAAGCTTGTCAAGATCCAGGTGAGTCCACACTACATAACTAAGGAAATCTAGAAGTAATGTGAAAAGAGTAAGAAGAGCAGAAGAACTTTGAGGTGAAGATAATGACTTAAGTAAGTTCCAAGAGGAACACACCAAAAATAGTTAACTTGTCTAACCACAGGAGTTAGACAAGGAGACAGGTTTAACTGCAAAGCAGAGAAGTTAATTGAAGTTAATCTTCCATTTTTACAGCAAAGTATTAATTGTGATATTCTTTTAATTCTTAGTGTAATCTAAAGCTTTCAGGGCTATATAGATAATTAAATCTCTTACCCATTTGCCAGCTTAGTCTATACAGTGATGGTTAAAAATTGGGGATTAAGGAAGAGTTTTTTCAGTGTTACTTGTTTGTAAGTTATGATAACCTTATCTACATCAAAAGCACCTTTAATAGTCCTAATGCTAATTTCATTATAAGATGCTACTCAGCTTCTGATTTGGTCTTTTATATTTGATGGCCTACAAGGAGTGTCTGAGGGAGCTGGGGGTCTTCAGTCTGGAGAAGTGGAGTCTGTGATGAGACCTTATTGCTCTCTACAACTAACTGAAGGGAGGTTGGAGCGAGGAAGGGGCAGCCTCTGCTCTTTGGTGGGAAGTGACAGGACAAGAGGGGAGGTTCAGACTGGATTCTTGGAAGTATTTCTTCCCAGAGAGGGTTTTCAGCCATTGGAATGGTCTGCCCAGGGCAGTGCTGGAGTCGCCCTCCATGGAGATATTTAAGCAGCCTGTAGAGCTGGCACTTAGGAATGTGGTTTGGGCTAAACTGAGTTGAAAGTTGGACTGGGTGAGCTTGGAGGTTTCTTTCAAGTGCATGTCTTCTGTGATTACTCTGTCTTTGAATTAAAGTGTTCTGCTTGGTCATTAAGGCATATGGTCAAATTCTATTCTTCTGATCCCAGTTTTTAATATGACAGGTATATATGGGGGGCTGTTAGGATACCCAGGATGAAAGAACATGTAAATATTTTGTCAGTCCCCTGGGGTTTGGCCATGTGAGGCTACTTTGTGCTTCAGGGAGTATTTTGGCTTTGATTCCTGTGGCTTAGTGACTTAACCTGCTTGCAAGAAGCAGTTCATGAATTTGTCCTTGACCTTGAACAGGGAAGCTGGAGAAAATTTACATGTGAGCACAGTTAATGATTATCAAAAATACTGGACTGTGTCTGGCTTCAGTTATCTGTGGGGGGAAAAAAGACCAAGAGAAGCATTTTTATTTCTATATATTGCCTGGGGTTTTTTGTCTTACATGTTTGGGAAAGTAAACTAACTGTGGCACATTTATGTCAAGATGAGTGGAACAGGACTGCAATTTTTGTCTGTTGACTTAAGAAGCTAGTCCTATCTTGCCTGCTGCATATGCTGAACATAGTAATGCAGTAATAGTACTTTTCATAATTAATTTTACAAATATTAAACATGCTGTAAAATGATTGAAGGAGAAATTAGAAAGCCTTGTAGCTGTTTTTGGTCAACTAAAAGACTTTGCTGTAATCTGAAGGATGACTTCTTAGATTTTCTACATTTTTTAGCATTTTATCACCAAAATAGCTACTGATAAGCAGTATCCTATAATTTTTTTAAACTTTAAAATATAATTCACAAAGTAAGACTAAATGTGATAATTTTATCCTAAAAAATATCCCAAGACTTAAGTTGTCAGCATGTGATGAATGATCCTGTTTGAGTGGCAATGAGGTGAGATGCAGACAGCTGTCACTCGGTTTAATTTAAATGTTTTCCTAGTGTCATGGCACTAAATTTATTCTGGAGGAAATACTGGCATGGAGAGTTCTCTCCTCTGGAGCCTGAGTAGAGGGCTCAATTTCTTTGATCTATTTATTATCCCTTACCTGTTACACCTTCTGAACCCAGCTTTATGCAGTGGCCAGGTTGCTTGCCCCAGGCAAGAAGTGCTGTTCACCTGCCCTTTGCAAATTCATCTTTTTTATGCCCATTGTGTGCTGCTCTCTGGCAGCTCTCTCTTCCTGCAGACCTGCTGGGCAGCAGGCATTTCCTTGCCCATCCTGGTGCTCGGAGATCAGAATCACAGAATTAACCAGGTTGGAAAAGACCTTCAAGATCATTGACTCCAGCCTATCACGTAACACCTTCTAATTAACTACACCATAGCACTGAGTGCCTCATCCAGTGTCCTTTTAAACACCTCCAGGGATGGGGACTCCACCACCTCCCCGGGCAGACCATTCCAATGCCAATCACTCTTGCTGTGAAGAATTTCATCCTAACATCCAGCCCGAACCTGCCCTGATACAATTTGAGACTGCATCCTTTCGTTCTGTCACTGGTTGCCTGGGAGAAAAGACCAACCCCCATCTGGCTACAACCTCCTTTCAGGGAGTTGTAGAGAGCTGTAAGGTCTCCCCTGAGCCTCCTCTTCTCTAAAGATGTTCCCTTGCCTTCTTGCAGAGGTGGAACCAAGCATTGGGTTGTCCCTGGGTATCTGGAGAGCCATCAAAAAGATGGTCAGCATTCCTGGGGTTTGCAAGTTGTGAGAAACCTACTTGATTTGTGTGAATTTGTTGAGCTGAGGAGTATTCATGAATTCATGTTGGGCAAATGTATGTTGGCTGACATTGCTTATTTCTGTAGATACAGAGAAGTTTGGAATTTTACTTATTTCCCTCTCTCTGAATGGCCTTTTAAAAAATGAAACAAAACAAACAAGCACCAAATAAACAATGACATAACCCTTTGATGAGCCTGTTTAGGGTAAGCATTAAATGGGGATTCGATGTTTTACTTAGAGTTGCAAAACAACTGGTAAAATGCTTTGTTGAGAGCTGTGGTGGATTATGAACTCTTTCTCCCCCAGACTATTTGACATTTCCCAGACTAACTCAGATGGTTTGGAAGTAAGATGAAGCTAT
>VWZI01020338.1:0-15077 GCA_013396835.1 Psilopogon haemacephalus | reverse complement strand
TGTGCCCCTCATCATTCTCACCTCCCTCTCGTGAACCTGCTGCAACAACTTTGCATCTGCCCAGAGGGCAGTCAATGGGCAGCTTCACCTCCCTTCACTGGCGACCACTTTTCTGATGCAGCCCACAACATGTTTGGTCTCCTGGACTGCTGCTGCACAGGGTGCCNCTTTTCACAAGCAGTCCCTTGGAAAAGACGAGCGGCAGCAGGTACAGGTTAGTCCTGGGGAGCTTCCCACTGGACACAGGGGACAATTTTCCACCATGAAAATAATCAGCCAGTGGAAGAAAATCACTTGGGGATGTGGGGGAGACTCCAAGGGGAGACACTTTGGAGATCTGGCTGGACAGACACTTTGGAGACAGCCTAGACCATGCTTTTGCCAGGAAATGTTGTTGCAGGTGATCCTTGAGGTCTCTGCTAACCTGGGATTCTGTGTCCTCTGGAACATCCACACAGAGACCCTTCAATAATGTTCATAAAGTCGTGGAATGGTTTGCATTGGAAGGGAACTTGAAGATCATCTGGTTCCAGCCTCCTTGCCATGAGCACAGACACCTTCCACTAGAGCAGGCTGCTCGAGACCTCATCCAACCTGGCCCTCGGCACCTCTTTGGAGGGGTATACACCACCTCTCTGTCTCACCACCCTCACTCTCAAGAATTTCTTCCTAATCTCCAGTCTTAATCTGCCCTCCTTAAGCTTCAACCCACTGCCCCTTGTGCTGTCACTAAAAGCCCTTGGGAAAAGTCCCTCCCCAGCTCTCCCGGAGGCTCCCTTCAGGTACTGCAAGGCCTCCAGAAGGTCTTCTGCAGGCTAAACAGCCACAAATCTCTCAGCCTGTCCCATAGGGACTCCTTTGCAGCTCTCTTGAGTACCCACTTGGACATTCTGACGTCCTTCTTGTGTGGGGCAACAGAACTGGAGGCAGTGCTGCAGCTGGGTTCTCAGCAGAGCAGAGCAGAAAGGCACACTCCCCTTCCTGTCCTGCTGCTTGCTCTGCTTTGCTGCAGCCCGGCACACAGCTGCCTGCTGAGCAGCCATGGACCATTCCTGCCTCATGGGGACCCTGAAGACCTTCTGCTCGAAGCTGATCTCAAGCCACCCCTCAGCCTGTGTTTCTGCTTAGGTATGCCCTTAGCCTGCTCTAGGTGCCCTGACCCCCAGCTGATGGTGTCCTCTGCTCTTTTGGTCTGGTGCCCATGCAGGTGGCTTTGTGTGTCTCAACTGGCCTCGGACACCACCGTTTGGGCAGTTAAATAGAAGCCTTTCTGTTCAGGGACCCAAAAACAATGGCAGGGCTGGGACCTCTCTGCTGTGAGAGCCTGCAGAAGAGAAGGCTCCAGGAAGACCTTCTTGTGGCCTTGCAGTGCTTTAAGAGGTCCAGGAAAGGACCTGGGCTGTTGGCTGACAACCTGCTGAAGCCACAGGCTGCCTTGTGGAGAGCAGGCTTCTCTTATGTAGTTAAGGACTGTAATTTCATCTTGTGGAGACCACCACGGTGAGGAAGATGATGAAGGGCTGAAGAGCAGAGCAAAGGAGCAGCGAGCAGAATTACTGCCCAAGAGCCAAGCAGAAAGAATTGCTTACCCATTGGCTTTTAATGACTCTTAGCAAACCAAGGAATGATAAAGACTTTAGCATTATTATTTTTGTACAACCAATGCCTGCTCCTTCAGATTCTGCATCAATTTTCTCTTATTAGAATATTCTAATTTATCTTAACCACCACAATCCAATAAAGGATGGAGATCTTCCCCAGTCCTCCTTTTTTTGTTCATGACCTTATACAAACATTTTTTATTATCCCTAATATCTGTTGTTAGTCTGAGCTCCAGCTGTGCCTTTGCTCTCCTCATTTTCTCCCTGCATCATTTCACTCTATCCATATAGTCCTCACGAGGGGTTTGTCCATCTTCCAAACACCACAGACTTCTTTTGTTCTTGAGGTCCAGCCTAAGGTCTCTCTTCAGCCAAGCTCAAGGCCTTCCCATTGACACCTTCTTAGCACACAGCAACAGCCTGCTCCTGTGCCTGTCAGACTTCCCTCTGGAAACATGTCCAGCTTTCATTGACTCCTGTAGCATTTAGAGTGACCTCCTAAGGGACTAATATCTAGTCTAAACCTACCCAGATGCATCTGGAGGCCACTCCCCCTTGTTCTGCCACTATTTACCTATGAGAAGAGACCAGCAACAACCTTTCCACAACATCCTTTTTTGGGTAGCTACAGACAGCAATGAGGTCTCCCATAAGCCTCCTCTTCCAAACTAAACAGCCTCAGCTCCTTCAGCCACTCCTCAGAAGATTTATCCTCCAGGCCCTTCACCAGCATCATTGCCCTCCTCTGCCCTCGCTCCAGCACCTCCACATCCCTCTTGTATTGCAGTGCTCAAAACTGAACACAATACTCCAGGTGTGGCCTCGCCAGAGCCGAGTACAAGGGGACAGTCACCTCCCTACTCCTGCTGGATGCAGCATTTCTAATACAAGCCAGGATGCCACTGGCTTTCTTTGCCACCTGGGCACACTGCTTGCTCATATTCAGCTGCTTGTCTATTGCAACCCCCACGTCCTTTTCTGCCAGACAGCTTTCCAGCCACACTGCCACAAGCCTGTGGCCTCCTTTGGCATTGTTGTGGCCCAAGTACAGGACCTGGCATTTGGCCTTGTTGAAGTTCAGGCCACTGACATGGCCCTGCAATCTGATCTATCCAAGTCCCTCTGAAGAGCCTCCCTACACTCCTGCAGATCAACACTGCCACCTCACCTGGTGTCATCTGCAAACTGACTGCTGACACACTCTGTGTCTTCATCAAGGTCATCAGTAACGATGCTAAAGTGAAGAGGTCACAACACTGAACCCTGAGGAACAGCACTTCTCTGATAAATCCACCAGCCAGATTTTACTCCATTGACCACCAGCCTTTGGGCCCTTTTGTCCAGCCAGTGCTTTATCCAGCACAGCTGTGCTTGTCCAAGCCGTGAGCAGCCAGTTTGCCCATGAGAACTCTGTGGGGAACTGTGTCAAAGGCTTTCCCAAAGTCTAGGCAGACACTACGCACAGCCTCTCTCTCATCCAGTAGCCCGGTCGTCTTGCCATAGAAACAAATCAGGTTTGTCAGGCAGGACCTGCCCTTTGTAATCCCATGCTGACTGGGCCTGATCGCCTGCTTGTTCTCTCTATGGTACCCTCCAGTGCCTTGGCACCTCCCCAGTTAGCCAGGACTTCAGGGAAACAATGGAGAGTGGCTTGGCCAGCACATCTGCCAGCTCCTGCAGCACTCTTGGGTAGCCCATCCAGCCCCACAGACTTGTGTGGGTCTAAGTGGTGTAGCATATCTGACCGCTACCTCAGTTATTGTGATGACCTCATTATGACTCCCCAAGGTGTCCCAACCTCTCTGCCATGGGCAAGGACAACTTCCTCCAGACCAGGCTGCTCAAGACGCCATCCAACCTGGAAGGCAGCCATTAGCTGTCCCTGTAGCCTTCACTTCTCCAGGCTGAACAGCCCCATCTGCCACAGGGGAGGTACTCCAGCCTTCTGATCATCTTCATGGCCTTCCTCTGGACTCAAGACACTTTGATGTCTTTTTTTGTGGGGACATCAGAACAGGGCACAGTACCCCAGGTGGTGTCTCAGTGGAGATGAGAGCAGAGCAAAGGGCAGAATCCTCTCCCTGTCCTGCTGCTCTCCCTGCTTTGGATGGAGCCCAGCACACAGCTGCATGCTGGGCTGCCAGGGACCATTGCTAACTCATGGGGAGTTTGGCATCAGCTGATAGCACCAAGGCCTTTTCCTCAAGACTGCTCTCAAGTCACTCCTCACCCAACCTGTGTTTTTGCATGGGATTGTCCTGACCTATGTATAGGACCTTGCTCTTGGCCTCGTTGAACTTCATGCCTTTGGCTTGAAGCCACCCAGAAAGCCAACAAGCCCAGCTAGATGCCATCAGTTGTTCTTCCGTTCTCCGCTGAATCTGTAGCTCCATCAGAAGGAAAGGAGGAAAAGAAACATTTTCCAACTCCTCCTCTCTCTTTCAGTCTTGCTGAAGGTGGCCCAAGTGCATACAGAAATGCAGTCCCCAACCAGCCTCTGCAGTTTCCCTCCACTTGCCATACTTTTCCAAAACCCCTGGGACCAGGCAAGGAGAGATTCCACCACAGTTCACCAATGCCTTTCCCTAGTCCTGCCTTCTTCCCAGGCTCAGCTCTGCTCCCTCTTTTCTAGACTTTCTCCCACTGAGCTGTGCTGGAGGATGGGGAATGGGGATTGAGCTCAGTTTCTTCCTCAAATGTTGCCTCTGCTGCCCCTTCCTCATCAAGAGGATTACTCACAATCTGCTCCACTCTCAATCTCCACAGTCTGCAACCAGTCAGCCTGCTGTCTAGCCATGGACCTCGGTGTTCTCATAGTTGTTCTTTCCACATCTCTCTCCTCCTCAGCAGGAGGACTCCTTACTCTTCCCCTGATGCAGCCTGGGCTCCAGACTGAGAGGTCTAGAACTTTCTGGATCAAGTGTCACATTTGCTACCCTCCAGTCCATTGTCACCTCCCCAGTTAGCAGAACTTCAGGTAAATAACATCCATTGCCCCTCCCTGACTGTTCTTCAGGGCAGGCAGCACCTGGCTCCACCAGCTGGTCACATTTTCAGCTTTCCTCATGCTCCTAAGTCTTTCACTTCACCTTGCAATTTTTCTGTCTCTCCTTGCAGCTGTGCTGCCCAGCTGAGCACAAAATGCACCAGCCCAGACGTTACACAATCCCCTGAGGCATCCCCTGCAGCTTGTGTTTTGGGTCATGGCCTGCTTGTGTGTGAGCCGTATCTGGGTTCCCCCCCGGCTCCGGCGCTGGTGGGCACCGGCAGTGTGCTGCCCTCTGCCGGCTGCAGCCGCTAAGCCTTTCAGGTCTCCGCTCCCGCACCCAAGCTCGAGCTGCCTCTTCCAAACTGCCCCCGCGTGCCACACCGCGCCGCGCTCAACGCCCGCGCCGATCCTGGCCCCGCCCCCAGCTCTCGCGAGGAGCACGTGGCAGCCGCGAGCCCTGCAGCCTCTCTCGAGACCGCGCGGCCGCTGGAGCCGGTGGAGCCCTAAAGCGAGGGCGGAGTGAGCTCTGCCGTGTTGGAGCCCTGCTCCCCTGCTCTCCCTCTCTGACCCTGGGCTGCCTCTTCAGAAAGGCGGTGATATAAACCGATCAGTTATTATTACTCTGTTTCCAGTTCCTAACTTTATTTACCTTTTACTCAAAGTCTTTGGAAAATTCCTGTTCTTAGGTACAGGTAGGAACCAAGCTGAAGTATTAACTGTAAACCCATAACGGACCCCTAGCGCTTGGAATGGTGACCTAAGCTCAATTTAATCAAGTTACTACTCAGATTTCAAGGTGAGAACATGCAGCTACATGGTAGAGTTATTTTATAAAGTGACTGAAATAGTTTCTTGTGTACAGAAGTGTACCAAGTTACAATATGACTAAAATAACAGATTCTGTTACTGGAGGGAGAAGTTTTTTGACTCTTCTGCAGGGTCAGGCACAATCACTGCTGTGTTTCGGATTAGAAGAGGCTAGAAAGTTACGAACAGCAGTTTTCCTTCAGTAGTTTACTATACGATCTTTAAACGTAGAATTTTTGTACCTTGGGTTCACTTTTATCAAACTATTCTTTGCATTTGCAGCATTGTGTTTGCCTTTGTGTTTTTCTCCTGTGGTAAAACTGAAATTGTGCACTTTGGCAGTTTTTACTTACAGCTGGTGTAAAGAGAGAAGAAGAGATGGAGAAAATTGTGTTTACCTGTAAGAATGTAATTTCAGATTTCTCCATTTCCTCAAAGACTTCTAGAAGGTATAAGAATGATTTAAAGTATTCATTCATTATCATGTATTCCTCAGAGCCTGTAATGAGTTTTGGGTTGCTTAGATGGGAGGACCTCATCTAGGTTTTGTTGTTGTTTATAGTGTAAAGTGTTTTAATTTTTGTAATAAAGCATACATAGTATCATAGAATAGAATCATAGAATCAGTCATGGTTGGAAAGGTCCACAAGGATCATCTAGTTCCAACTCCCTGCCATGGGCAGGGACACCCTACCCTATATCAGGCTGGACACAGCCTCAACCAGCCTGGCTGCAAACACCTCCAGGAATGTGGCTGCAACCACCTCCCTGGGCAACCCATTCCAGGCTCTCACCACACTTATGGTGAAGAACTTCCTTCTTATGTCCAGTCTGAATCTCCCCACCTCCGTCTTTGCTCCATTCCCCCTAGTCCTCTCACTACCTGATAGCCTAAAATGTCCCTCCCCAGCTTTTTTGTAGGCCCCCTTCAGATACTGGAAGGTCACAATAAGGTCTCCTCGGAGCCTTCTCTGCTCCAGACTGAACAGCCCCAACTCCTTCTCCTTATAGCAGAGGTGCTACAGCCCTCTCCTCATGGCCATTCCCTAGACATGTTCCAGCATGTCCACATCTTTCTTGTAATAGGGGCTCCAGAATGGGACGCAGTACTCCAAGTGGGGTCTCACCAGAGTGGAGTAGAGGTAAAGAATCACTTCCCTCGACCTGCTGGCTACACTTCTCCTGATGCAGCCCAGGATCTGGTTGGCTTTCTGAGCTGCAATTGCGCGCTGCTGACTCATGTTGAGCTTCTCATCCACCAGCACCCCCAAGTCCCTCTCCACTATGGCATGTTCCATTATGGCACTTCTATTAAAAATAATAAAAATCAAGTTACTTAATTTCTTAATTGTGAGTTGGTTGAATCCATATTATCTGTACAAAACATTCAGCAGTTAATAATTAAATCACAGCATTAATGAAAGTATAAAAGGCAAACAAAAATTTTTCTACTTTAGTGACAATTTTAAGTTTTTCTTCTCAATTTTTTCTGATTTCGTCATTTCACTGCCTATTCCTTCAAGAGATTTCACCATGATGAACAGGCCATTGCACACATTTCCCACATTTTAAAAAGTTTTATATCCTGAGAAACCTGAAGACAATAAATATTCTGATTTTCCAGGAATATGAATTAGCTTGAATCAAGTATTTTTATTATAAACATAAAAATACAGCTATAGATATAAGTAAGAAAAGGAAACTAAATATTACCTGTAAAGCTGTAGAGTAGAGTAGGTTAGAATAGAATAGAATAGAATAGAATAGAATAGAATAGAATAGAATAGAATAGAATAGAATAGAATAGAATAGAATAGAATAGAATAGAATAAGTCAGGTTGGAAGAGACCTCCAAGATCATGCAGTCCAACCTATGACCCAGCCCTATCTAATGGCACTAAGGGCTCCATCCAGTTTTTTCTTGAACACCTCCAGGCATGGTGACTTCACCACCTCCCTGGGCAACCCATTCCAATGGTATGTCACTTTCTCTGTGAAGAACTTCTTCCTAATATCCAGCCTATACCTCCACTGGCACAACTTGGGACTGTGTCCCCTCGTTCCATTGCTGGCTGCCTGGGAGAAGAGACCAAATTCCATTTGGCTACAACCTCCCTTTAGGTAGTTGTAGACAGCAGTGAGGTCACCCCTGAGCCTCCTCTTCTCCAGGCTAAACAACCCCAGCTCCCTCAGCCTCTGAGCATCTGGTCTCTGCTAAGCATACGAAAGACTCATTGGAGATAACTACTGCTTAAATATAACAGAAAATAATTGGAGATTTGGTTTAGTCTTCATTCTGGTTAGATTCCAGAGTGGGTCTGGCTCCTCCAGACCCGTGGACAAAGGCATTCACATACACACAAAAATAAGCAAATCATACAGCATGTCCCTTAATTAATTCTCAGTAATTACATACATACCGACCCCAAAGCAATCATAGAAGTGAGGGTCCACCAGAGGCTGCTGCTTTTTACCATTGTAGCTGCGCTGGTCAGAGGATGGGTAGGAGTGATGCTTCATGGACATCCCCGCAGAGGAAATGTGTATCTCATATCACAGCTGCCTGAGGAGCAGTCTCTCCTTTTATTGAATGGTGGTCCAACCCATTATCCCCACATGTTTGGCCAGAATGTGTGAGGAGAGGTGCCAAACTCCACTTCCACATACACAAGAATGAAGGTTCTTGCACTTGCATCTGCTAGGTTTGGGGTGGGGGTTACAGGTACCGATGGGGTTCAGTCACAGCTATTATTTCCGGATTATCCTTGCATGCTTTCCTAATCAGCCTTGCTTTCAATACTCCCGCTTATCTCCTGCCTACACATTCAGAAGTATTTGTGGGCTAAAACTAGACCGTTTCTCCTTCTAATACATGCATGTTAACCTGTCCTAATACGATCTTCCATTTCAGGTTTTGTTCAGAAGTGTTCATTCTTTTCAGAATGTTGGCATTTTGTTAACTGTATATCAGTGTAATGATTTTTTAAAAATATATTGAGCTACTTCTGGCTTTATGTTTTGAAAGTCCTTGTGCATCAGTAATTCATGTTACCATCTTTGCTGTCATTACCAGATGGAGAACCTAAGGCCCAGATAGCTGAGATTTAGCTTAACTTTACACCTACTTAAAATCTATAAACAAATCTGATGAGATGATTTGATGCAGAGTGAGTCAGGTGCTGAATGCATCACATTCTTTTTTTTTCCTTACGTTTTATGCGTCTGTACGAGACTCACAAAAAGTGGACTAAGATGTATTTAACAATAAAAAGCACTTGAGTGAACAGTGCATTAACAAATCTCAAGGTTCATTTATACAGTATTAGGCATGCAGAAAGTAAGAAAATAGCTAATTTGACACCTCTTTAACCATAAATAATTATTAAGTATTCTTCATTGGTTTTTCAAGTACTTATTGTCAATGGTGAAGCATCTAATACACGTTAATGCTGTAATATTCCCTACAAATACCCTATATCAATGTAATTGCTGAGTGGTTTTGGATTTATTGATTTCACATATTTCATGCTTTCTAGCACTCTTATTAACAAGAACTTTACACTTGAAACTTCTGGTCTATCATTTGCTTTATTCTGGTCTATCATTTGCTTTATCATTTGACACAGGTAAATCTTGTCATGAAACCAAACAGCCATTTCCAGGTACATACTCAGCACGTTGCTGGCAAAAGAATCACTACCTGTCACAACTGCAAAAGAAGGTTAGTTGATACGAAATATTACAGCAATCATTCCAGGTTCTGCCAGTGTACTTTGATGTATGTCAAGCCTGCCTTGCTTGGAAAGAAACCTCTTAGCAATAGATAAATCTATAGCACCTTTGAAACAAGTGGTTGATGTGCTTATGTAAAGAAGTTTTTCCGCTCTGAAAGGTTTGTATTCATCTAACCTGAAATATTAACTAAGCATTTAATTATGATCCTAAAACCCTAAGAACCTGAACAGACAGATTCTATGTCCCTGAAGTACAAAATTGACTGCTCCCCGAAACCTGTAAAACAGGCCTCTGTTTATTTAAAAAATTGAATACTATTAGTTTTTTCTTGTTCTAATATTTCATGTAAAACTGTCCACCATTAAGATGTATCTTGTACATGGGATGAACTTACTAGGATGGAAAGACCTTATCAGTGGTGCTAGTATATTAGAGGAGCTTGAATTTGTGTATGTGTGATGCACGTAAGTGTGAACACAGAACCACAGAAGAGATGAGGAGGGGAAGAGCACCTTGGGTTCATCTATCTAGTCTAATTCCCTTGCTCAGGCAGGGTGAGTTAGATCTGTGAGACAGAAAGAGATAATACACATAGAGATAGAGAAAAACAATTGCATTTAAAATTATAGCTATGCCAGAAATGCTACCTGCCTAAACATACCATCAGACTAGTCTGAATTTGGATACTACTACACTGAGAATACTCATTTCATAAGTTACCATCTTGGGAATGCTGAATAAGCAACCTAGACATAGATGCAGAGCCATTAATCCCTACTGAAGCGGGGATTCTACTCTGCTCCAGACTCAGCTGCCATCTTACACAAATAAACACAAATGCAAACCATGCACATGGCACCTGTCAAATCAGCCAGCCTCCAAGATTCTGTAGAGACATAAATCTCAAAGTGTTTGAGTTAGCATTTATGCTGCTAGGCTATGGCACAGTGGTTGATGTGAACCATCGTGCCCTCAGCTCAGCCTTAACTCTATCATGAACTGCACGAAACTAGAAGATGGCAATGCAAACAGTAAGAGCACAGATGATAATCAGTGTGCTCCATCTGTTTTTCAAAGTGATTAGTTCAAATCCGAATAATCATTTTTGGGTCCAGTAAACAATCTAATTCTTGTAGGTATGCCACCTAATACTAGGAAGACAACTCTAATGGAAGATGAAATCTCCAAATGCAGTCATTGCTGTGCCTACATTCTTGTGATTGCATCCATCATAAAACATCTGGCACACAGTATTAAACAGAATTATTGTTTCCCCATTGCTTTCTTCCTTGGAACTCCTATAACTTAATTGCATTTTAACTCAGTATTTTGTTTCAATTGATATTTTCTTCTTAACCCCTACCACCATTTCTGCCTTAGGTACCCTAAACTGTAGAATTGCCCTCACCTTCCAGATTGCTGAATAGAGCTTCTATTGAATTCTTCCATTCTTCATATGTAGTCTGTTTTATTTTTTGACATAAAGAAACTATTGTACCTGGGAAGCTGATAAGCTTTTCAAGCTCTATCTGTTTCTAGCAAACATTTGTAAATGCCTGATCACAGTGGATTGTCTGTTAAGTAATCAGCAGGTATCAACAAGTAGTCCTGAGAAAAACATGGACTATATAGAGAAGTAGCCATTATTAAACATTCTTACAGCTTCAGTTCTCAAAGTGTGTATTTGCAGATTCCCAGAGACTGCAAGTGAGTTAACCAGTTTAATAGCTAACATGTAGTAAACATTATTTTTCATTATGACATATTCACAGCTACTTTACACAGTTTTGCCGGAATAATTCAAAACCAGATTTGACCTATAAAAATGAGCAACAATTTTAGTCTTTTATACAAGCAAGTAGCAAAACCCAAGAAACAAACAGACAAACAAAAAAACTTACTCAAATACGACAAGACAAAGACAAACCCTAAACCCCACAATATGCTATCTTACCATAACTACATTATTGTCATCTTGCATCTTGGATGGCAGCTGACAGTACTGTGTTTACTTGACTAATCACTCACTACCACTGTAGCCAGGATGATAAAATTCTGCAGAGATACATGAGCAGAGTTCAGCAGAGTGTTTAAAACTATAGGTGTAATTTGAAAGCCATAAAGTAAATATTGTTGTCAGTTTTCTCATGTTCAGTTATCAAAACTGTAAAAAGATTACATGAATCACTGTCCCTCCAAACACTGAGAGAGCTGCGTTCAGACTGACACCTTTAGAGCAGACAAGCTGCACTATAGCACACGCCAGCAGTGGTGAGGGGGTTTACCAAGGAATGCAACCTGAATGAAAAACTGATAGACAAATCTGCAATGCATCTTATAAATACATGTATTTAATGTTAATAGGAGTGGAAGTATCTGCATTTCTAATTTCTTCCTACTGTTCTTAGTACCAATCTTGGAAAGAACCAAAAAACCCAACAAGCAAACAAAACCCCTACAAAAACAGACAAAACACAAATGCAAGCAACTATATACACCACATCCAGCCGAATAAACCTCAAATCTGTGTAAATAGTGAAGAAAAAAATACCCAGACATATAAACCATTGCCTCAAGGATTTCACCACTGAAATTCGCACCAGTTCCCAGGTCAACAACTGCTCAAGGGCTATTGAGCGATCCTCTCCCTTGAATGAGCACACAGGTCCCACTGAAGCTGTCATATACAAAAACACTGCTGGCATAGACACATAGGAGGTTTGGCATGGAGTAGAATTCAGCATCAAAACAGTTCTAAGTGTTCTGATCTGCCAGAGCTAAAGGAATAACAACTATATTTTTGTCCTCCTTTAAAACTCAATTGCTTGCTTCTGTATGTTGGTTTTACTGTTGTTTGTTTTCGTTTTGTAAAATGTACTCCAGTTGTCACTGGAAAAGATGGAGATTCATCTCAACCCCAGCTGTTGGTGGTTTGGGTGATGATGCCTAGTTGTATCTGTTGTTTTCAGTGAAAGCTATTACTAAAATTATGTTGGCAGAAAGTCTGTAAGAGGAAAGTCTTGGATACAATGCGTTCGGTAGGTGTGAAAGGAGATCCTCCATATATTCTGCATCAAAGACACCTTAATCAAAATCAAGGATGTTTTCCCACTTTGTAAGGAAAGTTGTTTTTCCTGTTTGTCTTCTCCTTAACATCTGCACTGATTCTTGAGTGAGTAATTTCTAGGCCATAACTTTGTGTGTATGTGACCCTTCCTTCTTCTTACAGGTTATTATGCTGACCATGATGACATACAATATTGAATATCCCTCTTATCAATTGCAGTCAGTTGTCCTGCAATTGAGTAGGCAAAGCTCAGCCTACTCAATAGTGCCATGTCCAGCTGGAGGGCTGTAACCAGTGGAGTCCCCCAAGGATCAGTGCTGGATCCAGTGCTGTTCGACATCTTCGTCAATGACATTGATGGGGGGACAAAGTCTGCTCTGCAAATTTGCTGATGACACCAAACTGAGAGGCTTGGCTGATACATCTGAAGGCTGTGTGGCCATCCAACAACACATGGACATCCTGGAGAGCTGCACACAGAGGAACCAAATGAGGTTCACAAAGAAGAAGTGCAGAGTCCTGCACCTGGAGACGAATAATAAACTCCACCAGTACAGGCTGGGAGGTGACCTCCTGGAGAGCAGTCCTGTGGAGAGGGATCTGTCAGTGCTGGTGGATACTGAGTTATCCATGGGGCAGCAATGTGCCCTTGTGGCCAAGAAGGCCAATGGGATCCTGGGGTCTATTAGGAAGTGTGCCCAGCAGATCAAGGGAGGTTCTCCTCCCCCTCTACTCTGCCCTGGTGAGACCTCATCTTGAATACTGCCTTCAGTTTTGGGCTCTCCTGTTTAAGAGGGACAAGGATCTGCTGGAGAGGGTCCAACAGAGGGCTACGAGGATAATTAGGGAACTGGAGCACCGCCTGATGAGGAGAAGCTGAGGGACCTGGGGCTTTTTAGTCTGGAGAAGAGAAGACTGAGAAGGGGTTTAATAAATGTTTATAAATATCCGAGGGCTGAGGGTCAGGAGTGGAGGGACAGGCTCTTCTCACTTGCTCCCTGTGATAGGACAAGGAGCAAAGGGCGTAAATTGCAGCACAGGAGGTTCCACCTCAACACAAAGGGGAACTTCTTTACTGTAAGTATCCCAGAACACTGGAACAGGCTCCCCAGAGAGGCTGTGGAGTCTCCTTCTCTGGAGAATTTCAAGGCGTTCCTCCGTGATCAGAGCTAGATTGTGTGGTCCTGCTTTGGCAATGATCTCTTTGGGTCCCTTCCAACCCCTATGATTTTGTGATGTAAAAAGCTGAAAAGTCCTTGACTCTGTATAAGCACTGCCCAGCACGTTTATGCATTCCTGTGTTAGCAGCAGTTTTCAGAACATATACATAGACCATATGAGCTACTGCAGTGAAAATTAACTATGCCAGCCAAAACCAGCACACCATGGCATGTTAAGTTCACATGAACTTCATTGCTTCAAATAATCTCTGTAGAAGCAGAGCATGTTTTCTTGCTCTAATTTAGTCTTACTGAGATTTCCAGTTTTGTATGCATGCAAATTCTTAAGGAACACTGTTGAAGACATTGCAAACACATTTGCTGGCAGTATTATTTAGTTTTCTGCATTTGTTTAGGCGTTTAGGTGATGGTAGATTCATATGAAGAAAAATATAGAACAGTCTACTGAAGTCCTGACTGGATTGTTCTACCATTAGCCACAAGATCTTTGCCTTGTCCATTGCTCCCTTAAAACTCTACAAAGTAGCTAACTCCAGACAATGGGTGGTGAAATAAAATACCAGTTTATTCAGAACCCTTTTGTTTTGTAGGATTGACTAAGGGGTTAATTCCTTGCTTAATGTTTGCCAATACTGCTGAATATTAAGGGGCCCTAGGTCATGTTGTAGAATTCTAGAAATGACTTAGGTGATAACTTACCCTGCACATTAAACATACGAAACGAATATAAATGTTTCATTTTATGTTGTAGCAAGTGTGCCTAAGTAATGTGTCCCTCCTATGTAAAATCCAAACCACATGAATAATTTACTTCTGAAAAGAGATGATCTCGTATTAGGTATTAGTGAATGAGTGTTTGAACAGAAATGGGATGTATTTGAATAGTAATCATACTTACAAACACAGAAGGATTATTTCTGTTATTCTGCAAGTGGTGATTTTATATGGCTTCTTTATTAAAGGCCAGATTGTGACCTGCACTCATCTTCAACACAGAACAGCAAAAGTATTGAGGGTGAAGCTGGTAAGAGAAGACCAGATGCAAGAATAAGGGGAGAACAGTGGATAAATTATA
Organism: Psilopogon haemacephalus; assembly: GCA_013396835.1. Taxonomy (NCBI): domain Eukaryota; kingdom Metazoa; phylum Chordata; class Aves; order Piciformes; family Megalaimidae; genus Psilopogon; species Psilopogon haemacephalus. The sequence continues at coordinate 622 of VWZI01020338.1, read as the reverse complement.
GGGATCAGAATTTTAAAACCGAACAGCAGTAGGATAAAATATAATTAATGAGAGATCTAATTTACATCAAAGATCCAATAAAATATTGCCCCCAAATACATTTTTCCCCCCGTTTCTATTATAAACAACTATTCACAAGAAAATTAAAGCCAGATTTTGGAGCAGCATCAGTCTGCTTTTCTGGTCTGATATTATGGCTAGGATAGACTTTATGTCCATATACATTTGATTGTGGTTCTTGTTTCCATGTAAATTTACTGTTTCAGCTGAAAGGTGGAATATTGTGTCCAGTTCTGGACTCCTCAGTTCAAGAAGGACATGGAACTGCTTGAAAGAGTCCAGCACAGAGCCACAAATCATAGAATCGTAGAATCATAGAATGGTTTAGGTTGGAAGAGATCTTAAAGATCATCCAGTTCCAAGCCCCAACCATAGGCAGGGACACCTCCCACTAGATCAGGTCGCTCAAGACCTCATCCAGCCTGGCCTTGAACACCTCCAGGGAGGGAGCAGCCACAACCTCCCTGGGCAACCTCACTGTGAAAAACTTCCTCCTAACATCCGTTCAAATCTCCCGTCTGCCAGTTTGAACACATTCCCCCTCGTCCTGTCATTACAAGAC
>VWZI01020336.1:105636-141157 GCA_013396835.1 Psilopogon haemacephalus | reverse complement strand
TTTATAATTTCAGCCTCTTCAATAGCCCACAATCAATACAGAGGGGCAAGCACTTTCTCTCTGCAGACTTCACTCTCATTCCCCTGCCATTTCAGCCCAGCGAGTGAATTCAGAAGCGCACAGCACTTTCTCATGATCCAGACTATTGCAATCAAGATGAGCACATACATAAACATGGCAAAACATAGTCCCAGCTCTTTAACATCTGCCTGAACTTGCTTCCAGCTCTCTATCAAAATCCCAACAAAAAGCACCTTTTTCTAAGTATTAATTCTGTATTTTTTCTCCAACTCAAACTACACAAACCAGTAACAACTTCTCCTGCATCTCCACCAAAAATCTGTCGTGGTTTTATCGCCGACAGAATAAAAGCTCTTAAATGAATTGGAGAAAAATAACAGAATTGTATTTTAGATAGAGAGATACATGAAAGAGTTACAAAGCAGATGTGAAAGTTATAGCAACCCCATGAATTTATTCCCACCCATAACTAAGTCTATAAATCCCCATGCTCCAAGTCCTCCCACCATGCCTTTGCCATTCCTTAGGCCACAAAACAGTCCTACCCGCTTACATATTTACATGATATTCAAACATGGCTGGAGGGGGAGGAAAAGGAGAGTGAGCTGCCCTTGATGTGAGCTTATGAGAAAATAGCAGAATTATGGGATTGAATAATATTCTCCTCATAGTCCCTAGAGGAGTTTTAACCCTATAATTCCCAATCTGGGACAGTATGTAATACCTACAGCCAATAGAAGACATGTCCACAAGCTGACCACACCAAGATTGGTTGCCAGGTGTTTGTCCACTCCACTCTCCTTTGCAAGTGGGCCTAGCTGCTTTGCAGACTTGTCTCCTACCTGTAGGGCATTTGCACCAATAGTACGGCATCTCACCAGCCAGCTTAGGATTGGCTCTCCTGATTCTCTTGAGTATTCCTTTTCTAACTTCCCTGAGCTCTCTAAGGGGATCATTAGAGCCTTGGATGTCATCCTTCTCCTCCTCTTCTCCTTGCTGGTCTGTTGGTGCCTGGCCAAAAAAAACTCTTCTAAAAGCATTCCTGNAGGGGATCATTAGAGCCTTGGATGTCATCCTTCTCCTCCTCTTCTCCTTGCTGGTCTGTTGGTGCCTGGCCAAAAAAAACTCTTCTAAAAGCATTCCTGATTTCCAGAGAGCCATCATCTGTCCTGGTAACTAATCTTACATTGTCCTCATATTTAGATCTAAGCAAACCAGTTAGCTCTTTAAGGCTAAGATTTTCCTCTTCTTCTTCCTCCTGTGGGAAATCAGAGGCACCTGTTGCACTACCTAGATCTTCTTTTGAACCATGTTCTGACCCAATTTTAGCTTTCATTTTGGGAGGGGCCAGACTAACAGAAGATGGATCTTGTGGTTGGTCTGAATTTTGGGGAACCTGAGCTGCTAGCATATTAGAATCAGCATTGGCCTTTGTGTTAGAATCACAATTTGCAATCTGGGGAATTGAACTAGCATCAGAAAAATTTTCTGCAGTTGCAGGGATTGTTTGAGAACACTGAGCCTTATCTACAAAATTATTTTGTAGACATTGTCCAGGCATACAGCCACACTCCACTGTTTGCATTCCAATCTCTTTGCACCTTCTTCTCCTGGCATGATGTATCTGTTTCGTTAAAATGACAGACGTCTTTTTCAGGCTCAGTAGAGAGATTAATATTAAATTAATAATTAATGAGAAAACGATCACACAAGTTAAATATATCACCATGGTTCCTGAATAGAAGTTTTCACAAAGGTCAATGTAGTGGGTTTGCAGTGACCTGCCCTCCCCACCTTTTTAAACCCCAGCTAAAACTCAGAAAAACACACTGGAAGTTAATAAATGAAGCTTTATATTTACAGAAATGCAAATATACAAGCAAATATTTACAAGATATAGTAGATATTTACAGAAATATACAGTAAAAAGGGTAATGCACACACCACACCCCTCCTGGAGACCAAAATCCCCAAAAGAGATAACCAAACCCCCCTACCACCTTTCCCCCCTTTCCCAGCTTTATCTCACCACCTCTTGATGCTGCAGATTAGCTGAAGATCAGAGAGATTAATGGTAGGAGAAAGGGTTAGTAGGTTTAGTGATTTTACTCTGAATTCAGCCAACAAGCCCGAGAGACAAAGGAAAAAGCTGCTGGAGCCAGCACAGACCCAGAGCAGACTGGCTCCCAAAGCCGACTGGCTATCTGGATGTTTTGAGAACATTTCTTAAAACAAATTTTTTTCTCTGTCTCAGTGAAACTCGGTGAAGTGACACTGTGTTTTTTAACTCTCTCTCAGCCAATAGTCTAATTTCTCACTCAAATTCTCCAATTAGCTCAAACCAACACAGTCAAGCATCGTGCTTTTTGGCAACATAACCCTCACTAATGCAGTTGAATAGCTAATTTCACTGCTAATATTTTCTGATTTATTAAAAACATCATGTGAAGCTATTTCAGTTATATTTAGCCCAATATAACCTAAAAAATAGTCCCCATAGTCCCAGACCACCTTCTTAAACTTTCTCCATGCCAAATTCCATATAAAAGTACCAATTGTTGCCACAAGCCACCTATGCAAAAACCAGAGAGACACAGAAGTAATAACTGAATAGAACAACCCTATCAGCTTCCTTTTTTAACTTCCAGGATTAATTAACAATCAAGCAAATGTAATTAAACCTCAAGCCCCACATTGGGAGCCAATTAAAAATATGTAGTGGTTTAGCAGATACCTGCCCCCCCCACCTTTTGATATAAACCCTGTCTAGGACTCAAAACACTGGAAGCTGATAAATGAAGCTTTATATTTACAGCAATGCACAATATACAAGCAAATATTTACAATGTATAACAGATATTTACAAATATATACAGTGAAAAGGTAATACAGAAACACCACAGTCCTCTCAGAGATCAAAATCCCCAAGAGGGGTAACCAACCACCCCCTACCACCTTTTCCCCCTTCCCCAATCTTATCTCACCACCTGTTAATGCTGCAGATAAGCTGAGGTAGATCGCCCGGGGAGATCAGTAGTAGGAAAGAAGTTAGTAGAATTATTAAGAATCAGCTCCAAAAGACAGAGACAAAGGAACCATGCAAAGAGCAGCCGAAGTCCAGCGAGGCCTGAAACCCTCTGACAATCTATGTTTGGGTTACACTTTTTAAAACATTTTTTTGTTTTCTTTCTCAGTAGAGCTCTGGGTGAAGTGACATCATGTGTTTTCCTCTCTCAGCCAATAGCCTAATTTCTCACTCAAATTCTCCAATCAGTTCAAACCAGCACAGGAGGGGAGATAACTGTTTCTTACTCTGCTTTACTTAGAAAAAACAAACAAATCCTATGAACATATTCCCCTGTTACATAATGAGTTATAAAACAGACAGGGGCAACAGCTTCCAAAATGTGACATATAATTAGGATATTGATAAGCTAGGTGTAACAGGAGAAAGAATAATACTAACAAAATAAAAGTCTGCATGAAAGATTTGAAAACCTGAAGCCTGGGATTGGAAGAAATCACCTAGATTATTGAGGTCAGTTCCTTGCAGCCATGTACGTTTGTTCTTTCATTCATCTTTGGCCAATCCATGGCTATAGATTTTTGTGTATGTGCTGCTACTGTAGCATCCTCAACACTAAAACACGTCTCAGAAACTACTAGATAACTCCAGGGCACTAGGAAAAAGATCAAAGCAGTACAAATGAGAATTAGTCAGTGGCACAAAATAATTAGGAGAGAGCAAGACTATTGCTCATATCCATATTTCTGAAATAACCAGTAATAATCAATAATCAGGAGAAAAAAACCCAAAACACTAATCTCTAGGAATGCAGCTACTTTAGCTGCTACTCAGTTCCGGAATCCTGTAGTTCAGAGAACTTCACCGTTGACTAAATTAGAGAAAAATATAATGCTGATCATCATATATGATATAATAAACATATATATGCTCAGCACACACATTTCTATGTATAGTAAATAGATATCTTTATAAAATACAGTGTATGATAGTGTTGGATTTTTTGGGAAACATTATAATAAGGAGGAGGAAGGAGAAGAATAAGATAAATATTCAACATTTTTGACAAGTGGAGCTTTTTACAGGCAAAATCAGGTGGAGCTATCTAAAATAAAGAATACCTTTCCTGGTGAAAATTCTATTATATCAGCACTTAAGGGTATTTTTCTTTCTTTCTTTCCTTCTTTCTTTCTTTCTTTCTTTCTTTCTTTCTTTCTTTCTTTCTTTCTTTCTTTCTTTCTTTCTTTCTTTCTTTCTTTCTTTCTTTCTTTCTTTCTTTCTTTCTTTCTTTCTTTCCTTTTCTTTCCTTTTCTTTCCTTTTCTTTTCTTTTTTCTTTTCTACACTGACAAAGTGTAATACATAAATTCTCAGCAAAACAAAATGTTCAGCATGAGGTATTTGATTTTGTGGTAAGATACTTACTTTGAGCCAGTTCAGCATCAAGCATCACCTATGACTTAGCATAGCCCACTGGGAGCAGAAATTCAACAGTCTTTTGCCCAAGCTCTTGTCTATAACCAGTGGTAGTTAGCTCTTGGCTATGAGACAGAACACAGTAGACGATTCCTACACTGAACTGCTTGTTGCCCATAACTCAATATAAGACAGTTTTCAACTATATCATTATGTTTGATCTTAATTAGAATAAGGTCTCCACAAATGAGTTCCCAGAGTGAGAAAATGAAGTTTATGTGATATCAGCCAAATAAGATTATCACCTTTAGACTGTCTCATATTCTCAAGATTTTTTTTTTCTTTCTGAAGATATTTGACAAAAAAAACCATTAATTGACTGAGATATTGCATTGTTAGATTCTTGCAACAGTTTATACAGTTTTCAAATTCTGGGGCAATTTTTAAAATCCAAAGTTAGAGTTGTATTTAAAATGTCATTAAATCCAGACAGTGTTTTTGAGTTAAGCATTTCTTATTCTCAGTTGCCCTCTCTTAAATTAGTCTATATATTTAAGGTTATTAACACTGTCAATATTTTCAGAATATATAAATATTTTTAGAATAAGAGTGCTTTACTTAAAAATTATTTTAAATGTTATCAAAATTTTCTACCTCTTCACAACTATGCTCACAATTAAAAGAAATATGAACAGTCAAAATGATCAAATAGCACTTCAAAAGGCTATGTAGCGACATCAATATATGTCATTCAGTTATTTCCCATTTAATTCCAATGATAAAGCCTGAACAGAGGATAAGAGGAAGGTTTTGATTCAAAGATCTATTAAAAGATCTTTGTTTCCTAATATTTTAAATTCTAATTTTAATTTTACGTTAAATCCTCACTTCACTGAAAACAAACAAAACCAACAAACAACAAACCCACAAGTTTTTTTCAAGGCAGTAACTCAAGATTATCCTTAGAGACAGACATAGACACAGTCAGCGTTTATTAATTTTTTTATTTTTTTTATGCATAGCTCTATTGGATGTGACTGTGATAGTTAATTTTCTTCATAATAATTTGTGTGGTGTTATGTTTTGGACTTGTAATAAAAGTTAACACTGGGAGGACAGCAAGGAGGAAATAGTGAGCAACTGTGGAGCTTGATTGCTGACTGGGATTTACCAAAATCAGCCATTAATTTTTCATTCTTTTAAGATTTTTTTATTGTAATTTTTCTTCATTCACTACATTCCATAAATAACATCTGAAAATTACTATCTAAAATAAGGTCCTACTGTATCAGATATTAAGGAAACGTGAACACACAGAAATTCAAAGAAAGGTAATTCATTCCAGTTCATTGGCAACAAGCGTCCCAAGTGTTCATCCCAGAAAAATATATTGTCTGCACCACAAAAAAGCTCCAAAACAGACGGAAAATTGCCTAAGCAATCCATATAAAACAGAAAGAACTTTCTTGAGACTAGCACTATTACCTGAGACAATTTTGTTGACCCTATTTCGTAATTCTCCCTTAGCTTTAGTATGAATATATTTGAAGATAGGAATAATAGTTATAGTTTTATAACTATAGTTAACACTTCCTGCAGTTTAAAGTTTGAGCATTTTCCAAAGTGCACTCAACTCTGACATCTCTTGAAAGTTGTTTCCTATCATTCCAAACAAGTATTGGCTTAGTTTTACTATCATTAATAGCAATCAGAAATTACATGACTCAATCTTACAGTGCTAGGAAGTGCTAAAATATCTGTTTGTTTTCTTTCCATTTGAAGTATCATTATGAAATTTTATTTCATAGAACAGAATTCTAGAATGGTTTGGATTGGAAGAACCTTAAAGATTTTAAAGTTCTAACACTTATGCCACAAATATTCCATTCCACAAGACAGACTTCTTAAAGCCCCATCCAACATGTCCTTCAACAGTTCCAGGGAAGGGGCATCCACAACTTCTCTGGGCAACTTGTTCCAATGTTTCATCACTCTCACAGTGAAGAACTTCCTCCTACTCTCTTTCAGTTTAAAAGTATAACCTCTTGCCCTATCACTGAGAGTTTCTCTCCATCATTGCTGTAGGTCCTCTTTAAGTACTGGAAGGCCACTATAAACCTTCCCACAGCCTGCATATCACTAAGACCTTCTTTCTACACAGGGCTGCTCTCAACCCACTCTTTGCCCAGCCTGTATATGTGCTTGGCATTGGCATTGCCCTGATCCATGTTCAAGAACTTGCACTTGTCCTTGTTGAATTGCAGGAGGTTCCCGTGGGCCCACCTCTCAAGCCTGTTTCCTCTGGATGGTATCCCTTCCTTTCAGCATGTGGATCACACCACAAAATTTGGTGGCATCAGTAAACTTGTGGAGGATATGCTTAGTCCCACTGTCCATGTCATAGAAAAAGATGTCAAATAGCTCAGGCTTCAATACTGACCCCTGAGAAATGTCACTTGCCACTGCTCTTCACTCTATTGGCACATTGACTGCAACAGTTTGAGGCTGATCATCAAGCCAATTCCTTACCCACCAAGTGGTCTGTCAGTCTAAATCCATATTGTTCCGATTTTAGACAAAGATGCTGTATGGAACAATGTCAAATGGTTTGCACAAGTCTAGACAGATTATTTTCTTCTATTTTGATTTAGCTCACCACTGTCTTCTACTCACATTTATGTTGCGTTTACACAATTATTATGTTTAGAAAACACACTTTTTATTCACACACTTCTATTTTCAGTGTCCTTAACTACTCAGAGGCATTCTGCATTCTTCTTAGTTGAAGAGCTATAACACCAACTACTGTATTTATTTGCCTAGTTTAAGGTATTTCACATAAACATCAAACCTGGCATTTAGTCATACTCCAGGGATCATGCCTAAATATTAGGTAGCCAAGAGAGGCTCTTAATTGATATTTGAATTATTGAGATGAAATGTGGCTGTTGGTGACAGTCCAGATTCCTAACACTTTGCAATATTCTGTAGAAAAGCAAATCAAAGCAAAGCAAAATGAAAGTTTAGCTATTTTTTTAAGCATGTATAGAGACAGTTCCAGACTAGCAAGAAGAAACTTTTTCTTTTTAATAGATTTTCTGGCAGAACCAGGACTTGACTTTACAGTAAATGTAATTAAAATTAATATCTCTAAGGAACCAGGAAAAAGAAGTGTTTACAGTTGGACTCTTACATTTCTTTACCATTATAATAAAATACCACATTAGTCAAACAGGTTACTGTTGCTTCCTTGGTTATTTGGAAAGGACAGTAGTGATTCATAAACTAAGCTGCTACTATTTTTATTGAGGACACTAGCTTTATTTTTTTTTTAATTAGTTTTTATAATTTCTTCTAGGTGAGGTAAATAAGCCTTCAGCTTCTATAGATACAAAATCAGATTTTAAATATTCAAGTTGTCAGTAATTTCGTGGCCTACTGTGGGCAATTAAACTGTGGTGCAGATTTTGATGACTCAGTCTCTCCACCTTTATTTACCTACATATGATAATTCCTGTAGATGAAAACAAATCCAGAAAAAAAGGTCTCCTGAATGAAACACTAGAACTGTATTTGCATGATTGAATTTTTTTAGACTTCAGAGATATTTCAAAATGGCATTAGGCTAAATCATTTAAAATTGGTGATAGATTTTCTGTTAGCATGTTTTTCAGTGGAAGAAAACAGTCTTCATGATTTCTTTTTTTCTTTTTTAAACTATTTTTTAAGGGAAAGGGAAGAATGCCAGGTTTAGTTCAGAATATATTTTTATTTTTTAAGTCAACATAAATTATAGTATTTTGAAGCACTGTATTTATTTAATAGGGGGTCATTTAGTGTGATTGCTTTTTGGTTGTTTTTACTGGATCAGTTTGATATTAAGTAGTTTCCATTTGAGCTACCACAGGGACTTTTTGAGTGCTGTAATTTAGATGTGTCACAACCTCATCCTCTTTCAGGTACAGCCTAGATTTTCTACATGCATTTTTTTTTGTTGATGCAAAGAATCATCCCTTTCTGGATCCAGACAAACCAAAAAGTTAAAAAAAAAAAAGGAGTCTTCCACTCTACTGGATATAATTCAAGGAGCATACCAGAGGCCCTCTATTTTGGAAACCATAAATGTTTTATTTTTTTCAGCAATGTGCAATATGCATTTTGTTGCTTTATATTTCAGAAATATTTTAGAATATTTTCTTTCACAAATATTTTTATATGTTATCTTGATTTCCACTCAAAGACAAAATGAGATTTCAATATACTAACTTAATTATTTTATAATTATATGCGTATGAATATTTTGGTTCTAAAAAGTTGTTTGCTTGAGCAAGAAACTTTTTCTAAGCTTTCTACAATATCATGAAATTTGAGAGAAGAAAGGTACCATTGAACAGGGAATGTTCTGCAACATCAGGGTCTCTCTTGTCTTGTGGCATATTGATATAGCTCTGCCATCTGTTTTGTCATGAGGCCCTTTTGCATTAATATAATGAAATCCATAAAGGGAGTTGTTCACTTATAACTACATAATTAGAAAAAATCACATTGCTAACCAATATCATTATACTAATATATAATTAATGAGTAGGCAGGGCCTACTGAAGCATGAGGCTGCATTTAGATGTGCTTTCAGAGCATAGATGACTCAAGACAAGAGAAAAATATTTCCATCTTCTCATCGCTCTTCTACTTCACCAGCAAAGATAATCACTCATCAAATCTGCTAGAAAAAATCCACATGTGGCTACCTCCCAACAAAATGGTGAAACTGAAAAATCATCGATGCTGTTACTCTAATATTAACAGTGATTGCTGTTTTCTGTTATTTTAATATAAGCAGGATGGGAGCATAGTTTTCCTGGCAAGGCTAAGGTAACAGTGATCCCCTGGTATGGTGGAATGACCAGCAGATTGTAACATGTCAGTCCTGCTCAGATGAGTCCTATGCAGCATGGCTGACCCTGGCCTGAGTCTGTGCTTATCCTCCAGTTAATGATAGAGGTGAAATTCTGAAGAATTCTTCAGCTTCCTTCAAATTATTCCTATGAGATGCCAGTAGCCACAGACCCTTGGGAAATGGGAATTAAAATAGAACCTAAATATGATAGGAGTGGGAGTTACACTTTTTTTATGGACAACAATAAAAATCTCTCCTAATAGAAGCCACTTTATGTCATCTGCATTATTTTGGACTGCCTACCCATGGAAGACTTTGAAAAGCAGCTGCTTTAGAAACTGTGTGGTTTTTTGTTTGGATTTCCCCCCCCTCTTTATCATCGATCTTTTCTTTCTGGTTTCTCTGCATCTTTGCTTGTCTTTTTCTTTATATATTCTCTTTGAGAGACTGCAGTTCTTTTTTCAGTATTTATTTAGTTTACATTTTCCTGACTTTCTGTCTGCTCTTCACCTCTAGTCTCCTGGAGATGGATGAGAAAATGATCACAGTAAATCTTGACTCAAATTTTCCAACATGCAACAGGTGAGTGGGTTCAAAATCAGGCAAAACTTGCCTGCCTACCCTTATTTAGAAGAGACACTAGAGAAGCTGAAGCAGACACCTTCAGAATAAAATATTTTGAAAGTATCTTCTACTTAAATTGACAGATATGCCAAATATAGAACTGAAAAATATTGATAAAAATCACACTGCATTAGACTCTTGAGGTCATAAATTCAACTCATGCTCCCTTGATATGGGCTGGTTTATAACTCTAAAATGCTTTTTTGCATTTACTAAACATCCAGTACTGCTTAAATCTTGCTTAAATCTTTCTTTTCCTGATGCTTTGTATGCCTTCATAAAGATGTAATTAAAAGAAATAAACATACATGCATTAAAAATAATCCAGATCTCTTCTATTCATTCTCTTGTTACAGCCTTCAAACTCTTTGTGGCACTGTGCCTAGTTTATATTACCAGGACTAGGTTTTTGAAAATGAAACTCTTTCAATTAGTGTTTCAGGAAGCAATTAAATTGTCTAAAATGTATTAATGAATGCATTGAAATCTGGAAGAGTACTCTTTTTCTAATACTTCTATTATTAATGCACCATCTGTTTTGTTTTGTTCCCTCACTAGTGTATGGTTTCACAGAAGACAATATTCTCAAAAAGCAAAGCCAAGAAATTTAAACTGATAATCAGTTTTAATTATACAGTATACATTCCAAATAATTTTTCAGATACAATAATCAAGGATGATCTTATCTCTTTCTCTCTATCTCTCTCTTTTAATGTTCTATGTGGCAAAGAAGCTCTGAATAACTGTAGGCTCGATCTTTGATTTCTTACAATAATAAAGACACTTAAATATTTGGCATCATTATTTGGAGTTATTTCCATAGAAGGTGAAGAGACTAAATTTTGCACAAAGACACATACAATAATGAGGTGTAGTGGCAGCAGAGCTTTCATTACAGAAAACACTAGTCATGAGATGCATTTGGGGTATCATTTGTGTAGTGTACTTGAAAGAATTTGAGCTAGTCAAGACAGTGCCATGTGTATCACCATCTGCAGAGACCGTCTATAAAATCCTGAGGTATTAACTTAAAAAGGCATATGAAAAATATTAATTTATTCAGGCTGCCAGGAGTATTTATTTTTTCTGTTTTAAGGGTAGGAATCACATTATTTGACCTCAAACCAAACCAAAGCATGAAATAGTTTCAAATCTGCTCTAAACAGGACATATTGCTCACTTGCACAGTTGCAGCTCTTTCATGGGGTGAAACAAGGTTCAGATGCCACACTGGCTTCTATTATGGTGTGGGGCAGTACAGTCATCACCCTCTCACTTCACTGCTGAATAAGTAATTTTTAAGCATCAGAAGCAACTTTAATGTTTCAAGACCTACAGCAGCTAATTCTGAAAACACATTATCTCATTTTTCCTGATTGCATCAGGAATATAAATATTTGTAAAACTAGAAATCACAAAACCTCCCTCACGATAAATTTCCATGGACCCTCTAGCAGTTTCCACAAAGAACATGAGGCATATCTGTCATTTAGGATGAATGCCAGGTGATAACATAGGGGTTGTGGTGGGATTTCTTTGGAAACTGCTCGAACTTTAGGCATGAAGGACCCAAAAATCTGTATTGCATCAGAGAATCAGCTTCAATGTGCATTTCAAAACCAAGCTTTTAGAAAGGCCAGACTTGTGCATCAGGGAGAACTGGCAGTGAAGAGGATTATTTTGTTTTGATTGGTACCTCTGGTTGCTTGAGTTTCAAGAGGTGTCAGAGGACATTGGAGAATGAAAAGGTTTCCTATTTTTATGCATTTAAATTATTTCTAGGGCCTGAATTTGAAGTTTTAGTCCCTTTTTCTTTAGATTTCTGTGCAAATAGTAACTAGCCTCATGGCAGTGCAACAGAGTAAGACTGGGAAATGGATCTGTATACAGCAAGATTTCACATGCAACATTTTACTATGCTTTGCTTGTTATTTTGCCAGCTGAAAGTCAAGCCATCTTCCCAGAAATAATGAAGTAACATAGCAATCAGGTGTGAGCAGAAAAAAGGAGTCTGCTATTAGTGTGAGTATTGTTTATACTACAGATACGCAACTGAAACAACATAGACAGCTAAAGACTGCAAACCTAAAGTACTCATGTTCCACAGGCTGTACTGAACTTGTTCGTATTTATCGTTTTTAAATTATCTTGAGTGCATCCACCCAAGATGCATTTAGGTCCAAATCCATTGACAAACCTCTTCTTTCCTAATTTGCAGAATCTTGGGGAAAAAAAACCAAACCAAACAAACAAAAGAAAACTCAACCCAATTGTCTTCACATTATGAAGACATTTTATTACCAGAGCAATATTAATGGGTCTAGTATAAATGAAACTTAGTTCTTAAGTATATAAATATATAAATTTAATTAGTCTCTAGTCTTTAGATTTTTGCCATTATGGAAAGGTCAGAGATGATGATTTTTTTGTTACTGTTTCAGATATAATGTATTGTTCTATTATTTGTTGTTGAAGAAACCATGGTTTGTTGGATAATGTCAGAAAATGTTTGCTCAGACCTGCAGTATATGAAATATATAGCCTTCATCCAACCATGCTGCTTAAAGGAACTACTGTACAATCCTTTGAGGCTAAAAATTCAATCTTTTGAGTAGTCTGAATCACTATTTAGTGATGCAGCAGGAATACAATGACTTCAAAATTGTTTCTACAGCTTCACATCAAATGATCTAATTAATAAAATATAAATCAATTTTTTAAAAGTGCCGTAAGTGACATTTCAAATGCTGCTGATCATTGCAGTTGCTTGAGGAGGAATCTATGTTGCAACCACAGTCACGTGATGGGAGCTGCATTTAGTCAACAAAATGCTGTAACTGCTAATAACAGAAATGAGATGTAAGAATAAAAATTGTATTTTATAAAAAATCTATATAGGGCAGTATTCTTTCCTTATTTAAGCATTTTAGGTTTAATTTTCCTCTGTTCTTAAATCAGAATTTAAACCCAGAAATAAACAAAATACTAAAAAGAAAAATGAAAAGCACTGTCCATTTTGCCTTGAAATGGTTGGGTTAGTGATGATGAGTTTGCATATATTGTTTTTAACTCAAAGCTTTGATAATTATACTTTTCACTAGATTTTATGAAGCAAGTTCATACTTCAAGTCTCTGCTGCCAAATTCACCTTTGTGTATGAAAAAGAAAAAAACCAACCAAGAACAGATTTATAATTAGCTCATGCAGTTATTTTCAAAGAGTATCTGGTGTATCGTATCTTCTCAACGGGGGAGTCTCAAAGAATGTGGGAAGATGGTGTGAAAAGAAATGTAAGGAACACAAGAAGCTGGGAAAGCTGGCATGTGCATAAACACACAATGAGAAAGGCAAAATGGCATCTTTCCTGGGGTGTCTTTTGAGAATTATGACATCAAATTTTGAAGTGCTTTACAAAAATGTGGCAAATTCATCTCAGCTGGTAACCCTGTTAATGTCAATGGAGTTACAGCAGGAATGAATTTGTTCCGATGAGAGCATCACAAGGAGTACACTACTGTTAGATTGTTATATTGGTTATTAACTCACTTTCCTTTCAGTGCTGAGGAGTATAGCTAAAGATTCATGGGTCTATTTTAAAACTATGTAAAGTATTTTCCTCACAGATCAAAGAAATATGAAGCCAAACTTACCACAGCACAAACTGGTGGAAAAATGGGCTAGACTGAAAGAAATATCTTTGAAATATTCTAGGGACCCAGCATGAAACCTGGTTAAAGTTGTATTGCTTTCCATTTCAAAGGTCGTGTTCAGAATTGGCTTATAACTTCATGAGAGGGTTACTTTTCAAGCTGAAATTGTACATAGTTGTTCCCAGTCAGAGAAATTTTTTTTAATAATGAGCAAGAAAGGGGAAGTGATTTTTAAATTTTAACTTTTAACTAATTGCTTTCAATTCATATGAGAGCAGAGACCGAGCAGCTGGTGTGTATTTGTATCAAAAGGTGAAAAATCTGGTTCAAGCAGAGGAGAAACTTGTCTCCCTGAGTGAAGAGAATGACTTGGGAAGAAATACAGATTAGGGTCTGTACTGATATTGGAGAATGGGGGAATGGTTGCCCAACTTGTGAAGTTCTTTTTATTTTGTTTCTTTTTCCAAAGCATTCCCTTGGCATCCCATTTTCAGTCTCTCCACGGTGGCTTTTCACTCTTGGAGTCCTCTGAGCAGCAGTCTGTGGTGTGCAGCAAACAGAAAAGGTAGCCCCAGGCTGGATGGGATAAAATGAGGCACACCTGTGCTCTCTATCTGTTGTTAGGATCAGGCTTGCATAAAATAACCCCTCAGGTCTATGCACTGAAAGAGTTCACCTTGATCCCACTTGGATACTTCTGTTTCTGATATGCTGATTGTTAAGCTTGGATGGAGCTCTGACTGAGGATGCTGAGCTAAATTTGTGAGCTAGCAACTACCCTGAAATCTGCTTCCCCTAAAGATGTAGCAGATTTCCAACCTAAACTCTGGATTAGACATACAGGGAGAAAAAAAAAGGCATACAGCTAGTGAGGCTCACACAGCCTGGACTAGACCCTGAGGGATTCATTTAGGGTGCATACCACTTAAAACTAATTTAAGAAAAATATTTTCTCCCCTAGATCCATGAAAGTTACCTTATGGACTGTCTCTAAGACTGCTCAGCTGAGGCAGTTGTGCGTGAAGATTAAGATCTGTGTCATGATTTGTTAATTAACATGACAGAAGTGTTTTATCATCAGCTGTTGGACAACTTTCAGCACAAGTTGAGAAAGGATAACACAAATGTATCAGATACTGTTCTGGCTCTCCATCATCACAGAGAAGCCTTGTCTTCCTTCCCTTCAAGGCTCCCCTAACCCTGGAGACAAATGCACGCACCTTCAGTGTTGTCACAATTACCCCTAGCTTCTCATGTTCCTCTTGCTACAGCTGTAAACAAGTGGCTTGTGTCCTGGTAGAGAAACAGGAGATGGGCTCTACCAATGAACCAACTATTGCTTTCATGTCCTTTACCCTGGACAAAACTCATCCTGTTCACCTACCAGTGCAGAGAGAATTTCAGACTAATCTCTCTCTTTCCTTTTCTGTTTAGCTTTGTCCTGAAGTAGCTGGAAATTGAGCCCAGTTATCTGCTCAATCCACCCAAGAAGAGAAAATTGAGCATGGATGTGTCCTCAGTGTTGGCCATTTCCTGATACTGGAGACTCCTACCCCAGTCCTTGTTGTAGTCTTTTTGTGTGGACTAAGATGCAGTGGTAAACACAGAATAGGATTTGTTTGTTCAAACACTTTAATGACCAAACAGTCAATACTATCTTATTCATTTATTAGAAACTGAGAAAATGCCTGTTACCTTTTGAGACCAGACTACTGCAGGTGGTGGGTTTGTTTGTTTAGTATGTAAGAAGTTATTGATTAGAATATTTAGTCAAAAGTTAGAATGTTTATTGTGAATGGTTGCTGAGATTTGTGGTTTTACTGGCCTAATTTAGAACAAAAATTAATAAAGTCAGGTCAATAATATGGATTGCGCACTTCTTTAACGTCTTGTTCAAAGAAATGCAAATGAATATATTTATATCCATTTGTAATATAGATTTCTGCATCCATTTCTAATATATTGTTTATTCTTGTGAGAATTCAACTGATAAGTCTTTTCTTACTGTATTTACTGTCATTAAATATGTTGAATAATTTTGATACATAAATCAATGTATATTCTGCATAATAGCTTAATAAAACCAGTGTTTAAGGCTTTTTTAAAGCTTAAAAAAATATCTAGAAGGCAAACATATTATGAGTTCTTGGCTTGTCTTGGGAAATACACTTTCATACTTCGCAGCAGTAAATACAGCCCCTTTTGCTGTATATCAATAATGAATTTCCTCTCCTACACCTTTCTAGTTCCCTATGGAAGCATGTTTGTTTGCAAGTTTGCATTACACCTTCACACACTGTAAATCATACCCTACTTATATGCTGTGTTTTGTTTGAGACTACAAACAAGAGCCCCATATTTCCTTTCTTGAAGTGAAGTCATTTGTACTTTGGTAACCAGCATCTAATACATGCAATTTCTGTTTGAATAAGCCTTTTGCGTCTTGCTTTTATGTTATTGCTCATTTATAAAGCACTCCAAATGCATTACAAAAACTTTGAAGATACAGAAAATGAAAGATCATTTGCAAGGAGAACATGTACAAAAGGTCACATCTGATACTTAAATATGATTGATGCTTTCCTGCATCCCAGCTACTCCTCATCTGAGCCATGGTGCTGTATTGATAAGCACACTTATCTTTCTCTATAGTAAAAATGTGCTGCTTTCTAGAACCAGTCAAGTACTAAAAAACTACTGGGGTCTCCCCAGAGGCATGTCCTCATGTCTAGTTGTTCATATTCGTGTTTTTCAGCTGTCTCACGCAAGCATAGTGTCTACATTTGGGCACATTCATCACTTCAGCATTAGGAGGCTTATCACTTGCTGTCATAAGGTGATCCACTGACAGATGCTCTGGCATTTTCATCACCCTCGACACTTTTTTCTTTATATCTTGTATAGGTTCTCTGAAGGGAGATGACAAGCACATGTGGAGACAAATTCTTTGAAACATTGAGTAAACCCCAGTTCTTTCTTTCAAGAAGTATTGCATACTTCTAGCTTTTTTTGAAAATGAGTTATATTTTCTGAAGAATTTTTGGTTTGGGCTATTTTGGGAGGGGGTAGATTGTGATGGTTGTGATGGTTCTTATCCATATGAATAATATAACTATACTAATTTTAAAGTATTTTATTTTTTCACACTATATTAATTGCAATTCACCAATTTCCAAACATGTAAAAACGTATTTCACACATGCATCTTTTTGTCATGTAATTAAATCAAGTCACAGAGAGCTGAAGTGTAGCACATTCAATACTGGAATATATGGCAGTATTTACTACATTTTTGTGCATATTATTTCATACTCTTGAATATGGCAAAAGGGTCCTGAGAGAAGAGCTTAAAGGAAGAACTTGTCCTTTTTCCTGTTTAAAAACCAACCAACCAACCAAAGAAACAAAAACCCAACAATATACAGGTGATTGTTTTAATATACACTGTCTATGTAAAGACATTTTTATCTAGTGTTTTCTGCTGGGGAGGATTGTTTGCTTTCATCTAGGTTTTGGCTTTTTGAGTTTTCTTCCTGTTGCTGTTCTCAATTTTGAAAAACTGTGGAAGTAAACACTTTCAGACACTTCACAGAGAGCATAACCAAGATGTTCCTTCCCTGTTGCCTTTCTCAGACTCTATGGGATAGGCAAGAGGCAAGCTTCTGAAACTTAGATTTATCACTGAGATGTCAGATCGAAAGATCTTTGATCTCACTAGGATTCTTCTACCGGGAGCTGGACTAGGCATAGGTTTATTTAGAAGACAGCAGCTTGTGTGTGGCTGATGCTAGATGACTTTCTGATCATTTAACATTTGTTGGCATTAGTTTACATGATGGCTAACATGACAGATATTTTCCTCCATTATTATTCCAATGTACCAAGTTATAAGACCAAGACAATTCAGATACGTTGGATTATATATTCTCTTTTGACTCTATTATCTTGGATTTTAGCACACTTTCAGTGGTAGTTGCATTTGTTCATTTGCTTATGTTTATAGTTCTGTTCTAATGCTTGAATTGAGCCACAAAGGAACACATAATAAAAGACTGTTCAGTGAATAAGAACTATAATCCAAAAAATGTTCATTAAATATTCCAAGTAAAATTTGCACTTTTTAGTTATAACCTCTCTAGTAGGCCTGAGAGGTGTGTATAAATTGTTTATATCCCTAACAATGAGATGCTTGTTTATGAAGGCCATTGGTTTTGCACTTAGGAAAAAAAAGCATATTGTAGTTTTTAACATGACCACATCACACAAATCTTGTGAGCAGTGACATAAATAGCACTCATTATGCCTTCAAAAATCAACTGGTATTTGCGAAATCTGACAGGTTTTAGCAACCTGTGACAAATTTAGAGATGCTTGTCCCACTGTATGTTGCTGTATATAAAAAGGTTTCTTTGTGGCTATGACGAGGGGCGATGGAGTCTAATGCAGAAGAACAGAAAAAGCTTTAGTTTATTAATTTCAAATGTCAGTACCACAGAAACTTTAATCATTCATCCTTTTAAAGTCCATCCATTATTACCGATTTTTCTTCCTATATTTCCCAAAATATGAAATGACATGAAATAAGAAGAGATAATTTGCCCTCTAACAATAGCTGATTCTCTGCACATGAGTTGATAGTTGATGGATGTTCTTGAATCACTCTATGGGACCTGAAAAATTTACAGAGTGGCTGGGTAGTTATTGCGATTCTTCTGCATCCCTGAAGAACTTTTTTCTGTAAACACTTGTAATTGGCTACACAGCCATGGTTCAGAGTGTTTGTCACCAGGCAGCATTTAGAGGACTCATTTGACTTTATAATGTCTAATTTGTGCATGTTTTTATCAGAAGGAGAAGGTTTGACATGAGCACAGGGGCAAAATAAGACATAAATTAGGACAGGGACTTCTCATCATAATCCAAAATTCCCCTTACTCTTCCATTTGTTTCTGACACCTTGTCTCTCCCAGATGTGACAAGAGCAAAGCACCAGTTATGACTGTCAGCAACAGCATCTTAAAACTCTGTTAAATGTTCTCAAACAGGAAAGTTTTAGTGCTTATAACTGACAGAGCAAGGAAGGAGAGCCATGTGACCTCTTTCCGTCTGCTGCTCCTCTGATACTAGTTTGAGTCTGCTGATTGATTGGCAAGTCACAAACCTGTTAGCAAGAGATTTTTAGCTGTGGGATCTGAGACAGTCTGTTTCATAGTTTTTAGGTCTGAAAATTAATTAAATCAAAGTTCAGGGATAATTTGTGTTCAAAGTTCATTTCAGTCCATTCTATTGGTGGAATTTTTCAGCACCATAGAAGGATGAGTTGGAAAGAACTTTGAGATATACTAGTTCCATCCTGTCTGCTGTGGGCACAGAACAACTTCCACTAGAGAAGGTTGCTCAAAGCACCATCTAACTTGCACTTGAATAATTTGAGAGATCAGGTATCCACAATCTTTGTGGGCAACCTGTTCCAGTACCTCATTGCCCACACAGTTGCTTAGTTATGTGGGCTTCAAGTCTTCCCACTCAGCCAGTGCAATGTCACTCTCTGGAAAAGGCACCAATCCCACGCAAACTGCCACACCACACCCTGGCTGAGGCACCATGCCCTCTTTGCCTGCCAAATTCTCAGAACTCCTGTTCAGCAGCACTCCCCAGGGCTGCTCTTTGTGGCAGTTGAAGGTGGATACCATTACTCCTGTTCATGCCTCATCAATCATTCCTGTGAGAGCTTCTAGCTCCTGATGTGTTTCTGTGCTTCCGTGGAGTTTCCCAAGTGTAGCAAAGCCTGTTTCTGAGCACACGTTTGGAACAGAAGATGTATTTGTATGTCTTCCACATCTATTTTGGTTATTCTTTCCACAATATCTCCTGTGAAGAACCAGTCTGATACCATGTCCCTTTCACTAATCTCAGTTGAGAAAGCAACTTCATTGGAGAATCAGTCACTCAAAATTGCAGAATACCAGAACTCAGGTTAAGTGACATATAAAAATTCCATAAGATGCAAAATTTGTTGAAAAGAAAATAATAAGGGCTTCTAAATTACATTCAGAGAAACTTATTGACTGTTGCATCTCACTGTCAATCGCTTAGGAACAGTGCCATCTCTTCCCTCATAGGAATATCAAGCAGAACAGCTAACATTTTCAGAGTACTCAGATACTGCAGAGGCATGCTTAAAAGGTAAATGAGGAAATTGATCATTCTGTCTCTAGAGACCAGATTTCATGTTCCATTTTTATTTCACTGGATCCGGAATCTTGATGATTCTGAAAACCTCACTTGAAGCCTGATGTTACCTTTAGGAGTATAAATATCATACAATTTTCTGTACCTTCTTCAGTGGGACATTTGAGTTCCTTTGACAAGAAAACCAGCTGCTACATGTCAGTGCCCATAACAAAGTGGGAAACCGGGATGATAATTTATATGAGAATTTTCAAAGATACAAAGAAGGCAATATAAACTTGACCCTCAGTACCTCACATAAGGAAGACCTTGCGGTTTCTTATGCTATTCTGTGCTTGTGGGAGGAAAACAAACATTTTAGGGAGATTTAACATAATTTGACACTAACATCCATGAATAAGAAATTAACAGTCTGAGAGCAGAGACTATTTCATCTACTAATGGAGGTTCTTTTTCTACACTCATTACCACAGCTGACTGGCACATAGAGGATTTCATCATCAGTCATTTGTGAATAATCTTCATCCTCACTCTCCAATCTGCTGAAGAATTATTTTGTTTGAAAAAACTGAATTAGTCTTATTAATGAAAGTTCAGGTTAAAAATATATATAAAAAAAAAAAGTCAAAACCCGCCAAAAAACAGTGTGAACCTCATTAACATTTATAAATGGGTAAAGGGTGAGGGTCAGAAGGATGGAGTCAGATTCTTAGTGATGTCCAATGATAGGATGATGGGTGCAAGCTGAAACAAAGGAGGTTCCATGTAAACATTAGGAAAAAGCATTTTCACAGTGAGGGTTACAAAACACTGGAAGAGGCTACCCAGTTTGTGGAGTCTCATCTGAAGACACTCAAAACGTGCCTGGATGTGTTCCTGTGTGACCTACTCTGGGCGATCCTGCTCTGGTGGGGGAGTTGGACTAGATGGTGTTTCAAGGTCACTTCCAATCTCTAACATTCTCTGATTCAGTATGAATCTGTGATTCTGATGAGATATTATCTATCCAAAAAGTCTGAATTCTGGGAACTGGATAATATGCAACAGGTGAATAAATGTTGTGGTAGATCTGGTGGGTCAAAAATAGGCCTATATATATACTGCCTTGTCCAGACATGTTTTTCTGTTCTCCTGTTTTGGGGAGAAGCAACCATTGGAAAGAGGACACAAGACTTGGAGCCACTGAGTCTAAGGACCCAGGCTTGCCCAAACTTGTTTTGCTCCTGCTTGCATCCTCTGGTAAACAAAGTACATGTGCTTAGCTTGTGCCAACCTTATGCAAGGCCTATGATTTTCTGTAATATGGGTATAGCAAGCCTATGCTCTTCCCTAATATGGTCAAACATGACTGACTGCCATTCTGATTGGCTATTCTGTGTCCAAAGGCCCATTAGTCCCAGGCATTGATATATAAACAGATGAGGAATGTGCCTCTGCCATTGTATTAGTGCTCTGCCATTGTACCTGTGCTTGCTGCTGCCAGCTACCATTGGCAGTGATAATGCTTTATTGTTTATAGCATTAAGCTATAATTCAGCTCTGCTGAACAGCCTGGAAACTCCCTGCTTCAAGTTTACCAGGAAACAGCTTTAATTGCCTTCACACGATAGGCCTGCATGGACAGCATGACACTGTGATGAGACTGTACAACACAAGACATCCTGCCTACATCTGCCAAGATGAGCAGCCCTCGATTGGACACACAGATCTTCCAGAGAAATCAGGATAAGGTCAGAGATGGTTCCTTTGCTTCCTTTCTCCAGCATCCTGTGAAGCCTGGGAGGAATCAGAAGTCTCACTGGCCAACAAAGCAATCAACAGAATTCCCTGCAAGTGTTTGGGTACTGTCTTAAACTGTTGCTAGCCCCACAAGTTGGGAGAGAAATAATATTTGTGAGTAAACATCTTAAGCCCTTTGAAATTTACATAGCCTTCTGCCGTAAGCAGGAGGAGCCCTGAGTCCATCAGGTGGGCAAGCAGTACAATTAACGGCAGGTGATACAATTGACTGCAAGAACCTTCTCTTACAGTTTTATTAGTGTTTATATTTTTGCTAGTTATTATTACTAGATCTAGTTATCCTTTATGTAATGCATTCCATGACCGTTGCAAATGAACCAGTTATTAAAATAGTGGTCAGGGGTGGTGAGAATGTTGAATATAAAAATTAATAAACAATATTAATTTTGAAAAATCATATCTCATATCAGTTAATTGCCCCTCCATTACAATAAACAAACACAAAGGTACTGAAGACAACAAGAAGGGTTTGAACAACAAATACAGATGTGACTGCATTGTATACAAGTGTTTGCAAACAACAAATACCTTCAAGAATTTTGCACCTTCCTCGTACATGTAACTAATGGAAAGAGAGAGGAAGCAATCCTATTTGTCCTTTGCTGGTGAAGAAAAATAGTGATAAAATTGATGCACAGCAAACACAACTGAATTTATGTTGCACACTTATTTGGGCATATTTTGTGCTATCTAGTGCCAGAAGAGATCAACAGGCCATCCAGCCTAATCTCTAGCCTAGCACATGCCATCTAACTCCCCACGGTAACCCTTGTTCTGAGCTCATGAACTCGCTTTCAGTAAATCATAACTTCTGCAAAGGTTTCCTGTCTTAATTTGAAGACTTCAGGGAACAGAGGCTTCATAAATTCCCTTGCTAATTTTCTCCTTTAGTTAATCAAGAAAGATTTACCATCTAATGCATTAACTGAAATTGAAAAATCTTTGCTCTCACTTGTTCATTCCTCTTCTACTTTTCAGTTAAAGTACATGATATGCTATGTCTATTGAATTTATTTCTACTCTGTAATCACATCTGTCTTTAGTCATCATTCTGATAAACTAAATAGATTGAAAACACATTTTCTTTTGCATTTCCTCCAATTAAAAAATAAGTATCTGTTTCTGCAATCTCTGAATTTTTTCAATCTCTCCTTTAAAATAGAAAGGACACTTAACACAGGACTCAACTCCATCTTAAAACATGTGTCTTGGCACATTTTCTTAAATATCTAGCACTATTTGTGATATCCAACAGATACAAAGTCCTTCTGATAGGAAATTAAAGTACAGGTAGGTTACCCTAGCACATCCCAAAAGGCAAAAGGCACTAATACTTAGGTAAAGGAATTATATCATAATAGTCACCTTAATTGCATAATTTTACATGCACATGTGAAATACACCTTACATGTGTATTTCACAAACAATCTCCATCAATGTAGTCATCAGGAATTAGAAAGAAAGTCAGTTAAATGAAAATAGGTGAGATTAATCATTCCTCAGATTATTAACTATATTGAATAGAATATCAAGTAAGTAATTCATACACACATATATTTATTGCCACATAAGGTGTTCTAGGGTACTGTCATTTGCTTCTAGCTGCTATTACCCTGTATAAGCTATGTGTGGAGGTTTTGGATAACCCAAGGCTGTTATACTTTCACTATAACTCTAGTTGGTGGGACACTCATTTCCTGCACGGCTGCATCACTAGTTAACAATGAACAAAGTATTGGATGAAAAATGTCCAAATGTTATTCTGGAAAATAATCCAGGATGACAGGTTTTCTAGAGAAGCAGAAAGAAAGATGATTCTGGTTTTACCATATGAAAGAAGTTTTGGGTTGGATTTTCCTCCATGGTGTAAGCATACAACCCCAACCCTGAAGAGTGTCTGGCAGAGTCAGTCCAGAGTCTGGCAATTATATATTCAGCACCTGTAAAAGCCCAAAGGGTTCCTAGCTTGGGAATCACCTGGAATCATCCCTATACTCGACAGCACTTTGCTGTGTACTGCTCAGGTTAAAAGCAGTGTTGAACAGCAGCATGCTCTCTGACATTTGAAAAGCTGTTCTCCCTTCAGCATACATCTGTAACCCTCATTAATGTCAGTGGAAGTCAAGGATGCAAAACTGGGCATCGTTGAAGGCACCACTGGGGCCAGCTTTCAAAAAATGAGATGTGGAAAGACAAGAGTCACAGACAGGAGGAACTTCAGGAGATGAATATTTGTAACCCATTATATGCCTATTTGCATGTTGATCTGCATTTCTGGAGCACAAACCTGTGAAATACTAGACTGTTTTGATAGAAAACACAGCCAAAAGCTCCAAGCAGCTTACAAAATGGAACCATTCTCTCTCTGCTACTATAGCATATGACTGAAAGCATGGAGTTTGGTTTTCAGAAAGCATATGTGTGAAAATAATTGTAAAGTGCTTTTGCTTACCTGCTAAGACTAACTTGCTTTCTAAGCCTGGCACATATCATTCGTTACCATAGTCCAAAATGCAAATACATACATAGCATTCATAAAACCAGTGCTCAAGGAAAACTGTACTTTTAATTCAGGTACACTCACTAGAGGTTTGCCATCAAATATCTTCAGCACTTTCCAAAACGTAAATGGTCTGGCATCTATAGATTGTGTCAGTTATAAATCAAGCAGGCATACACTTGTAGGCTCAGAAAACAGCTTTTCTTTCTCAGCTGCTGTCAATGAGGCTATTCTTCCTGCCACCAGCTACTGTCATTGCTGTTTTTCTCTGTTGTTACTGCTTTCACTATGTCCAGCATTGCTGCCCAGCAGTGATAGATATGGTAGTACAATAAGAGCAGCTACAGAAGAACATCCAAAGGAATTGTGTCAGTGGAGGATGCAGGAGCATACAAAGAGCTCTTGTGTGGAGCAGGCTATAGGAGGGAAACAGAGATCCTGCAGATAATTTTTTTGTTAGTGATTAATTAAAAAACAGGCATCAAAAACATTCAAAAACATTCAGTGTACTAGAAGAGTGAAGCTTTTCCTGTGCTTTTGGAGGGTGTAGGAAGGGTGTTTACAGTTCAAGCAATGCAAAATATCTTTTAATTAATATACTCCAATATGCATTTTCTAACTTCAGATATGTGTGTTTTATGCTACTATTTCAAAATGCCTAACAGTTTCTAGATCAGTGTGGTCCATAGACAGACAAATTAAAAAATCACACTGTTACTGTGAAAAGTAGATTTTCTAACTCACAATTATTGTACTGAACTTATGAAGACATATTTATGGTATTTAAGATTTTTGTCCTGCAAGAAAGCTGAAGTAGAACAGCATGCAATCACGTGTAAATGAATGACAGATTATGAAAAATACAATTATTGGAGTCAAGATAATATTAGCAGGCACTCAATCTTTTGTTTTTCTGTCTCTAAATGTTGTATGGATGGAATTCAAAGAACTTGGATTAAATTTCCTCCAGGATTTCCTGACATCTGGCAGCTTGGTTGGAGTATCAGCTCCAGGAATGTGCAGAATTCACAGCCTGTCTTGTGCATGCACACCACAAATGTAGAGAACATATGCAGACAGGGAGCCTTTGGCCTCTGATACAAGGTGTTCTGCTCCTAAAGTTCAGCAAATCTGATGTCTTTAAAACATGCCAGACATTTTAAGTCTTCAAGACCATCATTTAAATGAGACTGTAGTTGGCTCAATGAACAACGGAAGCTCTCTGTTTATTCTAAATGTGCAAGCTTCTGCTTGGTAAATCCCATAAAAAATTTCACACTCTTTGATCAAGGAATCAGTTGTCAAATACTTTTGCAGTCACATTTTTCAAAATTAGGCATTTTGAAATCCTCCCATTTACACTGGTGTCTTTTGTACTTCCATCTCAGCAAAACCAATAAAAGATTAGGTAGGACGCTGCACTGTTTTCCTTGTTCCATAAAGGATCTGGAGGAAATCCTAATTCACACAAGACAGAAGAGTCAAGCAACAGCTAACCTTTTCCTTTCATAGGAACAACATAGTATACCAAGTGACAGCAGTTTCTCAACACAGAAATAGCTAATTTATCATTTATTATAGATCTCTAGTTGGATTAGCAAGCCCTGGATCCAAGAAGGATTCAGTATTGCATAAGAGCGTAGATAGAACTCCAAAGAGTAAAAAAGTATAGTCACATCAGTTTTGGTCATAGACCATGAAGACACAGGCATAAAGCTTAGTTTTCAACTCTTTCTCCTATGAATTACATAGGAAGCTCCCATCTTAACCTATGCATTTACAACCAAGGACAACCCGCACACTATAAACCTGAGTTAGCTTTGACTACCATGCTGTCTGACAGAGTTTATTGCCCTGGGTGATTACACTTGCTGCCTACAGATGGCTTTTAGTGTTCAAAGGGTTTATGTAGCACTTGAGTTACATCTAAAACAGAATACTTGAGACACCAACAGTCTGTGATTGTGGATCTGAGATTCACTAGCAGGAAGCTATTAGCACCCTTCAACAGAACAGTATTTCTACTTGTACAGAAAGAGGTCACATCAATTTATAGGTCTTCTACCACAATAAGAGCCTCAATTGCTTATAGAGGCTATTCTTGACTGGGAATAATAGCCATTGACTTAGGTGCAGAACATTACAAATCTATTTAGTTTCTAGGAGGTCAATATATTTGCCCACAGACTGGTATCCAGAGCAGTACAAGATGTTGCAGGGCTACATAGAATGTCCATTTATCATCTCAGAAGGGTACAAGGTTTACAGTGAGTTCTGTGAGATACAAGCCAGCCCTTTGTTAATGCATGACATAGTCCAGGTCATCTCAAATGCCACTGGACTTCTAAGTGTGGATGAAAGAAGTGCATAAAATTTTAGAAATGTTATGGCTGGATGAGACCTTCCAATCATGATGTCCAACCATTATCCAAGTACCGACCAGCCACTAAACCATGTCCTTAAGCTCTTCCAAACATCTGCAGGAATGGTGGCTCCACGTCTTCTTCGGGCAGCCTGTTCAGGTGTTTTACAACCCTTTCAGTGAAGAATGTTCCCCTAATAATCATCTTAAACCTCCTGTTATACAACTTGATGCTCTTTCCTCTTGTTCTGTCACTTACTTGTAAGAATAGACCAACACTCAACTTGATAAAACCCCCTTTCAGGTAGATGTAGAAAGCAAGGTCTCCCCTCCTTTTCTCCAGACTAAACAACCCCAGTCCCCTCAGCTACTCCTTAGTAGAATCCTGCTCTAGATCCTTCACCATCTTCATTGCCCTTCTCTGGACACATTTCAGCAACTCTATGTTCTTCTCGTAGCAAGGGACCCAAAAATGAACATGATATTCAAATAACAAATATAAAAGGACAATAACTTCTCTAGTCTTGGCCACACAATTTTTATTATAAGCTAGGATGCTACTGGACTTCTTGGTCATTTAAGCACAATGCTGTCTCATAATCAGCTTACTGTCAATCACTAGTCCCAGGTCTTTCTCTACTGGACAGCTTTCCAGCCAGTCTTCCCCAGGCCTGTGTAGTAAAAGGGAGTAATTAATTAATGCAATATTATTTTTTCAAAATTAATATTTTTTATTAATTTTGTTATTAAAAACTATTACCAATCCTGACAACTAATATTAATAATAATCGGTTCATTTTCAACAGTCATGGAATGCATTACACAAAGGATATCTAGATCTGGAAATATTTTCCATATATAAACATTAACTGAACTGCAAGAGAATTATTCTTGTGGTCAATATACTGCTTGCTTTTAGTTATCCCTCTTGCCCATTAGATGGACTCAGTGCCCCTTTCTGCTTACAATGACAAAAGGCTTAAGATATTTACTCACAAATATTATTTCTTGACTTGCGAGGCTAGCAACAGACTAAGACAACACCCAAATGCTTGCAGGGAATTCTGTCAGCTGGCCTTACTGGCTGCTGAAACTTCTGATTCATCCCAGGCTTCACAGGACACTGGGGAAAGGGAGCAGATTATCTCTGACTTAGTCCTGTCTTTGAACAAACCGTGTGCCCTCAGAGCTGCTCATCTTGGCAGATGCCTGCATGATGTCTTATGATGTGCAGTCTCAGCATGGTGTCATGCTGGCTATGCAGGTATCACATAAAAGCAATCAAAGCTGTTCCTGGTAAACTCCAAACAGTTTCCAAGCTGAATTATAGCTTCACAAAGAATTATGCTATAAAGCAACAAGGCATTATTACTGCTAATGGCAGCTGGCAGTAGCTATAGGTACAGATACAGTGGCAGAGCACAAAATAACGGCAAAGGCACTTTGTGTTACCTGTTCATCTGTTTTATATCAATGTCTGAGACTAATAGGCCTTTG
Organism: Psilopogon haemacephalus; assembly: GCA_013396835.1. Lineage (NCBI taxonomy): Eukaryota > Metazoa > Chordata > Aves > Piciformes > Megalaimidae > Psilopogon > Psilopogon haemacephalus. The sequence goes on along the minus strand of VWZI01020336.1, from coordinate 113,175 downwards.
GACATAGAATAAACAATCACAATGGCAGTTACATGAGCTTGACCATATTTGGGTGAAGCCACAGACTTGTTATACCTATATTAGGGAAAAGCACAAGGTTGGCACAAGCCAAACACAGGTACTTCGTTTACCACAGGATGCAAGCAAGAGCAAAACAAGTTTGGGCAAGCCTGAGTCCCTAGACTTCATGGCTCCAGGTCCTTTGCCTTCTTTCCTGCTGTTGTTTATCCCTGAAACAGAAGGAGAGAGAGCAGAAAAACATGTCTTGGCAAGCTAGCACATGTATAAGCCTATTTTGTCTACCATGACAGCCTATAGTGTTATGTGGAGTTGTTGTGACCCAAGTCTAGGACCTGACATATGGCCTTGTTGAACCTCATAGCACTGACCTGGGCCCAATGATCCAGCCTGTCCAAGTCACTCTGTAGAACCTCCCTACCCTCAAGCAGAGCAACATTCCCACATATCTTGCTGTCTGCAAACTTACTCAGGATGTACTCAATCCCTTCATCCAATCATTGATAAACATATTAAAGTGAACTGGCCCATATTGACTCCTGGGAAACACCATTTAACTCCATTCAACATAAAACTCTTTTGGCCTGGCCTTTTGGACAGCTTTTTACTAAGTTTATAACATGTCCATCAAAGCCACGAGTAGCCAGTTTCTTCAGGAGAATACTGTAGGAGAAAGTGTCAGAACCTTTGCTAAAATCTAAGTAGACAACATTCACAGCCTTTCATTCATCCACTAAGCTGGTCACCTTGTCATAGAAAGAGATCAAGATAGTCAAGCAGAACATTCTTTTCATAAACCCATGCTGTCTGGACCTGATCATCTGGTTGTGATTGTCACCTTCTTGTTCTTCATGATGGAGCTCAAACTGATTTGCTTTTCCTGGCACTAAGATCATGACAACAGACCTATATTTCTCTGGATCATTCTTTCTGGTTCTTCTTGTAGATGAATGTCACATTTTCTCATCTGCATTCAACTTATAACTTCTGGGTTAGACAGGATGATAATAAATGATTGAAAGTGTCTTAGTGAGCACTTCCACCAGCTCCGACAGTACCCTTCAATGAGTCCAATCTGGCCCTAAAGACTAGTGTGTGTCTAAACGGTGTAGTAGGTCACTGACCATTTCCCTTTAGATTATGGAGGCTTTACACTACTCTCTATCCCTATCATCCATCTTAAGAAGCTGGACGCTCAGAGAACAACTAGTCTTACTATTAAAGACTAAAACAAAAAAGACACTCACTACCTCATCTTTTTTCTCATTCTTGGTCACTATGTTTCCTCACACATTAAGATTCTCCTTACTCCTCCTTTTTTTTTGCTAATGCATTTACAAAAACAGTTTTCATTGTCTTTTATAGCAATAACCAGATTACATTCTAGATGAGTTTTGCCTTTTTTTATTTTCTCCATGAACAAGCATCTTCAGAACCATGTGCAGATTTTAAAATGTATACACAAAAAGTATCTATATGTTGCTGATTTAAACACACAAAACAAGGATTTACCTATAGCCACGAAATGCCTGTGAGCAAGGACTACCTGCTAATGTTAAGATAACATTTTTCAGGCTCTTCTTTCCTACTTCCTCTTATTTTCAAGAATTTAGTATTTAGTATTTGCTACTATTAGTTTAAATATAACAATCACTGTACTAAAACAATTCCATAAAGTATCTCAATGCTTTTTTTTTGATAGGATTTAGCATTCTCAGACTCAGTGGAGCAGCATCCAAATTTTTCACAAGGAACACCAGCTTCTTAGAGCATAGGAAAAAAGGGTAGTTGAACAATCTCCCTTTCATCTACAGTTAGCTGAATCCTCTTTTTCTCTTGTTCTTTTCCAATTGGGCTGGGGCACCTGCTGTCAAAATCCTGTAAAACAGCCAAGTGTCTAGAAAACAATCTTTACAATAGGTCTCTGTGCTCATAAGAACTTCAGTATGGCTATATAGTCTATTTATATACTCTCAGTAAGCTCCTGTTGCTTCTCAAATAGACTCTAAAGCATCCTGCCATGTCATTTGACCACCACAGAAATCACCTCTGCAGCTACCGATAATTAATGAAACCACACAGAGTAAGTTTCATCTCAGTTATTTTTGGCCATCTAAAGATTACATTTCTCAGGAAGGAGTCTGTCTCTGTAGTTCACATATTCATGCACCTCTAAAGGATAATTCATATCACCTAACATCAATACAAACTGGCATGCTCTCCGGACAGACTTCTCTTTCTTCTCTGTTTAGGAGGCAAGCTTACAGGCTAGGTACTTTTAAAAGTTTCATTTTAAAGACAGAAGTCATACTTGGTTTGAGAATTTTGGAATTTTTGGCCCAGTTGGCGAAGATTCTCAGCCTACTGAACTCCCAAACAGAAAAAATAAAATTAAAAATTATAGTTGAGGTTTATTTCATCTTACTTTAGATATATTAACTGTCAAAGGAGATCATATTGCCTTGCCATTAAAAAGACAAATGAACGCTGAATGACAGATTACTGAATGTTTTGTGAATCATAATTATCATAGAAGTATTTGTCCCTTTTATTTATCTGAATTAGAGAAAAGCAGTACTCCCTCTTGTAACATCCCTGCAGTTTCTTATTTACACTACAAACTGCTTCAGTGCATGTTTAAGGGTAATGTAGTGCCTTGCCCCTGTTAATAGTTTTATCATTTTTATTTCCAGTGTGTATTTTCATGATTGGACTATATTCAGTATTTGTCACTAGGAAGGTCACTGTTGATCTGATGTACTTAAATTTGTTTACACCAACAAATAACAAAGGTTTTGTTGTAGAAAAAAAAAAAAAAAAAAAAAAGCTTTTACAAATTCTAGAAGTAGGATTTTTATTCTTGGAGAACAATGCCCAAATAATGCTAATATTGATTAATTCAGTCATTTATATGTGTGATGTTTCTAATTTATCTCATTCCTCACAGCTGCATTATGTCACTGAATGTTTGTACACGCTAAGACTAGGCATGACCAAAGATTGACCAATTTCCAGTTCCTAAAACTCTTTATATGTTACAAAACAGCATATCCCAGCAGATGAAAGAAATATCATCCAAATAAATGTGCAAGATGGAAGGTACAGTCATGTCATTTATAAGTGATACATTGCTCAATGTCACCATTTCAGGAACAACAATCCTGATTTGAAACTGAATGTCCTCCATGCCTTTTCAGTGAAAGAAAATCAATTTGTCCATGTCCGCTTAAAATTAATTGTTCTCAAGAGGATCCGGAACCTAATTCACTGTGAGGTTTGGTTTACTTTTCATTTCTTACCTACTTCCCTCCCCTTCCTCCTTTTTCTTAATTTCCCCACTTCTTCTTGGTTGCAGGACTACAGGAGAAAAGCAATGTGCTAAATACATCAATATTTCTACTAACTAGCAATGCCGTTTTCCAGAAGCATTAGTGACTTCCAGCATACCACAAATAAAATTCCAGCCCTGACCATCCCTGGTGTATTTTGTCCTTATCTCATCTTCTTTCTTTATTTCTACTCATGGAGGATTTCCTAATATAACTGGACATTTGGACTACAATGCTTACACTTGAACTGTAAAGAAATATGCAGGAATCAAATGACAGAAGATAAGATTATATTACCGTGCTGTTTTTCTCTTTTGAGTAAATTTGGGAATGCACACTGCTGAATTTACACTGTTATTTGTGGTTAAAAAGAGAACTACCAACCTGTTGGTAGCACATAAAAGGAGAGAGCTTTGTGTATTACAAAAAAAGCATGGAATTTCCAAATACTGTCCCACACCAGTAAAAAAGGGTCAAAACCCAGTAAGTCAACAGCTAAAGCATCTTGATAGTCATGCAAGAAAGTCTAAAAGACCAGGTTTGCATGGTCCATTACAAAATTACATGAATGGAAAAGTACTGTCACTGGTATTGATTTTAATTCTCTCCACAAATCAGGACTGCAGAAATTCACACTGCTGTTTGTACAGTGACTGTGTCACCAGAGAAAGGAGGGCAAACTCACATGGGAACATCTATTCTGAGATACAGGTTGAAAATAGTCATGTAATAGCTCAACAGAAACATCTGCGCCATATGAAGTCTACCATGAGCAGAGCATGAGGTGGGACAAGGATGCAAACAAGCATGAGATTAGGAAGAGGCCCACTGCTAGGCAAGAAATGCTTTACTAATCCTTTTCACTTATAAATAAAAAACTAGGAGTATTGAACAAAATGGGACTTTGTGTGACATGGGCAGATGCTACTAGAAGGGATGCATTGCGTATCTGATGGCCCAAGGAACTGTTAAGGAAATGTGCTAAACGGTAATCACAATTAAGAGGCAAGCAGCAAGCTAAATATAATACTAGTCAGAGCTGCCGTGCCATGTGTTAACTAATACTGCAATTTTTTTCTTCTTTAGGAAAGAGTAGATGAGTAATGGTTTATACCATATTGGTTCAAATAGTAATGCACTGCTCAAATTCTGTTCCAAATGTAGTGTGGACATGGAATAGATCTGTTCGTTTTTTTCTTGACAATTTGAGTATGTGTAATTTAACAAACAGGGGGAAAAAAAAAAAGGCAATCTGAGCAGCAAGCCTTCCCTGTGCAGTTTTCACTTCAGCCATCAGCAAGCAGGCAGAGACTTGTGTTTTTCAGGTTTATGGTACTGTCAAAATAAATCTATTTTTGCTTAATGAAAGAAAGAAGGAGAAAATACAATTCACTAAACTTTCAAATGATCCTGTGACAAATACATCCATACCCATATTTGCATGTAGGTGGAGGAGCCAGTGTGAGCACATTCCTTAAGCTCACAAGACAGGACTTTTGAATTATTCCTGAATTACATACATGTCTCCTTCCTTGGAAACATGCAAATACCCTCTATGTAAATTCATCATGTCTCTGCATGTATCTTTAGCACAGCCCACCCATTTCTCAAGCCTTAGAAATTTTCAGGTTCTGAATAAGCTTCACTGTCACTGTCAGTTTTCCAAAGCATGTCAGACCAGGGGGAATTCCAGAATATTTTATACATAGAAGAATTTTGGTGCAAGAGACCTTTAATATCATCAGTTCAAAGTATTAACCCATCACTGCCAAGTCACCACTAAACTGTATCCCTCAGGAAATGCATGTCTTTTCCCTGGGCATTCCTTCCTTTCTGTGAAGACATTTTTTCCTAATATTCAACCAAAACTTTCCCTGGCACGACCTGAGGCTGTTTCTTCTTGACCCATTGTTTGCTACTTGAGAGAACAAACTGACACCCATCTCACTACAGCATTATTTTAGGTAGTTGTAAAGTTTGATAAAGCCTCCCTTCAGCCTCCTTTTCTCCAAGATAACCTCTGTTCTCTCAGTTGCTCCTTGTAAGACTTGTGCTCTAAGACATAAGATATTCAATAGTCTTACCTTCTTCAGTAGTGATAATTTGCTTATTATGTTATATTATTTTTTTTTTAATGGATAAAGCCAGCATCTTGTAATCCGATTGCTAAGAAAAGATGGTGGATCAGTAAAAGAAGAAAAATAATAAACTGTCCTGATGGTACCACAAAAAAAAGTAATGCTTGGTTCAGACGGACAATCTGACTTGATAGGGCTGCCTTTGGTGAAGGGAATATGATACAACATGGAAAAATTATTGCAGACCATGGCCATTCAAAGTGGTTGATGATACTTCTATTAAAAAAATACTAGCAACCACTGTAGACATTTAGAAAAAAAAAAAAAAAAACTATTTTAGAAAATATTTCTGACTGCATGTTCCTCCAAACTGTTTTGACTTTCTTATGTACAAGGTGAGCCTGACCTAAAATAGTACTCCAGTCAGTGGGCAGTATTGCCAGCTATGTGTCAGAGATGGCTAACACAGAAAAGATTTCTGTAAGGATTCATATCGAAGAATTCGTTAAAAAAATGGCTGTGAAAAATCTGTGTGCGTGAAAGAACCGGCCACCAGAAGCTTTGCCAGCAAGACTGCTGTCATTTTTTTCACACTTCCTTTCATACAGATCACAATCTTCCCTCTTCACCTCCTCTTCTTCAGGACAGCAGCTCTTGGATGGACTCCCAGATTTAACATCAGAGAAAGAAAAAGGACCAAATGTCTGAAGACATCCTAAGGGTTTTGACCAGTTGTTTTGAAAAACAAATGTTTTCTGCCTAGAGACTGAGCTTTTGCAAATGCTTATCCACAGCTCAAGAATTATTGTATCTTAATCTGGTTTTTTGGTTGCTGTTTTTTTCCCTAATATTCACAAACTGATCAAATTCTTCAATTAGTAAATAAAACAAACATATCTATAGAATCCATAGCTAAATGTAAGGAAGGAAAAATTGTATTAAAAAAAAGGGGGGGAGGGGAGGGAGTGAGGCAGTATAGAGTCAAGGTAGAGAGAAAGGAATTGTTACTATTCAGTATCTCTCATGTATTCTTATCCATACTGATTTTTTTCCATTGCACATTGAAACTAAGACTTATGATATAGATAGATTGGGAAAAAAGAGTAAGGTAAAAGACACACATATGAGATAGATGACTAAAGCAAGACAGACAGTATAAACATGAGCAAAAGCAATGAGCAATTAAGTAAAGCAGCCAACAAAACAGAGACTACTGAAACTGATAAAAGCAGAGTTGTTGACTAATATTAGATTGACTAGCGCTTGCTTGCTTGCTTGCTTGCTTGAGCAGAAGATGGTTGCAGGCAACCAGGCACACCTCAGATGCTTCAAGTGTGAAAGACAATATTGTCTCTCCTTGAATGACCCAAATGGCCTAAGGATGGATAAACAACTAACTGGGGAGGAAATGAATTTTGCTTTATTGAAATCAGAAAAAAATCAGATGGGAAATGTGGCATTAATTTTAAGCATATGGCAGAAATGATAAACCACTGGAACAAATTATTAAGAGAGGAGGTGGACTTACCATCTGTTGATATCTTCAAAAAGAAGATTGCATATCTTTCTGGAAAATAAATATTTTATATAAGCACATGTTACTGAGCTGAAAGCAAAAGCAGCTGGAGGAAACCAAAAGTCTGTAAAAATATACGTCATTAGAGGAGTTGTGCTAATAGTCTTTCTAGCATGTAAATCTGTAAAGCTTTCCCAGGAGCACTTTTGGAGCAGTGGTAAAATGATATCAAATAACATATCAAAGATAAAGGACTAATATCAGAATCATACAGAATTTACCAGGTTGGAAAAGACCTCTGAGATCATTGAGTCCAACCTGTCTAATTAACTAAACCATGGCACTAAGTGCCTTTATAAAACCTCCAGGGACAGTGTCAAAGTTTAAGCCCCCTGGGACCCCCTGTCTCTTCCTAAGGAATGGACATGGTTAGACACTCCCACTTACTGCTAGGATTTTGGACTATAAGAGGGGGAATCCAGTCCCCTGCTTCTCTTCTTCCTTCTTTGCCTTCTTCTCCTTATGCCGGCTGGTCGAGCACCTGCTTGCCGCTTTGTGCTGCTAGAGCACGTCTCCCTGCCGCCGTGTGGAAGAGCAC
>VWZI01020336.1:83202-105519 GCA_013396835.1 Psilopogon haemacephalus | reverse complement strand
GGGGGGGGCGGGGATAGGGTGCAGCTAGCCTCAACCCAATACAGACAGTAACTCCACCATCTCCCTGGGCAGCCTAATGCAAATCATTCTTTCTGTGAAGACTTCTTTCTAACATCCAGTCTAAACCTGTCCTGGCACAGTCCGAGACTCTGTCCTCTTGTTCCGTTACTGGGCACATGGGAGAAGAGACCAACCCCCGCCTGGCTATAACTTCCCGTTAGGTAGTTGTAGAGAGCAACAAGGTCTCCCCCAAGTCACCTCTTCTCCAGGCGAGACAACACCAGCTCCCTCAACCTCTCCTTGTAGGGCTTGTGCTCCAGGCCCCCCACCAGCCTTGGTGCCCTTCTCTGGATACATTCAAGCACCTCAACAACTTTCTTAAATTGAGGGACCCAGAACTGGACACAGTACACAAGGTGTGGCCTGACCAGCACCAAGTACAGGAACAGAATGACTCCCCTGGTCCTGCTGGTCACACTATTCCTGATATAGGCCAGGATACTATTGGCCTTCTTGGCCACCTGGGCACACTGCTGGCTCATGTTCGGTCACTTGTCGACCTTCAGGTCCCTCTCTGCCTGGCTGCTTTCCAGCCACTCTGTTCCCAGCCTGTAGCACTGCATGGGGTTGTTGTGGCCAAAGTGCAGAACCTGGCACTTGGACTTGTTAAATCTCATGGCGTTGGACTGTGCCCATCTGTCCAGCCTATCCATGTCCATCTGCAGAGCTCTCCTACCCTCTAACAGGTGATGCAAACTTACTGATGGTGGACTCAATCCTCTTATCCAGATCATCAATAAATATATTAAACAGGAGTGGCCCCAGCACTGACCCCTAAGGTACACCACTAGTGACTGGCTGCCAACTAGATGTGGGTCCATTCACCACCACTCTCTGGGCCCAGCCATATAGCCTGTTCTTAATCCAGCACAAATTGCCCCCATCCAAGCCATGGGTTGCCAGCTTGGCCAGGAGTTTGCTACAGCAGACCGTGTCAAAGGCCTTGCTGAGGTCCAGGTAGACTACAGCCACAGCCTTCCCCATATCCACCAGGTGAGTCACCTGGTCATAAAAAGAGATGAGGTTGGTCAAGCAGGACCTGTCCCTCCTAAATCCATGCTGGAGTGATACAAAATAATAGCTAAATCTTCTTTTTATACATGTGTATACACATTTAAATGGAAGTCAAATAAAATGAGGGGAAAAAAAAACCCAAACATATATTTAAGGTTGTCTTTAAGCTTAAAAACCCTATGCAGTGCTGTCATGCTCTCTACAGAAAAAATATTGTGATACTGTTAATTGGGAGGAGATACTGTTAATTATAAAGTGAAAGATTAAAATGGAGATGTACAGTATATCTGGGTCATAGTGCCACACATTCCTGCTTAGATTAGGATTTAACTTCAGGTAGTTTGTATTTGCTAATTAAAATTAAATATCCACAGATGGAAGCTACTTTATGCACTTGACCTGTGTCACACTAGTTGAAATCAAGACTAACCTTCTGCAGCTACAGAGGTGAAATCTGTTTTCCTTTTGTAGTTGAATGCTAAAACTTCTGTAGCAGCCATAAGAGCAGACTGCCATTCTTCAAAAGTAATACAGGCGCTTGTCCCTAGTCGTTAAGTTTTATGAAAAGTGTAGTGCCAGGGAGCTAGAACAGGAGACAAAATACAAGGTAAACCCCTATTATTTCCATTCTTGTTTTTAATCAGAAATGCTCAAACCCCTCACAGTCTCAACAAGCAAGAGTAATGTTATGTAAGACAGGCAACTACAATAGAAATATTCTGTCTGATTTTATCAGCTGATCTACATTCAAAATCACAAAACAAAACAAACAAAAAGTTCAAACATTACCCTAGGACCAGCAAGTCACCACTTTCTAGTTACATAGATGTTAACTCTATAATTTCCTAGACATGTTGTTCATGGGCTTGAAAACCCTTCATTGAGACTGGACCTTGCCTCATTATGGTCTCCTATCAGGTAGATGCAGAGAAGCCCACCCCTTCAGCCTCATTTTCTCCAGGCTATATAACCCCAGTCCCTCAGCCACTTCCCACAGCACTTCTGTAGATACTTCATCAGCATCATTGCCTTATGACACTCTTTAGCAACTCAGTATCTTTCTTGTAATTAAGGGCACAAAAAGGAAAACAATATTCAAGGTGCAGCCCTACCAGTGACAAGTACAAAGGGGCATCACTTCCCTAGTCTTCCTGGCCATGCAATTTCTATTATAAGCCAGGATGCTGTTAGCCTTCTTGGCCACCTGGACACACTGCTGGCTCATATTCAACCAGCTGTTGACAAATGCCTCCAAGTTACTGTCTACTGTGCATCTTTTCAGCTACTCTCTATGTCTGTAGCATTGCATGGAGTTATTGTGGCCCAAGTGCAGTACCTGGCTCTTGGTCTTCTTGAACCTCATATCACTTTCCTCAACCAAATCCCTCTGTAGACCCTGTACCCTCAAGCAGACCGACACTCCCACCTAAATTGATGTCATCAATTTAAAGGTAGCAGAAAGAAAGAAACACTTCTAGAATGTGATTCCTCTCATAGATATTGTCTAAAATAGGGGAAATGAAAGTTCTTATTTCATTTAGAGGAAGACAAATATGGAAAGTGTAGCATGGACTTCTAAAATTAGAATAAATTAATTCTCTCTTCTTGTCTTTTTGGAACAGCAGAGATGTAGAATATCTTAGAAGTTTTCTAACCCTCATATATAAATGAAGAGATATGGCATATAGCTCATTCTGGTTAATGCTTCAACAAAAGAACTTCAGGGTTTTAAGTCCAGTAAGTATCTTGAGTTGCAGCCTAGATAGCTCCCAAAACTTTTGTCAGGTTGTGGCAGTCTAAGTGAAGGACCATTTTAGATACTGTAGAACATCTGACACATCTGCTTATTCATGGAAGATACAAGACAAGACCCACAGAATACACATCATCTTCCAGATAAAGGATAAGTATAGCCCACTGAGTCTAAAATGGCATGATTTAAATGCCAAATTCTTCTTACTACTTAAAGTCATTTTGCTTTAAACAATGCAAATTAAAACCATAGTTTCATTTGTTGTGTAGACCAAGTGGAACTACCAATAGAAAAGTAATCAAGCATGTTGTCTTTCAGTACTGGTGGACGAGGATTCTTTGCCAGATTCATTCTGACCAAAATATTATGTGTCCTTTTTCCACTACATGCACTATCTTTACTTGCAAAATTACCTTCATAAGCATTATTCTATTTTGCACTATTTTAAAGATTAAATTAGAATTTTTTAAACTCTAGATTGTCCTACATGCTTCAAAGGATATGGAAAAACTGTACAAGGTGCATCATTACAGTACTAATCTATACATCTACATATTTGTTTTCCTGTGTAGAATTTTTAATTTAGACAGAACTGCCTGATTTAACCTGATCTAAAAGTATAAATTAGTGCTTCCACATTATACCAGAGTTTCATTCTCTTTTATCAACACATCTTAACATTTACAAATTTATTATATAGAACATTTATTTTATATAAAATTTAATTAATCAAAACTATTCGCAGTCATTTGAAATGCACTCCACGTTGATGGAAATAATTAGTGTAGGGCTACTCAATATTTACTTAAGATATGAATCTAGAGGGATTTGATAAAATTAATTAGCAGGAACTAATTACAGTTAGGGTATGAGTTAGGGTTTAATAAATATAATTACAGAGTACAAATGATGGATTCCTAATTAATAGATACTAGTTGCCAAACATTGAAGAGAGATTATCACACTTCTGTGCAGGACATGCTATTCAGCACACCTTCAGTTCCACTGGAAATAGTGACATTTAAATTGCTCAGCGAGACAGGTTGAAAGGGAGTTAAAAACAGATAAACTAATTTGTTTCACTTTGGCAGTGAAACTATCAGATCAATTAAGGAAAGCTGTCTTCTAAAAAAGGATACATTTCTGTTTGTAGGATATTGGCATATGGTACAGTGGCTGTGGGACAGAATTTTAGAGGTATTTAGGCATTTAATAATGACTATAGGTTCCTGATGGGATTTTGGTATCACTTAGCTGCTTCTGAATATTAATCTTGGCACCTGTTCTCTTCTTTTGTATGCTTAGTTTTCCCTAAAAATACAACTTCCATTTTGTCTGTGCCTTGCTATCCTACATAGAAAAAATGAGGCTAATAATGGGTTTTCCTACCTTAGAAGGGTGTTGTGGGTATAATTTATTCAAAGACTACATTTTCTCAACTACATCTGGTTGTCCAGACCCACCTTCTCCATTCTTTTCAGTATCACTGCAAAACATAAGGCTTTAAAATTCACTTGTCCCCCCAAAATTATTTTTCCTATTAAACTCAGTGGAAACTAACAAAATCAAAAATCAAACTGACAATGTTTTATACCTGCCATTAGCATTAAATATTGCTAAGTCTATCAAATTTATTAGAAATGCTTCATTTCTATTCCAATATTTTATGTGTCATTCAAAATAGCAATAAGAATGTAAAAATAATGTTTTTCCATTTATCAGTGTCTTAGTGAAATACAAGTGGATTCTTAATAGAGCTAACAACAAAATTCCCCAAAAGTGCTCCAAAGGCAAGACTGCAGTAGACATTGATGAGCAAAAATTTTCTTTCATGCCTGCAGTTTAGACTGCAACCTGTAAAAGTTACCTTTATGCATAAAGCTTAAGCATTTAATAGGTAGATGGTCATCTCTCACGCAGGGCTGTAGTTTGTAACTGCACAGGACCTAGATTTCTAAGAGTACCAAAGGATAAAGGTGTGTAATCCTTATGGACAGCAATGGAAACAGATGAGGAGAAAGGCAGGGTTAATGAGTAAACACAAAGGAGCAAGTTGTTTCAGGGATATAGTCCAGGTTTATACTTTATTTCCCCCATTTTTCTCTTTAAAAAATCCCAGCAATTTAAATGTATTTGAGACATACACATATACAAAGTAAAGGAAATGAAGTGGACAGGATTTAAAATGGATACAGAACAGAACACGTAATTTATTTACAATTTTGTTCTTTGTGCCCTTAAACGAACTGTCATGGTGGAAAGGGGGAGAGAGCAATCCTTTGTATGTTTGTACCAAAAGGAATTTTAAATGCATAAAGGAAGGCTGGGAATAGCTGCCAAACTGTGACTATAAACTGAAGCTCTTCCTTTGCATGCTCTTTCTTCTACAGCCTACCTAGAAGGCAACAGTAATAGAGTCTTGTGCAATATCTGCCTTGCTTCTTCACACTAAGCAGTGCTGACAGACACATCACTGGAAGTTTGTCTCTTTATTCAGCAGTAGTACACACCTTTAAGGAGTCAGAAGAGTGAAAGAGCATCTTCCACCCACTTGTCTACTTTCTCCTGTCATTGTCATGCCATAGTATTGCTTTTCAGAATTTCTCCTTTCTGCATCTCTTCCTCACAAAATGATCTCACACAAAAGTGCATAGCAAGAAGATGCTGGCACTGTGGGGCAAACTTGTCAAGTATTACACAGTTCCTCTTTGTGGGTGAAATCTTGGCAATGTGCATACAGTGTTCCTCTCTGTAAATCATATGCATCCACTTGTGCAAAATTTACAGTGCATTCATGCCAAATTCTGAAATACACAGCTGAAAACAAGGTCAGACAGAAATCTAGACAAGGAAAAACATATGTGAGCCAATAATAAAAAAATGCCCCAAGGTCTAGACTTCCCATTTTGTCCTTTAGGTTCACCCACAGACTTATTCATAACCACTAGCTAAATTAATAGCAGCCACTTTGTCCTTATCCTGTACAAATTAATTGCTGTACATTTCTGAATTTTTTATTGTATGCAATTGTAGCATTTCCAAAAATGAAGTTTGTGCTCAAACTCAACAGAGAAGAATCCAGTAAAAGGCTCTTAGTTTCTGAAAATGTTCATTCCACAGTGTGACAGTGCTTCCACAAAGATACCAGTTAAAGCATCTTATAAGAAGTGGCACTATTTCGGTTCAAGAGGAGACATGAGCTCCTGCTGGGACACAGCAAAGACTGTTACTGTTTGGGAAGGGATTAGTGAGGATCTGTGAACTCCTGAAAGTAGATCTAAGTCATCAATATAAGGGTTTCATTGTGACATCCTCTTCCAGCCCTCAGCCTCTCAAAACAAGGAAAAATAAAATGCTGTTTATTTTTCTATTTACAAAAGGCATATTCTGCAGCACTACATACTACGTTTGTTTACTGGACTAGTGTGCTGGTTTGAACAACTGGTATAAAAGCTGAATGCATAGAGCATTGTGAAAGGAATGGCTGCTTTATCTAATTTCTTTTCTGTTCTGATCATACGATCTTCTTAGTTTGTGTTTCTAAGCCCTCAAGAGAGTTTGCAGCCATTACTTCCCACAGTCCCCTCCATACATTTTCCATCACAAACCCAGAAATATTATGTGTACTGTTGATGAAGACATCACATCCTCCTATCTATACCACTGTCACTTCTTTATAAGTACACTGCTAAACTGGCCATATCCACATTGAGATTAAGAGCTTAGCAGGAATGGACATTTCATCTAGAAAATAAGAACGGTCAGAGTTTCAGTCAATAGTCTGTCCCACACTTGGCAGTACAGCAGACTAGGATGTTTAGGTGGTGCCAGTCCTTTGAACCATGAAAGTTTTGTGACAAGATAGATCTGTTTCTTATTTCTTAATAACTGGCTACCTTCTTCTGACTGGATTGATTAAATATGGTTCTTCGGGTCAGACCAGAACAATATTGAAGTCTTTTACATGGAAAGGCAGAATAATTTTTCTTATAAGAAATTTCATTATAAGTTTTTAAAACCATAAACGTGAGTTTTAGTAGTAGTTTAAATCTTAATTTATCTGTCACAATATGTAACTATCATAAAGTAAGAAGAAATGTGTCCTGAGAAAACTGCCTTCTAACTGTCTTTTGTCTGGATCCTGACTTGTTGGAAACAGCTTGCACTGGCTATCATCAGAGACAGAATGCTGAATTATACTTCTCTGTGCATATATTTTTATGTTTTATTTCTTCACTCAAAAGATAGATTAGTTCCCATCAGCAGGATACAGAGGAGTCAGTGTCATGGAATATACATGTCCTGGCTTGCCCAGGTGTGGTCTCTTCCCTCTGCTGGGAGTAGGTTGCAGAGCACAGGGAGAAGATAAAAGGCTTGAAGACACCCACTTTGAGGGTCCAAGGTTTGCCCAGATTTGTTCCTCCCAAATAAGTAAAAGCAAATTCCTGACTTCGCCTAATATGGTCAGGTTTGGCAAAATGCCATTCTGATTGGTGAATTTCTGTGGCCACAGTGGCCATTTGCATTCTGACAAAGCAATAAATAGGCTTCTGCCACATGCTTTTGCTGCTTTAACTTTCGCTTTTCCTGCTCTGCCCTACCACATTATGCTCTGCTTTTCCTGCAATGACTTTCAAGACACCAACAGAATTCCCTTTGAGTTCTGGGCACAGTCTGATACTATTTTGTGAATAAATATTCAAAGCCTCTGTCTAAAAAATTCTGAAACTAGATTCTATTATACTTTTCTGCTTTAGTAGCAGGAAGGAGCCTCTTAAGTCCCCTGGTGGGCAAGAGGTATAATTGAAACTAAGAACATCTTTCTAGTTCTAGTGTTTGCATTTGCTACTTATTTCTTAAAGTGTTCTAATTTTGCCTATTCCCTTTGTGTATAAGTATCCAAACCATGAGTTTCGAACACTGTAAATAAGTATTCTGGTGAGATTTAATGGTCATAAGCAGTTTTTGTCTGGATATCAAAATTAATATTAACAATCAGAAGTAACAATCAGAAGTACTGTTATGATGCAATATCAAAAGGAATATTATTAAAAAGATTTACCTATTTGTTTGAATGTGTACCTTAATTCATCTCTCTCCATAGAACAGGATCAGTCCTAGGAGTCTAGTAGCACTTCTGTTTCCTTTTAGTTTTTAAGGAATAATTTTCATTTTAAAGAGGTTATGAAAGATTAGACATCTATAAGGTAAATAGACTTTGAGGTTTTTCTATTTGGACTGAAAGGTCGTCTTTCTGACTGAAAGGTCAAGGAAGAAAAAAAAAAACAGCTGACCTGAGAGCAGCAAAGCTCCTCTGCTTCTTGCACAGTGACAGGATTTCTTCTACTTTTCACATAACTAAACCCACATCTTTTATAAAGCTGTTCTTAATGCTTGGTTTCTTATATTAAGAATAAGAGGCCATTGGCGCCTCTTACACTCTATTCAGTAATAAGATGCACTAGAAAATGCAACTCATCACACTAGCCATTAACTGGTCTTTCCCTTAGGGAAAATTCTCTGGCCTTTAGTTCAAAACCTTTGTGAAGGCTTTCTCAGCCTCTGCTAGCAACACTCTGAAAGTAAGTACTTTTCACAACAGCAATGGAAAGCAAAACCAGTTCTATTTGTTAATTCTTCAGGTTCCAATCTCGAAGTCCCACTCACAAGAGTTGTTTTCAAACAAAGTTCCTTAACTTCATACAGAAAGTCTTTATTAGAGTCTCTTACATTTGTCACTTGGGAAACAAAATGTGTGATGTATGCCATGGTTATGCATATGTTGTGGTAGGCATGATAGACCAAAATAGGCCTGAACAGGTCCCAGTTTGTCCAGAAGTTTTTCTGCTCTCCCTCTGTTTTGGGGAGAAGCAACCGTGGGAAAGAGGACAAAAGAACCTGGAGCCACTGAGTCTGAGAGACCATGGCTTGCCCTGACTTGTGTTGCTCCTGTTTGCATCCTGTGATAAACACTTGGCTTGTGCTTGCCATGAGCAAGGCCTATGACTTCCCCAAATTTGGGTAAAGCAAGCCTATGGCTTCACCTAATATGGTCAAGCTTGGCTAACCACCATTCTAATTGGCTATTCTGTGTCCAAAGGGCCATTAGTCTGAGGCATTGATAAAGGAGACGAGCGGGTAACACAACATGCTCTGTGTTGTATCTGTGCTTGCCTGCTGCTGTCTGTTGCTTGTCTGGTGGCATTGTTCTGCAGCATTATGCTTTAATAAGCTATAAGTCAGCTCTGCTGAACAGCCTGGAAACTGCCTGCTTCAAATTTACTGGGATCCGGATTCAAACACATCCACATGATCAGCCTGCATAGCCAGCATGACATCTGTGCTGAGACTGCACATTGCAAGACATCCTGCCTACATCTGAAAGTCCCCTGCCCAAACAGGAAGTCCTGGAGGTACATAGATCATCCAGAGAAATCAGCACCAGGTTAGTGATTGTCTTTCCCCTTTCCCCAGCATCCTGTGAAGCCTAGGAAGAATCAGAAGTCTCACTGGCCAACCAGACAACTGACAGAATTCCCGGAAAACCTTTGGGCACTGTCTTAAACTGTTGATAGCCCTGCAAGTCAGGAGATAATATTTTGTGAGTAAATACTTAAAGCCTCTTGTAATTTATCAATTGCCTTCTGCCATAAGCAGAAAGGAGCTTCCTGAATCCATCTAGTGGGCAAGCAGTATATGGACCACAAGAACCTTGTCTTCCAGTTCAATTGATATTTGTGTATTTTTGCTAGTTATTATTTCTAGATTTAGTTATTCATTTATGTAATGCATTCCATGACCATTGCAAAAGAACCGATTATTATTAAAATTAGTGGTAGAGACTTTTGAATACCAAAATTAATTAAAATTATTAGTTTTTAAAAATACCATCTCACATTAATTACTTGCGCCTCCATCACAGCATAGAAATTCGTCAGCTGGACCACAGAAGTCAGGCACAAGGGCTTCAACCGGAATGAATACTGATTTATATTCCACAGTACAGAGCAGGACAACAAGAGGTGTCATGAGATCCTAAAAATTTAATGTAATGATCACAACAATTGTCATTTTTTAAATCTAAATCCTCCATTCCTATAGCAACCAGCCACATGGAATCTCATATTCCTTTCTGTTGCATGCATCTGTGAGTTTCAGTTTCAATTCTCTTGCTGTAGAGAAGCTTCCAAATGTGGCACAGGTATGTAGTGTAAATGCTTGAGAGGAAAATAACTAATAGGATTCTATAGTTCTTGATGCTATAACACTGTTTCAGGGATCTTGATTCTCTTTTCCCAAATACTGAGGTTGTCACTACTGGACTTTCACTTATGCTTGTGTACTGGGCTTGTTGTCAGCACAATGCTTTAGGTGGTCTTCTACTGAAGGGCAGTATGTAAACTATTACAGTCTTGAAAATATACTGAAACCATGTACACAGAAGACTTCTGGGTCTAAGTGTCTGGGGAAAATCTAAAAATATGACAATAGTTACTTGCCCTATCAATTGAAACCCCCAGGCAAACATAATATTTGAAAAAAGAGTTAAATGAGGCAGCAAGACAACATATGCATCAAGTTCTCCGTAGTCTTCATTTTTCAGTTATCTTCATTGTCCCTCTCCTGCTAAGACAGAACCACAGACACTCAAAGAACTGAGAAAATGAAATCTCAGATTTCATTCAGCACCCAGGAAGGACTGGTATATTTATCATCTCACATTAATGAATTCTACTGAGAGGTGAGTAGCAATACCAGCCTACAGGCAATAAAATCTGTGGTGAGATTCACATTATCATACTAAATTCAAGTGTCTGCCTTCACACAACAGTCTGGGTTGTACTGCTTCAGCACAGACAGTCTTTTTCAAGCCATCTAGTTTATTCAAGACATCATTTTGAAGCAGTAACTCATCCTTTTTGAACCACAAGATACAGCAGTGCATCTCAAATGGTATTAGACACCTATGTTTAGGAAACTGAATTGAGATCTTCATTTAAGCTCCCATTATCATTGATGGGAATGTAATCAATTTAATCTATAAAGACCAGAGAGCTGGAAAGACTATATGATCTGTATTGACTGCATCTTCATTGATTGTAACAGGATCATAGACATCTAATGTAAGAGTAGACATTTATGCTAGGTAACTAAATTTAGATTTCTTAAACTGAACCAAGCACCCTAACATCTACATTTAGATACTAGGAGTAGAAAGAAATGTTTTCTGAAAGTTAGAAGTGATTTCAAATGAAGTAATAAACAAAGACATGTCATTGTGTTATGAGAATAAGATTAGATTTTCAGCAGAACTTAATGAAAATAGGGAAAAACATAAGAACAGTCTCAGTTGTTCAAGTCCAAGATGTGCATCCAGAAGCCTACCTTCTATAGTGGCCATAAGCAGAAGCCAAGAGAAACATAACAGGATAAACCTGTTTTTACCAGAACAGTAAGCATTGTTATGATCACAACTCTGTTCTAAATATGCCCAGCTATTAAAAGTATAAGTACAAGCCATAGGTACACATCTGTATCACTTCTCAGATGTTGAAGCTCCTGGACACTGAAGAGAAGTCCTACATCTCATTTGACTGTCATTAGAGAGTTTCAACATAGTTTTCACAGGAGAGAATGATTTTCAGACTTCTGCATAGGTAACTTATATGAAAACAATATATTATAATTCACCAATGTCTTTATTGCAGACTGCATCCTCAAATACTCCTCATATGATTATCAAAACATAATTGTTACTGAAGAAACCTTCCAGTCTCTTTCCAGAATTGTGCTAATCTGCAAAGTAAGTCTTCAATTTTAAAATGTGTTCTTACTGTCCCTCCAACTCTCTTTCCTTTTTTGTTGAAAACTTTCAGAAAGTAGTCTTGTCACATATTAACAGTGAAAAGACAGGAAACTGACCTATTCAACTCAATGAGATGAGGACTTCAGAGAGTACCTGCAATCATGGAAGCCTGATCAGTTTGTGGCAGGGATTGTATGTCTGTTTCAGAGGTAGCAGAGGACTGGAACTAGTGATTTAAAAAATCCAAAACCAAACCAAAAACCCAACCAAACCAAAAAAATCCTTCCTGCCATAGGTTAATATTTCGGTGAAACATGTTTAAACACAGAGCCTTTCCTGGACTTTACTTGTTTCTCTGTTTGTTTGGGTTTTAATTATCTCTTTTAGAAGAAAAAAGTAAAGAGGTGACAAAATGTCCTGCTTCAGAGAACCTATTTAGATGCAAAATTCAAACCCAGATGAGATGAGATGAGATGAGATGAGATGAGATGAGATGAGATGAGATGAGATGAGATGAGATGAGATGAGATGAGATGAGGTGAGATGAGATGAGATAAAGAGCCACACAAGCTAGTCTTTAGGTACTCTACTGTTATTAGAATAAAGAAACTTACTTATGCCATTGCAGCAACAGTGCAAAGAACAACCCATATCCATATTACCAAATTCTTCTAACCTACCAAATATGAGACCCATTGGAAAATACGCAGTGCGATCTGTCTCTGGCTCACTTCTGACACTTGCACTGTGTCTTGGAAATGTTTTGACAAGAGGAAGTTGCACAAATCAAAATATGTCAGAGAATACTGTAATCTTTTGATAGTACAAAAAAATCAGAATTCAAGGCTGGATCCTTGGACACAAGAACAATATGGCGTATACATATGGGCTGTATGGATAGGCTGTACAATCCACATAGACAATGCAAATGATAGAAACAGAGCCAAGCACATCCTAGTTAACAAAGAGGTCTTAACTTATGATGTAATGGAAGACCATCCTGTATGTGAATGCTGTTTTCTATTTCCCAGATATTTTTCTTTTCAAGCTTGAACACTTTGCAAACACTCGCAAACTTTGCCACTAGCTCAATCATCTCTATGTGAATGACAATTAGGGCACTACCATATGAATGTAAGTATGAACATTTATGGGTTTTCTTCCTATTTATATTCTTGTCTCTTTCTATTATAATATGGATGCCAATGAAACAGCAGCTGGGAAATGTTAATGTGTACACTGAAACATTAACTTCTCTGAGATATTTTTGTGATTTTAATCATAAAATCTTAAATAACTTTGAGAAAGCTTTATTCCATATTGATTCTATTGCTGTACTAAAGTCTTCATTATGTGAATTTGTGAATGCTCACAAGAATCAATCATAATTATTCATGGCCTGATACAATTGGAATGGAAACAATGGATTGATTCGTGCTGTAAAGTGCATTACATCTAGAAATCTCTGTGAGGCAATCAACCAAAAATTTGATCTGTATATTAGCATTTTAGTTATTTAAGTAAGCAAACCTTCAGAGGTCCACTTCATATAGGTTCATATCAGCATAAGGTTAAATGAGTTCAGGCTTATATCCCCAAAACTCCAAGGAATTATAATCAAAACTAAAAGGCCAGACTGTACTTTCATTAAAACTCAAAAAAAACAAAACCATATTTCTGAAATCTTTAGTTCCAAATAAATCGAATGAAAGTCAGGCAAATTTTGTAAATTAAATGGGATTACTTTACCATACTTGAACTACTAATATCCAATTTTGAAGGAGAAATATTAATATCGATAGTGACATGTATCGTTTGGGGTTTGGTTTTTTTTTTTTAACCAGTCCTGATTATATGCTTAGGAAACTGTCAACCAAAGAAATCTCTTGAAAAGCTAAGCTTAAGCTTGAAATGTAGTACTAAAATCTATTAATAACAGTAAACATTATATGGGGAATTGGCACCTCTACTGCAGCTCTTACTATACTATGATTTCTTAGAGAAGCCGCTGTGATTCCAAGTCTTAAATCCTAGCACAGTAACAGGTGAAAAGTGATAGCTGAGTAGCTGTGATCAGCTGTTAAGCATGTACCTGATATTACAGTTATAATACCAAAAGAAATAATCAGTGTTGCAGATAAGATAGAGTAGAATATGAGGAAGATTAAGCTCTCCAACCTTGTTTCTTCCTAGAGATGGACCCAGGTGCAAAGCCTACTGACTCTTCACCAAAAATTGAACAATTCAAAGCCACAAATTATGTACAATTTTGAACAATTCGTGTATCCATCAGACAGAATCAGGCATGCTTAGAGGGATGCTCATCCCATTCCAGTGAGATATTAGTTTCTCCAATAGTGTTGCATTGACTATTTATATTGTCACTCTTCTTTCATCTTTCACAATAGTTCTTAAAATGCTTCAAAATCTTGCTTTCATGTAGTTCTGCGCTATCTGCAATGATTCAGTGAAACCAGCTCGTAACCCCAGGTACAAGACAACATTCATACAATTGACTTCAATGTCCACTCAAGGTGTTAATATTCTTGATTAATGGGTAAAGTCCACTTCTCTCACGCTGTCCTTTTAACCATGCAAAACAAGCATAACTCTTTGGACAAGGAACTCTCCTTTGTGTCAAAACACTCCACTCTAGGGTTCATAGTCCTGCACCATTAAACAAGGACAGAAAGAGAGTGAAATGCATTTCCTGACAAAAGCCCTTTTCTCTCCCGCAAGACACCTCAAATCCTACCCAGAGATAATTTCAAGACTAGAAATAAGTTTAATTTAGCTTCTGTAATTTTCTCTCCTTGTTTCTCTGATGAGATGTTCAATTCACTCCATTTTGTTGTCAGATCTGTGACACAGGGACCTGTCTCCAAGCAATGTGTCTAAAGCCAATATCTCATTTCACATAAGCCACTAAGCAGTCATCACATGGTAATGCTTTCCAGTCACTATGGGTGCAATGCCTGTAAGCTTTCATCTATAAATTCTTTTTCAGTTCCTCATTTCTGTCAAGCTGGTCTAATCTACTTACACCTGGCACATTAATTCTTATCTTTTCCCTGCAACATTGTAATTATATGTTATTTCCAGCAATAATTAATTCTCTCTCAGGCAGGCTTTTTATAGCTTACAAGTCAAAGTGGGCTGCACCATACTAAATAATTAATTCAGACTGTGTTTTATGTCATGACATACACACAGCCCCTGGGTGTAATTGTTAGAGAATTCTTTTGAGAAGAAAGTCTTTGGCTCCCAGGGGTTGTATAGACCAGAAAACACTATTTCTCTCAGACCAATAGTAGGTGTGTTCAATTCCATCTACTAACAATCTATTTATGGCAATTATTTCCAGAAGGTCTTGCAGTAGTATTAACCTACAAGAATATGCAGCTGCAGACCATGTGAGTGAATAAAAACAGTATGCAAGTCCCTTTAGAGAAGCCTGCAACAGTTCACATACTTGTCTATAACTGCCTATATGTTTTTGTTTTGTTAATTCTACACCAAAGGGCCATGGGCCATTCACATGATAAAAAATGTGATATGAAATTGTAGCTATAAGGTATAGACAAGCTTTATCTATGAGAAAAATCAATCATTACATAAAAGTCAATAGCTAGATATGGTACTTTTTCTACAGGAAGTAAAATGTCAAATACCTCACATCTCTAGAAATACAGCAAAAGGAAAAAATAATAAACCATACACACACACATAGCCAAAACAAAACAAAAAAATCAAAACAGAACAACAACAATAAAAGAAACTGAAAAAAAAGAAAGAAAACATGACAAAAAGTAGCAAATAAATAAATAAAATCTACCCAAAACTTATTTTTAAACTATCCAGGAAAGCAAATTACATAACGGAAGTCTGGTAGTAACAGTATGCATAAAAGGATTTGCTGGAATCCAGTAAGGTAGTATTTTAAAGATGAAATAACTCTCTTAATAGGAAAAGTATAATTGCCAATCATAACCTAGAAAGAAAGCATATATATTGAACACAGGAATATAGCACCTTATTGGGGAAGGACAGCAACTGCACCAGAGACCAACATTGTATAGAAAACAAATACTATTGCTTATATATAATGAAGCATCAAAAGGGATCATGTTTAAAGAGTGTTGCTTCCAGGTACCCTAAAGCAATATTTACTATATTTGCTTTGTTTTTGTGTGCATCTGTTGCTGGTGTGAACAGTGACAGTAGTAACGCCAAGTCCTACTTTCCCCTGGTCCACACAGTCTTTCAGCTATTACAGGAGCATTCTCATTCCACCTACAGTATGTTTACTAGTTGTACCACATGTACCATCATCACAGAATCATTTCAGAAGTCAAAGACAAGAACTGTAATGATTTGGTTTTGTTTTTCTTTCCTTTGGGAGCATGTGGCAAGACTAACCGAGAGCAAAGCACTACACAGTGAAAATAAAATAAGGTTCTTTATTCAGCAGTCGCTATAATTACCTCTATATGGGTTGTCTGTATTTTAAGTGTGTGAAGACTCAAATTAAGGTTTTTATTTGTGTCACTTTTGAAGGTGAAAGAGGTTCATGCAAAACCTATCCCAAAGCCATGTCCTTTAGATGACAACTCTAAGGGAGAGATGATGTCTGCAAGCTGAACATCATATTTAAGAAAGGGCCAGTGTTTACAGGGCTTTTTGTTTATTTCAAAACAAATGCAGAGATTGAACTCTATCTCCTGTTACAGCCCAGGACTACTGGACCACAGCACATCAGCTTCTATCTTCACAGGCTAACAAAGAGTGGAAAGGAGGATAAAAGTATTTCAGACTGCTTGAAAGAATCTGCAATAGATTTGAATCTCATTAAAGGAAGAAGATGCCAGCTATAGATGAGGACTGCATAAAGCCAAGAATGTATTCTTCAGTAATGAGACAACGGCAGAAATACTTCATGAATGTAATCAATCGTAATGGCAGGCTGTCTACACAGACCCTCCAAAAAAAAATTCCTTGACTTCCCAAACTTTATATGGAAGCATTGTGTCCTGAATTTATGAGGCCAATGCATTCCTTCACTAGTTGCATTTGCGTGATGAAGTTCCAGCAATCACACATGACAAGCAAGTTAACAGATTGACTGTTAATAATAATCTTCAACAATGTGGCTGAAAGAAGGCCCGGAGCAGTCTTGCAGCTTACCAATGTAAAAAGTTCTGGCAATATTCCTTTTCCCCTAAAACTGCATAGATAGATGAGGGTAAAACATTATGAAAATATCAATCATTTCTGCAGCATACTGGCAATGAAAAGTGCATGACAGACACTTTTGCTGGTATGGCTCTCACACAGTGCTTGGAGGATAACAAGAATTTTTCATATATGTCTGTGGCAGAGCAGGGCACTGCCCCACCAGAGGTTTAAATGAGGTGTGAACTGTGGTGGGGCGGAGCGCTGCCCCACTGGAGGTTTGAATGGGGTGTGAACTTTGTCAGGGTGCACCCCAATCCACTGCCCCACCAGAGGTGTGAATGGGGCAGGAAACGGTCTTCGTCCCTCCTCACCTCTGCTTGAACAGGGAGGCAACAAATCACCTCAGTATATATATGGCAGCTGGACAGATTGGAGCAGGACTTGCAAGGACTTGCACGGACCTTCACTGGGATTTGCTCGGACCTTTACTGGGACCTGCACTCAGACCTGTACCGGGACCTTCACAGACCTGAACACGGACCTGGAGACACGAACCTCGCATGGACTTTGAGACAGTCTCCCATCTGTAAGTAGGGCAAACCTGTTTCATGCCCAAACCTTTCCATTTTTCTGATTTTTCCTGAATTACAAGAAAAGGCATCCTCGTGAAGACTTTTTCCTGACCAAATTAGAACCCAAACTTAAACTAATCTACACACAGATTGTGGGTGGGGCTTTTGGAAATTATAAAAGCTACATAACTTAAAATTTCAGCCTCTTCAATCGCCCCAAATCAATACAATGTCATCTCATGAACATTACTGGACATTTTGGTACTCCCTGTTTTGAATTTTATTTTTTTCCTCAGCTGAGTTAAAATGTAAAGGGTTATACTTGGTCAAGAAGAGGGAAAATCTTTGGACATAAAGAAAAACTCCATTCTTTTCACCTTCTAAATGATAGAATTCTTAAGAACAGACAAAAAGCCAAAACTACCTCAACTTCTTGTCTAAATATGAACATTTTCTGACAGCTCCATTATGCATATTTTTTTACATCCCATGAGGGTCCTAGTGCCTATAAAGAACGTACCTGCTGTCTCTCTTTTTTCAAGGAGGGAGGCAACTGTATTTTCTTAAAAGAACTCAATAGAACTCAATAGAAGTAAGCTTAAACTCCTTGCATTTTCACAAGCTGTCTCACAAGGTCATTAATGCTGTTGTTCGTTTTGGTATTTATACCATAGTATCTGGCCACATTACATTAAAAAGCATTAAAATAAAATATCTGTTCATAAGGTAGCTATAATTGTCATATTCATATTAACCACCTCTATTTATCATACAGGAAGATGAAAGGTGCATCATTTTAACTTGGCCCTGATGATCTGAGGGGACAGGGCAAGACTCTGTGTACTTTTTGAATGGCAT
Source organism: Psilopogon haemacephalus (assembly GCA_013396835.1). Lineage (NCBI taxonomy): Eukaryota > Metazoa > Chordata > Aves > Piciformes > Megalaimidae > Psilopogon > Psilopogon haemacephalus. The sequence goes on along the minus strand of VWZI01020336.1, from coordinate 87,281 downwards.
AAGCCTCTGTCATAGAAGAGTTTAGGTTGGAAAGGGCCTTTAAAGGTCATTTAATCCATCCCGTCTGTAGTTAACAGGGACATCTTTAACTAGATTAGGTTGCTCAGAGTCTTTGACAATTCCTTCTTGCCCTTAGGTGGACTAGAATATCTCAATTTAGCCATGCCAGTCTCTAGCTTTCCTTACCTAATTTCTTACACTTGGTAAGGACTGAGGAGTTCATGCACTCTATGGAAAGCATCCTTAAAGACCCACCAGCTCTGTTCTACCCCTTGTCTGTTCCACTTGATATCCTATTGACTAACTCCTTGAAGAGGTGGATGTTTACTTTCTTAAGAATCAGGGTCATGACTTCTCACCTGACTCGTATCCTTCAGAACTGTGAAGTCCACCAGCATGTAGTCATTGTAGGCCAGACAGCCTCCAGTCTTGAAATTACCCATTTCCTCACCATTGTGTACCTGTGTCTTAAAGTACCCTCTGTAGTCATCATCATAACCAAGATCATAAGATATTTTGATAGTTGCTAGAATACTCAGCTTTAAATTTTTTCCAGGACTTTGCTTCTGTGTGTGTTTTACGGTGTAAGAAAGGCAAGGTGTAAGAAATCAAGAAAGGAGAGAGAGAAGCATGGTGCAGTAACAAGTTATTTAGCATAAGGGTGATGAGGCATTGCAACAGGTTGCCAAAGAGGTTGTGGACACTTCATCTCTGGAAGTGTTCAAGGACAGGCTGGATGGGGCTCTGAGCAACTGCCTCCAGTGGAAGGTATCCCTGCCCATGGCAGATAGGTTGGAATTAGATAATCTTTGATGTCCTTTCTAACCCAGCTGATTCTATAATACAAGCTTTTGCTATTTTGCATAATTACATAGAAAACTAACCCTGTCTGAAATATTTATTCAAGATCCTGCTCTCTGATTTTAAAATAAAATAGAGAAATTTCACCTGCACATTTAAAACAGTGACAGAAATTAAATGTAATTTCCTTAAACATCAAGATATCGAAATCCATTTATGAACACATTGCATATACATTTTGCTTCTGTCTTACTGCAACTATCTGATTTGTTGGTAATAAAAATTAGGAGAGCTGAAGGTCAAAAAAATATAATAAGTTCCTGTTATTTTGGTGTCTTTAAAGTAGAAAGAACTGTGAAGCAGTGAAAATCACAGAATACTCCCTTTTTAAGTGTTATTTTACTTGGTCCTTGTGTACTGTTTTGGGTACTCCTTTCTGAAATTAAATTCCCTTTGAGTCAATGCATGTAAAAATAAGTCTACATCAGAAGGGATAGGGAGAGTTAAAATAATGCAGATATGGTCAGCATTATTCACCTGCCTAAATAGAAATGCCTAGAGTGTACATTTTTGCATAAATGATGCCAGCGGATATGTTCCTTTCAGACCTGATGGAGAGAAATTGCCACATCTAGAGCTTGGCTAATTTCATCCTAATGTAGTAAAGCAGACAAAGTGAAAAAAGCTCTAGAACTGTCTAGTCCTCTCCATCAGCTAAAGAAGGAGTCTAGAGAGCCATTTAGTTGTAGATGTATGCTTAGTAGGTATCCAAAGTTAGGTGAGATAAATCTTTCCCCAAGTGGATGTCAACCTTTCTTGTATTTTCACTGTGTTAATTAAGAGCCAGAATGCAGACTTCATTCATCATACACAAAATGATCTGCTTTATCTGTCGTCACTGGGATTAGTGAGGGCTTTTCAACATGACTGTTTACTCTTAACATTTTCAATCTATCATCTAAATTCTATTGTTTCATTCTGCTTCCAGGACTGATTTAAAAATTTTTCACATAAAATTATAATATACAATATACTTTCTAAATTTTAAGTTAATACAATTGTCTCAAACACTTTTCTTTGAAAATGCATCGTGGCTAAATACTCCTTAAACAAGAAACTGTGGCTACAGTTTTTCAATAAATTTTTTGTGATACTAGCAATCTTTTGGTTACAGTGACACAAAACATGCATCTAGATCTATGCTGTGTGAACTTCAAAAACAAGAGTACAGATTTTGAAACTTTGCTCTTAAGAGGTAGCTGTGACCTCTACAGTTTATAAGACTTTTTTTCTGGTTCTTTCTATGCTTCTCATAGATGGTCCTTAACTGTTCTCAAAGTACATGTAGACAAGGTGCATCAAGAAAGGTGATAGAGAAAAGGTACATGGTAAGTACAAGGAGCTGCACTGATCAGATCACACTGGTTTTCTGGTGAAGAGGTGCAAATATTTAACCTTTGTGCACTGAATGGACTATTTACTGCTTCACAAGCTGGTTTGGCTATGGGTGGGTTTTCACAGCTTTACTGGTGGTTTTAATACTGGCCCAAATTTGACCATGTTAATAAATTCATTGCAGGGGTTTTATCCAAGAAATCTAGATTAAGGGTAGCTTAGGTACATCAATCAAGACTCTGATCCAAGAGGCCCTGGAATCAGTCTGAATAGTCCCTTACTGAAGCCTGATTTTTATCACCTCATCAGCCGAAGGAATAGCACAGAGCCCAAGCAGCAGACATGCACATGTTATAGCGTGGGAGTAGAAATGTGTTTGGAAACACTCCCTCAGTTAGAAGTGCCTTTCCTCGAATTGGCAATGCTGCCACCAGTCAAATGGTATTATATGGCTGATATATCCAGATGTGACGTGCCATTGTAACATACTATTAGCCCAGGATGTGGATGCTGTTTTCTGAAAATGGTGGTTATAATCGTTCAAAACAAAAGGACTTTATGGAATTTTTCCTTCTTTTTAAAAGTTTTTAAACCCATTTACCAGGTGTCAGAGCTCATGAAATAGAATGATATAGGGTGCTCAAGTTAAGATGCTGGAGCAGAAACACAAGAAAAACCCGGGTAATTTCCCATTACCTGCTAGTATCAAATACTTGAAATCTGGCTGCTCTGCTTGAATCACAATAGAGCCATTTTTTCCCTTGTGAGAGGCAACAGAATCTTAACTAGCTTGATTATTTCCACTTCTCTGCTGGTTTATTTTTTTATATTATTAACCAGTGTGTTACACAAATCTATTTCATAACTGGGTGCAAGCAAAATAAATAAATCATATGGATATTCATCATTAGAGCTTAACAAGAGCTAATATCTCTAAATCTTGCTTCCTACTGGATATGCTGTTGTGTTTGTCTGTAGTTCACTTCTATCCTAGTTGCTTTAATAGATGGGAAAATATAGATGTAGCAAAGCAAGTTATCCCATGTCAGCTGGATATCTTTTGCACAGGCAAAAAAGAGCATTCTGATTTCCCACTGCAGATCTTCTGTCCCCAGAGCCTATATTTCCCTTACAGATCAACCGACCATATCTCTGTTAAATTTCTGGAAACACTGAAATGTCTTGAAATATTTACCCCTCTGGTCAGCCTTTTTTTTACAGGTACAGGAGAGGTTATTGAAAGGAGTAGTCTTGCAGATATACATGCTGTAATTTTGCCAGTGCTGTTTCGGTCTCTTTTTATGTAACTTTGCTCTCTTAGAAATGTACTGATAAGAAATTACCTGTCCCTGAGAATGCAATGAGTGGCTCTTAACAGTTGAAGTCTGCAGACAAGAATGCAAGAGTTTTAAGACTGAAAAAGCAGTAAACTAGTCTGGACATTTTAGAGAGACAGCTAAACCAGAAGAATTTGAGACAAATAAACTCTCTTACATATTTAGCTGCATATACATAAGGATACACATCAATGTCTCAACAGCTAAATAAAACCTGAGCTATACTGCTATAACTCCCCGTATTCCTCAGCTGAGATGCACATAGTGGTGGGGCTAAACAGAGTTTTCAAATTACTATTCAATGAGGGAACTGAAGGAAATTCTGTCCAGGGAGACTCCTGTGTTACTTTAGGGACTTCCAGGGCGGAACACCTGCAGAGAGATTCAAGAAGTTGAATTTGATTCAACACTACTGAATATTTAGATTTATGACAATGTCCTACAAAGTTAGGAATTGCCATTCTGGTACTAAGCCTGCCTTTCCTTCCTTCCTTCCTTCCTTCCTTCCTTCCTTCCTTCCTTCCTTCTTTCCTTCCTTCCTTCCTT
>VWZI01020336.1:875-83014 GCA_013396835.1 Psilopogon haemacephalus | reverse complement strand
TCTTTCTTTCTTTCTTTCTTTCTTTCTTTCCCTCTTTCTTTCTTTCTTTCTTTCTTTCCCTCTTTCTTTCTTTTCCTCTTTTTTCTTTTCTTCTCTTTCCCTCTCTTTTTCTCTCTCTTTCTTTCTCTCTTTCTTCCTTTCCTCCTTCCTTTCTTTCCTTTCTTTCTTCCTTTCTTTCTCCCTTCCTCACTCTCTTTTCTCCCTCTTTGTCTTTCTCTCTCTCTCTCTCTCTTTCTCTCCCTCTCTCCCCCTCTCTTTTTCTCTTTTATTTCTTGGCCTTACATTGTCAAGATTATGCATGATCCACAATCTAGAAACCCAGGTGACAGTCTTTCCTCAGATGTTAAAAAACTGTGTCATATTACATGATTCAGAACAAGGTAATTTGTCCTTGTGGTGGATTTGCCTTGGCTGGCTGACAGGTGTTCATCAAGGTGTTCTCTCATTCCCTATCTTCAGTGGGACAGAGAAAGAGAATCACCTTGAAAACTCCTGGGTCAAGATAAAGCAAAGGCCATATATGGGGCGGGGGGGAATAAAAAAAAAGAAAAAATAGAAAGCAAAAAGACATTGCCTACTTCCCATTGGCAGAGCCTCAGTATGCGTAGTGCTTTCTTTGGAAGGCAAAAACCTTAACAAAGAATACCCTTGACTCCTCTTAGTTTTTGTTGCTGGGAATGCTGTCATATTATGTGGAATATCCTTTTGGTCTGTTTGGGTCCCCTATCCTAGTTATGTCCCCTCCAACTCTTGCCCAATGTCAAGCTATTGGCCTTTTGGTGCACGGAGGGAAAGATGTTGGAGACACAGTTGTGTGAAACCTGCTGAGCAGCAGTCAAAGCATTGGTCTGTTCTTAGCACAGTTCCAGCTACAAATACAAATCCAACAATGGGAGAACTGCTATGTGAGAAGTTCATTCCATCCTAGCCAGAAAAAGTACAGTTCTCTGTTCCAATCCACAGTGTACAAATGACTCCTTGGATGGGGTTTATTTTATCTAACTTTAAAATCTTAAAACTTAGCAAAATGTCATCACCCTTATCATACAGTCTGAACTCTACTAAGAGGACTCATGGAAGAGAGAATCTCCAGAGCACTTCACATACTAAAAGACATGTTTGTGTACAGGAGTACAGGACTGAGTATGGACGGCAAGTCAAGAAAACTTTGGTTTGTGTAAAAAATATTGTGGGGTGCTTACGGGGCAAAATCTATTATGGGATATATAGGAGAAGAATCAAAGGTAGGGAACTGAGACACCAAGAAATACCAGGGAAGAACAAATGTGTGAAAATAGAGGGAAAAAGGGGTTGGATTTTAGTACAGTAGCATGATTTGGTCCTGCTCTTGACCATGAACCTTGTGACTTTGAGGTTCAGTTCAGATATGAGAAACTGGAGGGCACTGGGACTTAGGATCCAGCTGCTGGGTAGACTGAGTGTTTAAGGTTGGTTCCCAGGGAGACCTATCTTATATGTATCTATATCACTGGTAGACTTCAGCCCTGATCAGCTGGAGAAGAGGAACAGAATGGGCCAACTCTGCTACTCACAGAATCATAGAATGCCAGGGGTTGGATGTGACCTCTAAACATCATCGAGTCCAACCCCTCCACGAAGCATGACCAATTAGGGCAAGTCTACACAGGGATGCATCCATGCATATTTTGAAGACCTCTAGAGAAGGAGACTGCACAAGAGATTCCACAAACCTTCTGGGGAATCTGTTCCAGTGCTCCACCACCCTCAGTAAAGAATTTTTTTCTCATGTTGAGATGGAATTTCTTGTGATTGAATTTATGTCCATTGCCCCTCATCCTGTCACTGGGTATGACTGAAAACAAACTAGCTCCATCCTCCTGACAGCCAACCTTCAGATATTTGTAGGAGTCAGTAAGGTCTTCTCTTAGTCTTCTCTTCTCCAGACTAAATAGCCTCAGATCTCTCAGTCTTTCCTTGTAAAGGAGATGCTTCAGTTCCTTAATTATCCTTGTAGTTCCTACTGAACTGGGGAGCCCAGAACTACATTCGAGATGTGATCTAACTAGAACTGAATAGAGTGCACATGTGCATGTTGAATGTTATTATGCAGGTGGGTGCATATGCTCTCTTCTCTGTGCTGGTGTGTGTGGCAGGTTCTGTTTATATTTGGTGTATGTACATGTACCTGTGCCTCTCAACTAATGTGACCTGGTGTTCTGGTTTGAGGCTAATTGGAATATTTCATGAGAAAAAATAGATTATAGACTGTGGAAAGAAAACAATGGTGATGCCTATTTCACTCATAGGTTTACTGAGATGTATAAAAGCAAGGACATAAACATAAATAAGACAGTCTCAGTGAGTCTGAGCTCTGTCTGTTGGTGTCTCTCTCCCTGTCTTTTAGCTGGATCACACCTAGGGACATGAAACTGCAGCCTTGCAACTCTCAGGCCAGGAAAGAGGAATGCATCTGAAATCTGTAGCCCACACCAGGGGCAACTAGAGCCAGCAGAGCTGCCTAAGGATGTGCATCTATCCAGATGAGGAGGAGGAAAACAGTAAAGATACACTAGCTCCGGGGCATTTCAAATAGCAATAGAGGCCCATATTTATAGAACTGAGAATCAAGTGTTTGAAGAAGAATCTGAATGTCTTCACTACAATTAGATAAAATTATTGGTTGATTTCTATGTCATTCAGTTCACTTACAGTTGCAACATATGTTGGCACACCCAAAGGAAACATTCTGATCTTACACAGAAATGTAGAGCACTGTCATTACTCTTCTCAGAATGAGTTCTAACTTTGTACTGTATTTCACACAGGAGCAACTATTTTTCTGAAAAGATATCTCTAACCTTCCCTCCACATTGCAGCTGCTGGGAATACCTTGGGAAGGCAGCAATGGCAAAGTGCTGCCTCAGCACTCAGGGCAAGCTGTGTACAGCTCATTTGCTTTTACAATAACCATTGTGTTACAACAATTTATTCTTTTTTAACCTTTTAACTCCTAAATCCTTTTTTGAAAATAAATGATATAACAAAAATTCATTAAATAGCAATTAATTAAGTCTGACTTCCACACTGTTTCTTCATCTGTGGTCCAGAAAGAGGCACCAGCCTTTTCTTCACAAATCATGGCAATGGAAGCTACTAACTCCTTCACAGGGGAGCAAAAGACGTTATCCAAGAGGGTAGCTGCCAATGCTCTCTCTTGTTCTCCTATCTCTTGTCCCCACTTCCTGTCCTTTGAGTTTATTATTTAGGCAACTGTAAAGCTCAGGTAACACAATAATAAATACAGCGAGTAATGCAGATAGCTTTCCACTGAGGGCTATGAACATATAAAATGACACTAAACTCATTAATCTGGTGAAGATTTGCTATTGGTTGAGTTAGATTAAGGAAGATGTCAAGATGTTGATAAAAGGGGTGAGATCACTTCCTGTCCAGTTGCTTGCTCTTATTATTTATACAATGTAATTATTCCTTTCCTGCTTGGTAGAATGTGTGCATCTTTTCTCCTGTTCAAATGCCAATGGTGTCAATTAGATGCTCACTGTTTGTTTGGTGATTTTTTTTTTCTTTTCTTGCTTTTTTTCTTTCCCCAAATCAAAGTAAATAAATATTTTGTTTACATTTTTAGCCCTGAGTATTCTTTTGATCCTTTTTTAGACTTCCTCTGAACTCTGCCTTTCTCATCCCTTTCCATTAGCCAAAATTTAACATTGTGGAACTTCTATCCCAACTTGAAAGCTGTATGTTAAATTATGCAGTGGAATTCCATCAGTCAATTTCTCCTTTGCTGTCAACACAGCAGCTACATTTTTTATTGTCTGAACATGCTCATCCTATATAACAGGCTGCAAAAACATCAGAGGGAAAAGAAGGATCAACGCAGGATAATACTTCCTAGTCAGGTCTAAATTCAAAAGGGAGAGACAAGATTTTTTTTCTTCTATTGCAAAGAAAAATAATCTTTTTTGCATATCAGATAAGCCAGAAATTTTCTTGTTGAACTTCTGAAAGAATAAGATCATTCAGAGCAAAATTCTGCTGTGAATAAAAAATATGCAAAGCTGCCTGTAGGAGTGCAGTACAGGTTATCTGACCTGTCAGCTTCGTATAATAAAAACTAATGAAATCATGGCAGAAAAAGCCAACTGTTACACATTAAAAGATTGTAGAGTCCTTACCTCTGAAGAAAATTATTGTAAATTGCATGTTGGTGTTATAGGGTGGATAGCTGTGCATAGCTATGTGTTTTTATAGTACACTAAAGCCATTGCTTTTTCTAGGATAAGTCTACATGATCTACTGCAATTCATGTAAATTAATGGTAGCTAAAGTGGGAATAAAATCTTTATAAAAACCACAATGCTTAGCTGACTTCAAGAAAGGAATTCAATCAGAAGCCCACTGGAATTACTTATGTTTTGACTAAGGTGTTTGGCTCTTTTTATTGAACATTCTGCTCTCAATGCATACATCCCATGGATATAAAATGATAGATTTCTTTTGATTTTAAACCAGCAGCACTTTATATCATTAATAAATATTCATTTTCCTGCTATCCCTCCAGTGGTATTTCATCATCAATCATGGCTGAAATCACAGCTGTGAGAGCTCTTTATGCTTTACTGTTCTCCTCTCCATGATTTGGCAGATACTTATGAAATTATTGGAGTGTGGCAAGAAAGGAAAAGGTTTTTGGGTTGTTGGGGTTTTTTGTTGTTTTGTTTTTTTTTTTAAGTCTTTGTGTCCATATTTATTCCCAGGGCAGTACTATTTTGTTGCCTTCCAAAGTACACATAAATCACTCCATTGGTCTCAACTGTCCTGTGAAAATAAAAATGATCCCAAACTGTTCAAGAATTACTCAGGGACTATTCAGTGTTCAATATATCAGAGAAGCAAAGACAGACGCTCAGGAAGAGGAAGATTACAATCAATGAAGAAAAATCAATAGTGTGTAGAAGTTATCCTGCTGCCAGCATTGTCAGGAAAAGGCTTCTCCCTTCCCCAGTCTCTTTACATGTAGAAGATTATTAGAATCTGAGCAGCCAAAGTGTAGCTGTAATCATCTCCCTTTTGCTTTTTTGTGTTCTTAGTGTAAATCAACATTTCACTTTGACTTAATAAACAAAACAACCTGTTCTCATACCAGTGTAGCATTTTATATATTTGCTTTACCTGCCACTGTAAATGAAAAGAGATGAGATTAAAAACACCTTGAAGTACAGGTTGAAGTAGTCTGAACAATGACTGGAGCTGTTGGCTACAATATTTTCTGGGTTTTTTTTGTTGTTGTTTGTTTGTTTGTTTGTTTTATGGGGGGGGGTTGGTTGGGTTTTTTTCCCCTACCTGTGCATTTTTTCTATTCTTCTGGACACACCTCTGGCTACTAAGCTCAGCTTGTTAATGAGATGGTAATTTCCTAATTCTCCCTTCAGAATCAAGTAAGCAACCAGTAAATCCACTGGATTTTATGCAATAAAATTTATGTGACTTTAGGGAAATATGCAAGCTTTATTGTACCAACCAATAGAAAGAAATATCTGTATAGCAAACATTATCTTTCTGGGCCTGATTCAGGAAAGTATCCTTGTTTTGGAAAATAATTTAACAGATGCAAAAGAAGTAATTGAAGAGATGACAGATAAATATTTAAATGTCTTCCTGAATTTAAACTTGCAAGGATACAAAACTAATATTCATGTATAATTTACAATACTTTATGCCTTAATATGTTGTACATTTTATATATACACACATGCACTGTCTACATAAACCCCTCTCATCTTCAGAAATATATGTCAAGATTAATTCCATAACCCTTCACTTCCAAGGCCCCTCTAAATTATGGTGACAACTGTTAGCAAACACAGATGTCCAAACTCATAAACTTTGCATTTATATGAGCTAGGACTGCTTGTGCATGCAGGTGTTTGTTTCATTTATGAAAATGCCAACTGTATGTACAAAATAGGGGCAATTTTTTTCAGACAACATTCAACAGAATTATTCCTAAATATCACCCTACCATCACCACCATCATCATCATCTAGTAAGTTATTGAACACAGTGCATCAGAGGCTGGTGAGAGATAAAACATGAGATAAGTATGTAATATTTCTATTTCAGACAGGGATGCTGTACAGTCAAATATATGTCATAATGGATTTTTTTTTAAAGATAAATATAAATTCTTGATGCTGATATTGTTTGAGAGCTTGAGGTGTTATTTTCACAGATTTGGGGATTTTTTTCTTTTTTTGGCACTATTTATGGGGGATATTTAATGATTAACTGATATGGCTAATTTAGTATATTGTTTTTCTTGATTACTGCTGCAATTGTGTTTGGAGCATCCATCAACAATATAGGGAGAACCTTGCTCTTAACTTAAAGAATGTAATGTCTGAAGCATTTGCCTTCATAATACCCATCAGGAACCCAAGAGAAATTACATGAAAGATCTATCCTTTGTCTAATCTAGAACCAATGAAAAAGTAGGGTTAGTTGAAAACCCCATAATCTTCATGCTCCAGTGACATTGTCTCATGCTACTCTTAGAGCTAATACCAAGAGCATGCAATGAAAGCTCAACCCAGAATATATGGTGTTCAGTTCTGCTTCTGTGGCAATGAAATAAAATCAATTCTTTGCAGGGAGGAAATCATAAATAGTACTAAATTTCACCTTCCTACATGATCTTTCAAGCTACATGTCTAGCAATCTGTCACTTTTGAGAGCTCTGGTAGCTAAAAAGTTAATTCTTCAGTGGTGAAACTCTCCAGCAGTTCTTGAAGTAATTGACTGAGATCTGGAAGTGAGTGATTTGTCTTTCCTGGCAAGGGTATCCTTTAAGTTGAAAGAGAAAATACTGAAACCAGTACTTCAGGCCCAAATGTAAGTGCTTGTTTTCATAAAAGAATTCTCTGAAGTATAATACCATAATAAATTCTCCTTTTCTTAAGTTCTCATTTATTTTAAATAAATAAATAAATAAACTGATTGTTTCCTCATCACCAGAAACAGTTATAAGGGGCTTTACAAGTAAATTACTGAAAAATAAAACAATCCAGTCCAGTTTTACCCTAGAATTGGTATGCATGAAGCAGGAAACGAAATGGTAAATTGAGAGCTTCTGTATAGCACTGCTAATTATACATGCCAGATTTATTTTAGAGCAAGTTAGCCCACTGCCATCAGGGGATGCAGTCAGTTATCATTTCTACCCCTTATCACATGGAAGTCTCATTGTAGTCAGTACAGAGAATAATGTCTTTTTGAGACATTTATTGAGGTTTAAGTGAATTACACCCTCAGTACTAGTAAGATGTTTTGTCCATACCTCTGAAGGCAGCGTATGGACATTAACTCAAGAACAGATGTCAAAACTGTAGGTGTTGACATGTTGTAAAATGAATTCAAATCTTAACGTTATTTATTCTTTAACTTCACCAAATAGGATCTGGCCAGAACTAAAGACTCTAATTATTTGTTATAAAATATGATAGCATTTCAGAGAATTTTTCATCATGGATGTTAAAATTTGTATCATATTAGATAAGAAATATAGGTTTCTCTGTTTATTTTATATCTGATCAACCAATAAAGTAACATGTTATGAAAATTTCTCAGCTTGTATAATCTCCCAGCTCATCTACTAAGTGCTATGGATCAAATGCATACCTACTGAATTTCAATGCAAATTTTATATTGTCTCCTTTTACTAAATGTACTGCACATGAAAACCTAGAACTCAGCTCTAAAAAGAATGCGTGTATATATATATATACACATACAACCTACTCGCATCATTTTCACATATGAAGAAAGGTACAAAAATATTAAATGATAGATTTTAAAGAGCAATGAAAAACACTGGCATGTCATGTGCAGGATTCTCAAAAGAAATTCAGACATCTGCTCCAATTAAAATCAGCAAAAGTTAAATTTTAAAGTTGTGTTAGGTCTTATCTATTTCTCTAGCCTCTTTGAAAGGCTACTCCTTTCTTACGTACTGCTTATCTATCTGGAAAACTGGCAATGCCTAATTCTGTAGGAAAATAAAATTCTTATATTCCTTTACCATTGTTATATTGAATCTTCCTATGACACTTTTTCCTTTGTAATTTGTCCATTTATCTATTCTGGAAATCTCTCTGAATATATTCTTTCAGAACCAAGCACAGGGAAAATATTTTCCTTTCAGTTTACTATATATCCAAACTAAAAGTATAAAATATTTTTTATATGCTCTTTGTACACTTGCTCTCTATAATTGTGTTGCAGTAGAAAAGTCACTGTTCACAGAAGCAAATATTACACACATATAGCACACACTTCATTCAAGCATATTAGCAGTGAAGTTAAATCAAGTGACAAGCTGCAAACTGCAAAGGATTTAAGCCAAACTAAGGATGTGTGTATCTTGAAATCTGTAATGCTAGTAGTTTTAATCTCTTGGGCATTACTTTCATAAACACAATGCTGAAGGAATGTATATGTCACAGCTTTTATGAAAACAATTGCTTTTTATTGCTTTTGCCTTAAAAATAATAAAGAAAGAACTAGAATATATTAAGAAGAAGCAGCCACAAAATAAGAAAAACTATTTGCAGTATTTTCAGATTTGATTTTGCTTTTATTGTCAGAATGGACAATAACAGTTGAAAGAATTCTTTGTGACATGTATGAATATCATAAATATTCACAAGTTATTCTAGTTTTAACCTAGCAGGATGATCCATACAGAAAAAAAAATGTATTGCACATACATTATTTTTAAAATAATTTATCTAAAAGTATAGTGAAACCAACTTATTCTAAACTATAGCAGTGTTAGCATCATTTTTTTAAAACCTCAGCCTAGTATAGAAACATTAAAACAAGGATTTCCAAATAATGATCCATTTAAATTTCATTCCAAGTATTGCTACATGACTTTCCTCTGCAGTATTATACAGCTGAGAAACAGATTTGGACATCATTGCCTACTGAGTCTTTTAAAGTTAGGAAAACTTACTTTTCCCACTGTTTTTATTGTACAACTACAGGAAAACTCCAGTTCTGAAACCTTTGGAGATTGACTCTGGTTGAGATTAGCTATGAAGCCGCTGCAGAGAATGAGGTTCTTGGTTGGTGCTCTCTTACTCTTCTTTGCCTCTTAGCATGTGGACTGCCACATTTCGGTCCAGCTGCAGTTTTCCAGCTATCATCATTCTTTAGACAACTATCTAGCCTGCAATTCACCAATAATTAATGTAACCAAGATGAAGCCTTTTGGACAGTTGTTAAATAGAGCAAGCACAGCAGAAACCAGAGACAAAAATGGATACTGTCAAGGTTAAGAGTGTTCTCAATAATAAAAACAGGCTCCTTCTTCTGAAGGACATAATTGCAATTTTTTCTACTTCCTTGTAGCTTTCCCTTCTTCATATTAATTTTAATTTTTGGCTTATCTCGATTGATCTTTGGATAGTAACCTCAAACAGATTCTCTATTACAACAGGGAAAAAGTTTTGTTAGCATGTAAGATAAGAAATATCTATCACTGCATGCACTGAAAGGATTTTTCTCTATGATGATGATATCTCAGGGTTTCTTCCAGTAATATTACAATTATAGAAAAAGGACCTGATAAACATTTCAAGATGCTAAAGTACATTTGCTCATGACCCTCTGTTATTCTTAAAGGAAGACTGCAGTACACTGATTGTGTCAGCACAGTTTTGCAATTCACCACCTCCTTCAATATGTTAATAGTGTCCTGTAATTAAATGTGTCCAAATTTACTACTAAGTATGCAACCTTATGAGTATTATTTTCCCATAATTCTTCAGAGCACTTCTTCTCTACCACATTACCCCATACCTTATTAGGGAAGAACAAGACGGAACAGAGATGTTCTCAAACTCTTTATCCAAGGAGTAAGGGGGAGAATAAAATAATTTTGGTAAAACCATTTGGATGAATGATAATTTCTGAAGTGCAGACTGAACTGATTTAAACATCATACAGACTGTCTAGTTAAAATGGTTTTTTCTTGAAACTGATACCTGTATTTCCCTAGTGCTTTTCTTTTCAAACTTCCCACCATTGCTTTACTGCCTCATAAAAGAGCCATATGAAAATTCAGCTGTTTCAACAATACAATAACTTTAGCCATAGTTCCCTATTTCTAAGATTTAAAGAAACTTAAATGTGAAATTATTTCATTATTTTGGCTCAAAGATTTTCAGAGTAAACTGTTGATTTTTCAACATGAGTGAAGCTAAAACAGCTTAATGAATGATAGCTTACTCACTATATTGGAAGTGACCTTAAATATCATCTAGTTCCAATCCACCTGCCTTTTAGCAGTGTTGCCTTCCACTAGATCAGATTGATTAAACCCCCATCCAGCCTGGTCTTGAATGGGTGAAAGCATGCACAGTAAGTGTAATAATTGCAGTTGATTTAACTGAAAAAAATAACACAAACCAAAAGTCTGCAAGAAAGGGCAAAGTTCATATCAAAACTAGAAAGGACCAAGAGGGAAATTTACTGTTTACCCTGTTTACTGCAAACTTTTGCTTTTCTCCTCTTCTTTTTTTTCTTTTTCTTTTCTGATTTTCTGAAATTCTTAATAAGCAGATACATCTCTAACACCAAAGATATTTCAATGAACCAAACACACTGCAGATGTAATACTTTTTTTTTTAGGTGGTAGTGAGAGGATTTTTAAAGCTACTCAGTGTTTACAGTTTTAAATTTAGTAGATCAAATTCTGAAAACTAACCAAATTCTAATGCACAAGTTTACTACTGACATGCAAGGAAATTAAATGAAAGGAAGTGCAGTTTGCAGTAATGAAAATTCCTGAAATCCCAAGGCAACTTTAAACAAAGCCTTCAGGATCTTCCTAAGGGAATAATGAAGCAGAAGAATTGACGCATACAGATGAAAAGAAATAGCTTAACACAATTGTTGGATTGTTTTACAAAGTAAATCAGTACATTGAAGTAAATGATAAAATAGTAGTGAGCAGAGATGGAACACTGTTATGAGAGTGGTTTGATGATTTAGAAAGCTCAGGTAGCATGGCTTGACATGGAAAGTGGAATAATCAAATAGGCTGGGGGACGGGGGGGAGGGAAAATTCCCAGGAATTAAACCGTTGCAGATATTTTTGAAGAAAATAAGTATTAGACAATGCATATGAATTAAATTAAGAAGAACTAATGTGGGCAGTTAACAGCTGAAAAGGTTAGAAACATGGGATTCGTAATCAACAGGTATAGAAAAGTGGTGGACTGTAAAGAACAAAGCCTGGAATTGTTTGTTTTACTTGTCTACTATATTTGCTGCTTGTGCTCATGTGCTTTGCTGTCTCATAAAATCCTCTCATGCACTTAAATAAACTGTACTTTATTGTCCTGCAACAGACACTTGGGCTGATGCTATTACTCCAAATGAAATCAATGGCAGAGCTACCATCAGCTCAATGGGAAGAGAACTTATCCCACTCCCATAAAACACAGTGAAAGAATTAGCACTGAGTCTGATCAATGTTTTTTCAAATCACGGCTTAGTGCAACACTCAATAGCTTTCCTGACTCAAACAGGTTGTTAAGTGCAGATTCCTTTTCACTCACAGAAGGAATACCTGGGCATTTCTGTGTGTTCTTAGCATTACACATATCTATTCCCTTCACTATCTTTCAGGTTAACTTTTCCTTAGCTCAAGAGAGAGTTCTTTTGCCACTAAAAATATCCTGAGAGAGCTAATAGAAAATAAACCTCATCTTCATTATAGGAAGTGATGCTACAACAAGATTAAATTTTTCAATGAGGATATAATTCCAAACAAATCTTCAAGCAACATGCTGAACAACAGAAGCTGAACTCATGATGAGAGGTCAGAGTTACAGATGTCATTCAGGTTTAAGTCATTACCAGCATTTTACAGCAATATAGTATTGTTACTACACCAAAGAGAAAAGCAAGATCAATATTGAGCAGGTAATAGCATCCAATAGCAAAACAGGCTGTGCTGAACTTTTGAAAAACTGACTTATTTCATAAGCAGAAAGCACTAGAGAAATTTTGTATTAACAGGACTTAAACTATCTTCTTATATTTAATTCCTTCATGCATTATTTTTCATCCAGATAGGCATGTGTAGATAGGCACTTTTAGTAGAATTTTTAATGGAAGAATATTTTATTTTATTTAAAAGAATTCCCGAATAATTGAATTCTTACTGAACTTCAGAATAAAAATATATAGAATGAGCACTGCATAAAACTAGGGAGGAAAATGGGTCCAGAAAATATGATTGTTCATCCATCTACTGTTACGTATCAAATTCTGTAGTTCAGAAGTGATTAGAATGTAGATTGAGTGTTTCTGGTTCCTTTCTTTTTCTGATTCTGTGGTTATTTCACAATTATAAACTATTTGTGAGTAGCACAAAAATTTTGAGAGGAAGTTGTATTGGATATATTTTTCCCCAAAATTTCTGAGCTCTCAGAAGTTCCTCTTTTTATCACCCTTCTTTTGAAATAATTTGGCATTCAAACAAAATAATCTCTTTTGCAGAGAATTAATAATCAGTTTGGAAAAAAATGGTAAAGCAAAGTTGTTCAAGTGGCACATGATGCTCTACTCATGCAAGAGTCTTTCTGCTTTTTTTTTTTTTTTTTTTTTTACATGCTTGTAGCTGACAGATATCGTTGTTAATATAGAAACTTACAGATACACACGTATGAAGCATGGAAACCCTTTGGTTTCCAGTATCTCCAGAGTTTCTAATTCAGAATTCCCATTTGTTTCCTAAGTTATTTTAATTGTATTATTTTAATTGGATATTATAGTACTTAATATGTGTTTTAGTACTTATCTGTGCATGATTATGTTAAGCTATCTTAGGAACATAATTTCACCTCTGCAGTTTTTCTAACAAATATAGGACCTGAGTGACTTTATTAAAACTGCATGTTAATAAAAATGAAGGAGAATTAATAGTTTTAGAGATCAATACATTTTTCCCAACTGCAAATGTTTTACAAAAACATAGCCCTCCTACAGGATGCAGTAAAATTCTTCTATTCTCATTTTGAGAGAATCAACATTTTTTTTTTTTAGAAGTCCAGTTCAATATAACAAATTCAAGCTGTTAAAAATACTGACTTTTTCATCCCAAGATGTTTTTTGGTGAGAAAAGCTTTTTAGCCTTTCTTGAATAAACTTTCAAGATTTTCTTTTTTTTTTTTTCAGGTGGATTCAGAAAAGCAAGTAATTTCAAAATTTCTTACAGGAGATAATTTCACTGTTCAAACAGTTCAAGCCAGGTTGACAATCTTATATAAGTTAATGGCTTATGTAAAAGAGAAGTTTAACTTGAAACTGCAATATCATCTCTTTGCATTAGCATTACCTTGTAAAAAAAACCTGGTAAATCTGTGTATGTATTAATTTCTAGGCACAATATAGAGTTACAGAATTTATATATCCTTCCTTTAACCAGTTTTATACTGACTTCAGCACTTAAAAGCTTATCTGTCAGACAGTATGAGTCACTCCTGAACTGCACCTTGTGAAATGACAGAAAAATTCAAGCTTTTCCTCCAAGCAAAGTGTAAGAATTGCTGAGAGACTAGACATATCTTAGAGTCCCATGTCCAGATTCACAAAACACTTAGTCACACTGTGACTTTTTGCTGATGAGATCCTCCAGATTTATTCCTCTTCCACAGCAGCATCAAATAGCAACAGAGTTGAAGTCAAGAACTGTGGCTGTCCAGCCTGGAGAAGAGAAGGTTCTGATGAGATGTTTCTGCAGCCTTTTAATACTGAAATGAGGCCTATAAAAAGACTAGGATAATCATTTAAGAAGGGCTTTTTGTTACAGGACAAGAGGTAATGCCAAAATACTGGTACAGGTTGCAGTGAGAGGTGGTAGAAATCCCATCCCTGTAAGCATTCAAGGTCATGTTGGATGGAGTTTTGAGCAACTGCCAACTGCAGGGTATTTGGACCAGATGATCTGTAGAAATACAAGGTTGTTTCCTTCAGCCAGGTGGATGACAGATATGAACTGCAGGACTTGGTTTCATTAGACCCAATACTTTCCCAGATAAATTCAGCAGCTTGCAATATATGAGCGGTTTGTTACTTTGTCTACTTGAAAAGCTCTGTTGTATGGCAATTCTAACGTTAAGAAGTCCAGAGATGAGGACAATGCTCAGTGGATTTATTTACGTGTCAATACTCCCCAAAATATCTCTCCAGCTCAGTGTTGTGTCTGATCTGAAAACAATCACAAAGTTACAGTATTTTCTCTTTTTATAGGGAATGATTCATCATAGCTGTCCAATTGTTTTTTCAGCTAGAACTGAAATTCATTATGATTTTTTTTTTCCTTTTGGCTCACAACCCTTTGAAAAGGGATGTCAATATATTGAATAGTTAAACACTCAAGAACTTTCATGTATATGCTCCTTTGTATCTTTGTTTTACTAATATAGGTGAGTTCTCAATCCCTTGGGGCCTGAAGAGGCCCCATTGTGCTTTCAGTGTCCAAAAATACCATGAAAGAGGGAAAGGAAGTGATACAGCCACATGAAAATTCCATTGTGGCAACAGCAATGTCTTCCTGCTCCTGTCCAAGTCTAAGGTAAAATGATTCCAATTGGAGCCATGTCTGAGACTGGACAGGAGACACTTGGAGCTCATAGGCAATGACTGAGCCAAGTCAAGTTAAACCACATGTGCCAGTAGGCAAAAATGAAAATCAATTTTCAGAAATGCTGCTCAAAAATAACTCAAAATCTGGGAAAAAGGAAAATAGGAATGACTCAGCATCTTTATTCTTATATGGTTCTGCAACTTCAGGCAGCCACAGAGAATGGTCTGAATATAGCATTAAAGTTAGTTTCTACCAAGAAACCAAAATGGTTTTGCTTTGATTCAGATGTCTGGGAAACTTATTGTTCCTTGAGATTATCATTCCATTAGAAGGTTCTATATATTGCCTTACTTAATTTCAAAAAAGAAAACACACTGAAAATATCACTTTCCTGCAACCTGGAAATTCTATACTTCAAAGTACTGGATCACTACTGTCTTACTATAGGGTAGGGAACACAATGCTAAATGACTACTGTGTGAGAAACATATTCAAGTGACTAAGCTGCAAAATCATAAATATTTTTATTTGATTAGCGTTTTAAATTTTGGTCTTTGTTTTTGATTGGGGCACTAGTGAGGACTGTTTTAAAAAACAGTACTGGAAAAAGTATTAGGAAGTAGTTATTAAAAAATATTATTGTGTTCAGACAGAATTAAATATGTCATTGTGGCTGTAACAGGAGTATATTCCCAGCATCTTGGACAAATTGCAGTTTGAGAAATTGCATTTTGTCTACCTTAATTTTTGCAGCAGTTGGAATGAATATCACATTAAACAATATTATCCATTGTAAGAGATCCAGTAAATAACACTGTCTTTTTGCTTTTTGGAAAGCAATGCTCTTTGTTCCTTAACAGTTTCACCAGCTGACTTTGAGAGGTGATAGGCACTGTAGCTAAAGGGGAATTAAAGCATTAAACTCATCCAAGGAAACATCAGCATTTGCAGGATCAGGATGCTTTCTGTGGTAGTGAAGGCTGCATGTCGTCTTACATAAAGGAAGTGAAATTCTTGTTAAGATAGCCAAAAAACCCCACGAAAAAAACAAAACAAAACAAAAAACCCCAACTCTGTATGGGTTCTCTGTCCTTGGGTATTTAAGGTCCACTAAACAGCAAAAGAAGTAAGGGATTTAAGTCTTCACAGGGTGCTCAGCAGATTGAGAAATACAGAAAATAGGAGTTCTATGAATAAAATGCCCATGGAAAAGTGTGTGCACCAGTAGCCCATGACATAGAACTCTGTACCACTCAGAGTTAATTTGCAGAAATATCAATCAGATGTCACCATACATTGTCGCAGACATTCTCATTTAGTATTCAGTCTTCTAAATCTCATATGCACACACAAACAATTTTTCTGTTTTTCATCGTAATGATCCATATAAAATCGGTTCATTCCTTTCTTTGGTACAAAAACACACTGAAATTGTAAAGAAACAAAAGAAGGTTCCTCTCAAGTGACTTTTTATCTCTAAATGCAGGTGCCTGAAGGATGCTGCACAGTTGGAAACACTAGAGAAATGGAGAAGACTTTTGCTGTCTGCATTGTGTACTAAACAAGGAAGTTGGTCAGGAAGTACACTGTGTGGATACATGGTGGAGAAAACAGTGACCTCATTGAAGGGTTAATGACTCCACATACACTTCCAGGTGCTGGACCCCATTAATATCTGTCAGTACAGTTTGGGCAAATCCCTATTAACAGGTTGAGACCATGTGATTTAGCATCAGGTCACAAAAACAAATACATGCCCTTCAGTAACTTTCAGATAAATCCTCACTAAGCCTACCACTCTTCTGTAACTTTCTACATCTCCTTCTGCATGTCATTTGATGTCCTGGATTCAATAAATTCTTATACTTAAAGATGGACAGAAGATAAGGTCTATAAAATGACATGACAAGAACGTATGATTTAGCATTTTAGAGTTGTGTACATCCTGCTGATATCATTAAATCTTCTTTTATGTCACATTAGTATCTCATTTCTGGTAGATGGACAGCACATTGAGCATTCAACCAAGTAAAATATTACTGCAGCTTGAATAGTTTAAAAAAAAACAAGTCT
This sequence comes from Psilopogon haemacephalus, assembly GCA_013396835.1. Classification (NCBI taxonomy): domain Eukaryota; kingdom Metazoa; phylum Chordata; class Aves; order Piciformes; family Megalaimidae; genus Psilopogon; species Psilopogon haemacephalus. The sequence continues at coordinate 66,279 of VWZI01020336.1, read as the reverse complement.
TCAACCTGGCCTCTGTCTTGCAAGGAGACAAAGCCAGCCATGGTATAAAGAACCTGGACTTGACAGTTAATAATCGGGGACTATCCACCGCACACTGATGTGATGTGTCTTCCCATTCCCATCCAAGGTTTACCAGGTGTATAAGCCTCTGGGTTTGATCAACATCATGGGCATAATATCAATGGATCATAGCTTTACCAGTACAGGTTGGCCCACCTGTGTCTGAGATAGGGATTTACCCTTTGGCCCATTTGGTAAGTGGTCAGTATGCACTAGCAGTTCATGAAGACAAAATGTCTTGATTTTGGGGCTTCCATAATTTTCCTATTGGTTGTTGACAATAAAAACTGCCTGGCCAATTACATGTCCAAATTGTTTCAGAAGACATTTGTGTGGTTTTTGATAAGGCCATTTGTCCTTTCAACAATGCAATTTGCCTGTGGTTAATATGGGGTATGGAACACCCATTTAACCCCTCCACCTCAAGCCCAGTCTTGCACTGTGGTTGCAGTGAAGTGTGATCCATTGTTGCGGATATGCTCGGGCATAGTCAAGACACTGAACCATTAAAAAAAACACTGTGCCTACCTCTGCTCCTTTCTTGTGATTTAGGAGCAGAATGAGGGAAGAATATTTTTAGCCTAAAATTATATTTAACATTTTATTGACAATCTTCACCATTTTGCAGTATACCACTACAGATGTAATAAAACAGAGCTTCACACATAATCCCAAGAAATTTGGAGAGTCAGAAAATTAATGAGTAGTTTAAAAAGAAATGAAAAAGGACAGAAATTTGTAATACTCTGAAGTAGATACTCTCAGTGCATGGTTACAATATATGTATACTGAAGCTCATTCTCCTCCCTCTCCTTAGATTTTAGTGAGGCATTGTGTGATGCCCTAATTTCTGCTAGTGGGGAAAAATAGTTTGAAATGAAAACACGATACATACACGCATACATATGAATGACAATCACAAGGACCAAATCTAACTTTCTAAAACCAGAAATATGCTTCACTGATCCTGTAATGTATTGGGTTTAAACTAGCCCCCCTGAGCTCAAAAATCCGATAAATACTCAATTTGATTTGGAAGTAAAACCAGATAAAGTTTAACAATAAAAAGAAGGTAAGGGGAGGTACATAGGATGGGGAAATGGGAACCAAAATACTGGGTAGGAAAAATGAGAGGTATTACAGAGGATAAAGGGGAAAAGGGAGCAAAATACACAATAACAGAATACAACCCGTGGAAGAGAGTTGGATCTAGACACTGGGATTGATGATTTGATGGTGGATGAAGCAGGATGCAGGACTTTGATGGTGAAATGCAGGTAGAGTTCCAAAAAAGAAAATTATTGTTATGCCCATGTGTTTGCTGGAGAGCACGTGGTGATCTGGCAGCAGGACAGCAAGTTGCTGGTCAGGCAGGAGGGGCCAAGAGAGAGAGAAGACAAGATGTCCACCCCTTTTATAGAAGTCCTTGTCAGGAAGCGGGAGGGGGCTATACATGATACCTGGGGGCAGGTCAGACCACCTCTAGGGAGGAGTCAGGATAAGGCTCCAGGTAAGCTTAACCCTCTACACATAAGAGTGTTGCTTAAATTAAAGCATCTATTTAACCAGTTTTGCTTTACAAGCAATGGCAATTTTCTGATAAACTTTACTTGATAGCTTTACTCTTTAGTGGCTGTTCACAGGCTACTCAGTCATAAAGATACTCTCATGCTGTTAGAAGATAAATGCCAAAGTTTAAGCAAGAGATTCACTCAGTGGATGGACAATAATATGTTAACTGCGGGTATGAGACCATGTGAGTCTGTGATTACATAACCACAATACTCCAGATGAAAAAGAAAATCTCTGCCCTGAATCAGGAAAATGAACTCATAAATTACTAATTTGACTGCTTAAAATGTAGTAGGTGAAAATCAGAAATAATAGTAATGTTTAAGTATCTGATTCATATTTGAGTACACTGGAAGTAAAAATATTCATGGAATCTGTCCAGCAAAGCACACCTAATAACCCTGACAGGAACTGCTGAACTTTAAAACTAAAGCTGCAGCCTCAAAAATTCAGTTTCATATTTTAATATTTTACCCTTCCCCACCAGGAAGGANAGAGACAGCTACTCTGCACAGCATCTTTCAGCATCTTGTTAATTATTAAAAAAAAAAAAAAAAAAAAAAAAAAAAAAAAAGATTATTAAAAAGATTATTTCAGTTGAGTAACAGCTCCCTTTTCATATTTGTTACTCAACACATGACTGTGTCACCTGGACAGACTAAAAAACAGGCTAGACCAAGCCTACTGAAACAATTAAGTTTCAGTTGTTATAAATAGCAGCTACATATTTGACAAATACAAATGCTTGCAACATGCAGAAGAAACCAGTCATTCATGCAGGAAAGTGTGAGGCTAAATAATGTAATTACTATATTGTAATATATAGGTCTTCACTGGGGCATGACAGCCTATGTGGAACCTCAGCCACACAGCAGGACTAATTAACAAGGCAGATGAAGACTAGTGCTAGCAAAAATTGAAATAAAGGCATCACTTTTTTTCTACCCTCCTTTTCCTATAGCCAATGGGAAGAGACAGATTCACAGTGTGCCTCACATTAGTCCATACGTGCATGCTAAGAGAAAATTCACTCCCATTACTGCATGGCAGGTGTGCACAAGTTAGGATTTGAATGCTCACCATTAATTACATGATTCTCATCCCACAGCTGTGTGGAGCTGTATAATCAGGATTTCATCCATAAGGTGAAATTCACCTCTGTACACATAGCTGAAACACAGATTATACCACACGAGCATCCTACTTTTACTTTCATAATTTAGGCCCAGTAAATGTGTTAGTAAAACCTCATTATACAAATATTCTCTAATCACTGTAATTCAGAGACTTGGACCTGCATGTTTTCTATACTGACCTCAACCATTGGGAGATGTATGTGCAAAAAGAGGAAAGTTTTTTTCTCTCAAAACCAGTATATCTGGGATTGATTTCACCAAACTTTGAAGGAGTCTAAAAGTTAAAAGATCTAAGTTGGAATTTATTGTTTCATGTCAACTAGAAAACAAAAAGTAGGTAGAATGAATCTTCTTAAAAAGGCCCATTTCTCCTCAGTTATATTGATGGACCCTGGAATGACCAGTCCAGAACAACACGTCCAACACTTCTGATGGCTACAGTGAATTTGGATGTAAGGCTGTTTCTACAATCGGTAAAGAGAAACACATTCAGATTCTCCTCCTTATTTTGGCATCCTCTGAGGATAACACAAGAAAATTATCTCACAAGTTCCCTATTTCTCTCCATTACACATTGAAAGATCTTAGCTAAAAAGTCCCAGACAGACAGTAGGTTTTTACACACAGTTCAATTCACTTGTTTAAATAAAGATATCAAAAGGTATTTTAATCCTTCTGAGACATTTGCATGGAGCTGAAAGATTGGATAGGACTTGTAGGAGACTTGTGTAGACCTGTAACAGTAACTGGAAATCCAGCAGATTTTTGGGTGCTTCAGCTGTTACTAGGTGCCTATGTTTAAGGAACAGGCTGCTTAGGTAAGTTCAGTCATCATCACTTAAAGTGTTTAGAAGAGCTGTAGATATGGCATTTAGGGACATAGCTTAGTGATGAACTTGAGAGTGTTACATTTGCAATTGGACTCAGTGATATTTAAGATCTTTCCCAACCTAATTGATTCTATGACTCTAAGTGTATTGAGCTCTTTGAATTAAAAGAGCTAAGTCTCCTCATATGTATACATGATTTAAAGTGTCACTGTGATAGTTAAAACCCACGACAGTCACTAACACTACGTTGCTTCCTCAAGTTTTAAGCCAAATACACTTATAGGTGGTACTTCATATGAACTCAGTCACAAAGTTTTCATTAAGGTAAGGGTCCTTTAGAGAAGGTCTCAAACTTGCACACGTTTACCAGCACAATTTTGCATTGCTATAACTAATCATAACACAGTAAAATATTACCAGTAGTTAAAAAAAAAAAAAAAAAAAAAAAGCTTTATTCTTCTGATTATAACCTCAAAAATTAAAAGTTAATACCATAAAAGGTAGGGCCCAAGAAAGGCAGCTAAGCAGTAAACCTGTCCCATGAAAAGAGTCTGGAAAGTCAGGACTTCTTGGCTTGCTTATGCCCAGTCCTGTTCAAGTTGTTTCTATGTGTAGGAGTCAACATTCAGATGGCTTCAAGAAGATCAGTAGGACATGCAGAGCTGTATGTGCTGCACCCTGTACATCTATTTTCATAGTTACTTTTCCATACACTGTTATTTCATACTGATGATTTGCTTTCTACTTCCATCTCCTAGTAAAACTTTGCTACAGGCTCTTTTTTTTCCAGAAGGTTTCAGAGCAGAGGAGAAGTTTTGAAAGTACTGTGGCCTTTAGAAGTTCTGTCATATAGCATTCAGTGTTAGAATGAATTTCAAAGGACAGAATAAGATCAAGAAAACAGGATATATAGTGATAAACCACAAAAGGTATTCTAAGAAGTAGAAGAAATACACAGGAAAATGGAATCACTGAGTAGGTGCTTTTTACTTAACTGAAGAGAATGAGGCTGTATTAACTAACTTTCACTGAAGACCTTGACGCTGGCAGTTGGTTAGTAGGTGACTGAAACACAGGACTTAAACTAAGCTGCTAACACCCACAGATATAGTAGGAAAAAACCCTCTTCCAAATGACTTTTGTTTTAAGCTAGTCACTCTCACCTCCCATTGATTGGTAGCTAAGACTTTCAACAATGTAAAGAATCAATTCAAAAGTTTTTGGTTTTTTTTTAATATATTTTTCAAGCTAAAATGTCATTTTTATTTACCACTAAAAAAAAAAAAATCATTTTATAAGATCAGATCCCTGACAAGAGCTGGAACTTGGTAAGTAAAAAAAAAAAAAGTAAGCAAACAAGTGGACCTAAAATGTAAAATGTAACTATAACATATATTAATATGAACAAATAAATGAGTCTAAAATCCATTTGTCTGAAGAAAAGACAAGAGAGCCACCCTAACAACCATATCTCATCCATTTATTTTTGTCATATTTCCTTAAAACATAAAATCTTAGCAAAATTGTTGCATTTTACAAAAACGTAGCAAAAAGGAGTGTATCCATTATAGGACAGGAGGTTCCATCTCAACACGGGGGAACTTCTTTACTGGAAGGTTCACAGACCACTGGAACAGCCTCCTCAGAGAGGTTGTGGAGTTTTCTTCTCTGGAGTGTTTAAACACCCGTCTAGATGTATTCCTGTATGACCTGAGCTAGATTTTATGGTCCTGCTCTGGCAGTGGGGTTGGACTCGATGATCTCTTTGGGTCACTTCCAACCCCTAACATCCTGTGATCCTGTAATAGCCAGCTGTGTCATACTTGACATGCAATGTAACTCATTAACAGTCTTATAAATATTGCCCACCTTGCTTGAATCTTTATTCAGTTCATTATAATACTATACTAATGGTTGATTTTATCAAATAGTTAAGAGATACCAAAAAAAGAGAGAATTATATATTCTTATTAAAGTGTGGGTTTTTTTCCCTCTAAATCTGATTAATGAGCAGATATACACAGTATACACATAACTTGCTGACATTACTTGCTGACAAAGAGCTTCAATACATTCATATAAAAAAAAATATTTTCATTGAGAATCAGAAGAGGTTACTTTTTCTCTAACTGCTGTGATGAGTTGACCCTGACTGAACACCAGATGCCCATCAAAACCACTCTATCACTCTCTTTCTAATATAGATAGAGAAGAGAAATTTTAACAAAAAGATGAGTCAAGAATCAAACAGGGAGAGGTGGAGAGGTGACTCAGCTGTTACTGTCAACCACAAAACATACTCAACATAGGGATTTTTTAAAAAATTATTGTCTTTATTGTTATGCAGGGTTTTTTTCTACTTTATTAAATATATTTATAGTGGTTCTGGGCATCACCTGTCCCCCCACACAATGATTCACCCAGAATAAACTTAGCTGGCTGGAAGTTAAGGAATGAGGCTTTATATATTTACAGCTTAGCACAATTTGCAAGCATATATATACAACATATTACAGATATTTACAATTAAATACAGTGATATACAAGTTATAAGTAATACAGAAAAACGAAACATCTCCCAGCAGTCAGAGTGGCCAGGAGGGTCATCCAACCACCTCTCCACCTTCTTTCCACCCTCTTAAAATCTGTCTTACATGCAGAGTGAGCTGGAAAGGTCAGCAAGGGGCCTTAGAAGCAGAATGATTAGTTGGAAAATGTGCAGATTCAGGCAGAAGTGTTAATACCGCAAAAGCCAGGCAGAGACTGTCTTATCGTTTTGTGTGTCCTTGCTTTTATATGCCTCAGCAAGACAAATGGGTAACAAAGACATCACTACATTTTCTTTTCACAGCCAAGAACCTAATTTCTCTCATTAAAATGTTCCAATTAGCCTCAAAACAGCACAATATTATTTCAGAGGCACTGAAGGTCTTGGCCTTGGACAGTACCATTTCCATCTTGGAGTTAGCTGGCATTGGCTCTATCTGTCACAGGTAAAGATTCTAGCATCTCGCAGAAGCCACACTTGTACACCCTCAGCTACAAAACCTTGCCACACAAACCTAATACATTGTCAAATTAATGCTCCTTTGATTTCAGGTACATGGAGCAATCATGGGATAATTTTGAGTTAACCTTTATATAGCTTTCAATTTATGTTAAAGATGACTGCCATCTTTATGTAGATACCAGCACAACCTATGTAGTTAGAGAGCCCCTCTGTTAACGATTGTATTTCTAATAGTACTGTAACTTTCCCAGAGCACTTTTCCTTTTTATTTTACTCTTTAAAAAGTTCTTGCCAATAATCTTTTACCTTTAGAGTGTCTATTTCTTATACTAAGAAAAAATAAGTTGTGGAAATATCCAATGTGTTTGTATGCACAACTGCAAAGTGATGGTCAGTAACATGGTCAGAAGGAAGCTGTTAAATGTGAGGAAGATCCATCTACACTTCAGATAGAGACTGGAAATTTGGTCTCCTGATAATGTAATCACTTTTAAATCAGAATCGAGTAATGTCATAAAGGTTAAAACGTTCAGGATATATTAATCTGCAAATGCCTTATGTTTACCAAAGAAACACCAGAGGTCCTCACCACCAGGTACAGAGCATTTAAAATGATTATAAAATCATGCAACTGTTCAGGTTGTATTCATCACTCATTTTAACACATTCGCATTCCACCCATTTCACACAGTTACTAGCAAGTTAACTCGTTCTAATGAGCTTCCTGGAAAAATGTTGAGTGATACATAATATTTGCAAGATCCGTCACTGCGTAAGCATAGTTAACAGGATTGTTTTGGTGAGAATCATGACCCAATTAGGATTTTGCCTGAGGAAATAGAGAAAGCTTGTAAAAGTTTAGGTTCTTTCTTAGTACACTTTTATTGAGAGAAAAGTAGAAGATTAAATGTCTGTGCTCAAACTTGCAGCAATTCAAACTCCCTAGTAGCAAAGATGAGCTGATGAAATCCAGTGATAAAAAAAATATGTTTTCATATTTCACTAAAGGAGAGGAATTTTTCTTTAACAAGATGATTCTAAGACACTGAAGACTTTTTGTGCCAAAGCAGTCTCAGACTTAACTCAGCAGTGAAACTTTCTGGAGGAGTTCCAGAAAGCTTTCAGGAATCAGACATTAAAAAAAAAAAAAAATAAAAATCCCACTCTCCAGAATGAAGGAGTATGCTTTAATAAACATCCATTAGGGCTCATAAAGAAGAAGACAGCCAACTCAAGTCCCCAGGAGACCGAGAAGATAAACCTACAGAAGTAGCTAATGTGTGTTTGGTGAAGTGTTTGTGAAAGATGAGTGAGAAAAGCAAAGTGATTTTTAGCACTTTGGCCACAATAACCCCATGCAGTGCTACAGACTGGGTGATGAGTGTCAGGAGAGTGGCCTGGCAGAGAGGGACCTGGGAGTGATGGTTGAAAAACTGCTGAACATGAGCCAGCAGTGTGCCCAGGTGGCATGGAAGGTCAATGCCATCTTGGCTTGTATCAGGAATAGTGTGGCCAGCAGGACTAGAGATGCCATTCTGTCCTTGTACATAGCACTGGTGAGGCTTCATTTCAAGCAATGTGTACAGGCCTGGGCCACTCACTTTGAGAAGGATATTGAGGTCCTGGTGTGGGTCCAGAGGACAACAGATACTGGGACTGATGAAGAGACCAGAGGGAAAGTCTTATGAGGAGAGGCTGAGGAAGCTGGGGTTGTTTAGCCTTGGGAGGAGGACACTCAGGGGGACTTACCACATTCTACAACTACCCAAAGGGAAGTTGTAGTAAGGTGAGGGTCAGGCTATCCTCCTAGGCAACTTGTGACAAGACAAGAGGGCATGGTCTGAAGGTGTGCCGGGGAAGGTTCAGGTTGTATGTTAGGAAGCACTTCCTCACAGAAAGGGTGATTAGGCACTGGGAAGAACTGGCCAGGGAGGAGGTGGAGCCACCATCCCTGGAGGTGTTTAAGGAAAGATTGGATGTGACTGGAAAGATTGGATGTGCCCTTCACTGGAGACTTTCAAAACCTGCCTGGATGCATTCCTGTGAGAACTATCCTGGGTGATCCTGCCTTGGCAGGGAAATTGGACTCAATGATTTTTGGAAGTCCGTTCTAGAGTTCTGTTGATGTCTTGATAGCTGTTGAGGCTTCTAGTTCTTCCCAGGCTCTAACAGGGTGCTCAGAAAGAGACAGATGATCTCTGCCCTGATCCTGTTCCTCTTTTGAACTCCAGACTTGGCATGGAGGTTTGCAGAGGTGCAGGCAGGATGACTTGCAGGTGTGCAGAGAGCCCAATGTCAGTGGCACTTCTTGCCACGTTGTGAGGCACTTAATGCCTTTTCCTGGTAAACTTGAAGCACAGCAAGTTTCCAGGTAGTCAAAGCTTGTACATCAAAGCAGAGTAGAACACACTGAGGCAGAGCAAAGCACATTGTCTGAGCAGAGCACACGTCTCACAACTTAGCTCTATTTATATTATTTGCCTGGGTGTAAAAGCTCCTTTGGCTACCAGAATTCACCAATCAGAATGGCACTTTGCCAAACTGACCATATTAGGTAAAATGAGGGCTTGCTTACCCTTATTTGGGCAAGACACTCACAAGTGCATAAACACCTGTGGGTACCTGTTTATCACTTTGGGAAGGGACATAATGGCCCAAGCTTTTGTTTTCCTCCCACCCTTCACAGGATCACAGGATCACGATGTCAGGGGTTGGAAGGGACTCAAAGAGATCATTGAGTCAAACAGAGCAGGACCATACAATCTAGCTCAGGTCATACAGGAACACATCCAGATGGGCCTTGAAAGTCTCCAGAGGAGACTTCACAGCCTCTCCAGGGAGCCTGTTCCAGTGCTCTGTGACCCTTACAGTCAAGAAGTTCCCCCTTGTGTTGAAGTGGAACCTCTTGTGCTGCAACTTACACACATTGATCCTTGTCCTATCACAGGAAGCAAGTGAGAAGAGCCTGTCCTCCCCCTCCTGATCCCCAGTCTTCAGATATTTATAAACATGTATTAAATCCCCTCTCAGTCTCCTCTTCTCCAGACTGAAAATCCCCAAGTCCCTCAGCCACTCCTCATAAGGCAATGCTCCAGTGCCCTAATCATCCTCACAGCCCACTACTGGACCCTCTCCAGCAGATCCCTGTCCTCCTTCAACTGGAGAGTCCAAAACTGAATGCAGTATTCAGGATACGGTCTCACCATGGCAGACAGAGGGGGAAGGAGAAATTCCCTTGGTCTGCTGGACACACTCTTCTTAATACACCCCAGGATCCCATTGGCCCTTTTGGCCACAAGGGCACATTGCTGTCCCATGGTTAATTTGTTATCCACCAGGACTCCCAGGTCCCTCTCCACAGGACTGCTCTACAGCCAACCACCTCCCTGCCTGTAATAATGTAGTTAATTATTCCTCCCCAGCTGCAGGACTCTGCACTTGGCTCATTGAACCTCATTTATTTCCTCTTTGCCCAGCTCTCCAGTCTGTCCAGGTCTCACTGGATGGCCTCACAGTCCTCATCTGTATCAGCCAAGCCTCCCGGTTTGGTGTCATCAGCAGACTTGCTAAGCAGACTGTCCCTTCATCATTGATGAAGATGTTGAACAGCACTGGACCCAGCACTGATGCCAGTGCGGGACTCCACTGGTTACAGCTCTCCAGCTGGATTTGGCACCATTGATCACCACTCTTTGAACTCTATCTTGTAACCAGTTCCTAATCCACCTCGCTGTCTGCTCTTCCATGCCACACTTCCTGAGCTTGCTCACAAGAATATCATGGGAGACGGAGTCAAAGGCCTTGCTAAGGTCAAGGTAGACTACATTGACTGGTCTCCCTGAATCTACCCATTCAATTATGTCCTCACAGAATGCTATCAGGTTAGTCAAGCATGATTTCCCCTTGGTAAATCCATACTGACTACTGATAACCTCTTCTTCCAAGTACCTTGAGATGCCCTCCAGAAGGAGCTGCTCCATCATTTTTCCAGGAATGGAGGTGAGGCTGACTGAACAACAGTTCCCTGGAACCTCTTTCTTTTTTTTATGAAGACTGGAGTGACTTTGCCTCTCTTTCAGTCCTCAGGCATCTCTCCTGTCTCCCATGATTTGGCAAAAATGGAGAGCAGAGCAATAAGATCAGCCAGTTCTCTCAACACCCTTGGGTGCATCTCATCAGGGCCCATGGACTTATAAATGTTCGATTTGTCTAATTGATCCCTAACCCAGTCTGCACTGACCAGTGTAGAGCATTCCCTCCTCCAGGCTTCCTCTCCTTCACCCAGGGTCTGGAGTACATAGGGGAGTTCAGCCTTAGCTGTAAAGACTGAAGCAAAGAAAGCATTCAGCAAATCTCACTTCTCTGCATTCTCAGTTAGCAGGGCTGCCTCTTTGTTCAGCAGTGGCCCCACACCTTCCCTATTCTTCCTTTCTCTACTGAGGTATTTGAAGAAGCCCTTCTTGTTCTCTTTGACTTCCTTTGCCAGCTTCAGTTCCAAGAGGGCTTTGGCCTTCCTTGTTGCCTTCCTTCCTTACTTCCCCCATCAGCAGAAGGGTGGAGCAAGCCAAGATATGCCTTTCATGACAGAAGTTAAATGACCAGTTTAGTTATTTATCTCCATTCCAGTTCAATATCGCAAGATAGGCAGTACCACAGAGTTGCTCTTCTGTCTTTCACAAAGTGCTGAGTTAAGGCAAGTTTCCTTCTGGAGAACCATATCTTCCCCTTTTAATGAAATAGAGCCCAGAAGAGCAGTTTAAATTACACCCTTTTAAATGGTTCCTGTTAACTCAAGACCAAAACAACAAGATCAGCAGGTCAAACTCTCTGATCTTCAAACTGACCAATAGCAGATGGCAGAGAAGCTACAAACATACTCAATATGACCTGTCTAAAATCTCCCTAGACTCCAGTTTGTAACTTGGGGAATTCATGAGTGGTTTGCACTTAATAACTCACAATGTTCTTCTTTTCCATAAGGCTGGGTATGGCAAACACTACTGTAAGATGACACAAGGAGGTGTTACTTCCTCCCAGGTATTACCAAGGAAGCCACCAGATTTGACTTGTTAGCTTCTTTTCTCCTTCTGATATTAACTACCTTAAAACTTGTGTTTAGCATGACTGCAATCCACTCTTCTTCACAGATCTAATAGCTTGCCATCCAGCAATGTACAGGCGCAAATAATTATTTTTTTTCCATGATAAAACAAAACTGCATCTCGTCTCATTTACTCATTTATAATATTCTTTCTCATCCTTCTGGATTAGATGCTTCAGTTTCTGAATAAGCACCTAACCTCAGTCATGTTTTCTTCTCTCCAAATCAACTGGGTCTCTATCCATATGTTCCATTATCAAAATAATCTTAAATGCAATGTAAGCTGTAGAGAGCATTTCTACTCACTTACTGTCAACCTGCCTCTGGTGGTACTTAACAGCTACACTAGATTATATGTTTCACAAGATATCTAGATTTCAACTCCTTTTCTCAGTTTGAGCTGTAGTGGTGCCTACATTTAATGCAACTCACCAGCATCTGGAGAGCACCTAAACGCTAAATAATCCTGCACAAATTATCCTTAATACACATACAGAGCACTGAGTTCAGCTCAAAATCAACAAAGCAAAGAATCTCCCACATAATTTTTTTAGTGATTAAAACATTCAACATCATGGAAGAACTAATTTTGAGTCCTTTTGCAGCCTCTTGGGTCTCTTATATCCCAACAGAATAACTTCATCTCAAACACAGATTTGTCCTTCTGCTGAAAATTGATCATGGGAAATGAATGAATGTAAGAAAAAGAAGTAGCAACGAAAGTCATGGTTCTGTAAAGCAGTGGAAAGGGGGCCTTGATTAAACTTGTCATTTCTAATATAACGACATCTAACTGAGCAACTACAAAAGGCACTCTGAATATGAATTATCAATTCCACCATGTTATTTAAACATAATATGACCTCATACAAAACTCTGAGAAACTTATTTTTTCTCCAAAACTCCCTAGATTGTATCCCTTCACAACCAAGGTGTTTGTTGTTTTCATTGTCCACTCATACACCATATATCAATGTTCAGGTATCTGAATGAATAAAAGAACACTGGACTACGTCAAGGATACAAAGCTAAGTACCCCCAAAATTTGAGCCTGTGTCTCAGGTTGCTCATCCAACTTAATTTTGATTATTGTATGTCTGATGTTGTTTTACCTACCATTGATTGATTTCCAGTCCTATTCCAGTACCTATATAAAGTAGGCGGAAATCAAAGTAAGAGTGTATGGGGATGGAAACCATTGGTTGAAAAACTACTCCAGTAGACCTAGTGGACCAAGAAGTCCTCAGTCACTAGACAAAATCATGGCTCAGTATGATAAAATACCTTGTGTGCTTTTACAAATTTAATGTTCCATGCATATCTCTGACACACCATAAATAAAATATAGATGATGTTACATATACCATCTTGTCAGAAGACAAACCTGAATTTTGTGGATGAATAGTCTAAAGGTCAAACATACAGATATTCTTCAAGACACCCATTTTCCTCATCAGGGAAGAAACAACACTATGTGGAATCCGTTTTCAAATGTGAGTTGAGAACTATGACTTCTGAGTATAGCATCAAGACCTTGACAAAAACAAAAGTTCAATGTGTTGTAATATGTAGTATCTTAAACGAGATAAGAACATTGCAGTTTTCCAAGTAAAGTAGTGATAGACAATGACAAGCACCAGCCGGCAAAGTCAGACTATATACTGAACCCTGGAGTGTTTATCCAGAGCTTTCTATTTGTCCATTTTCTATAAAGCAGATTGTCAGTTTATGACGGAAATTCAGCTTATTGACTATAGCAATTGATGAAGCACTTGAGGAATGTTTCAGAACACACTGTAGTAAACCATTTGTAAAATCTTTATTATTTATATATTTAGATCAGTGGATTAATTGATTTTCAAACTATTTTAATGAATCCTTCTGAAGTTCGTAATATTTTCCTTGTTGGCAAGAAACTCTGTAAAGAAAGTCTATCAAATAATATACATTTACTCTATAAGTACAGTAAATAAGGGTCATCCACTAGTGACTGGACAGCTGTAGGATTGTTTTTTCTTACCAGCAAGAAGTATTCTGAGTGGTGCCTACATTTAATGCAACTCACCAGCATATGGAGAGCACCTAAACACTAAATAATCCTGCACAAACTATCCTTAATACACATACAGAGCACTGAGTTCAGCTCAAAATCAAAAAAGCAAAGAATATTTTCCATAAGAAATAATTAAATGCAATCTGTATGTAACTAGTTGATAAATGGCTTTGTGTAGAGAGATACACAGACAGCTACACACATGTAGATCCCTCTATTTAAAAGATACTACCAACAATAATAAGAGCAAAGATATGTCAAAATAGATATTTCCAGCCCTTGTCATCTTCTTTGGTACACTCGTCATTTCCTACTTCATCTCCCAAAATTATCAACATTTTGCCTTGAACTTCTGCTCCATCTGTTTGTTGTACCCCCACATTGTCCTCTCATTTTTAGTTAGAGCAATCATTTCAGCAATAGGAAGTTTTGATGTCATGTGTAAGATAGACTTTTTCTTCATTTAGAACCAACTAAGGCTGTTAGAAACTACTACAATTCAACAACATAAAGTCAGGTGCTCTTCTATTCCTTAGTTTTGCATATAACTTTGTGTCACTTTTCTCACTGTAATTCCTGACAATATAGTTAGCTACATGGCTATGCATATTATCTCTGTCTTTTTATCTTCTCCCTAAGGAAAAATGTGCAAAATAGTTTGTTTTGGTAAGGTTTTTTCTAAAGGTTTTGAAAACATTTATGTTGGTTTGTTATTTATTATAACAGGTGCTAAGGAGTTTATGATCCCTAGTTCCTGGGGAAGAGCTTTTGCCCATTTCTGTTCTTTCTTTTTTATTTCCCTCCCTAGAATTAGAAGGCTGGATTTAACCATCATTACAAAGTGATCCATTATACTAAAGGATCAAATGTCATATAAAGTAGTTCCAAACTTCAAGATATGCATGGAACCAAGCAAAGATGAGAATTGAAACCTCCTTTTAATTTGAGTTGAATGAGTTTGTGAAGAGGGCAGCCCACATTGGTGAGATGAAGGGTTGCAGCCCTAGAATCTATGCAAAGTCTTTTAAGCATTGGAGACTCTGTGTCCTGTTGTATCACATTACTATAGCCAAGATGAAAAGTATACAAAAATGTGAACAGCTGATAACAGGTACCACAGATGAACTGATACTGGAGTTACCTAGCAACTGGAAAGTTCTGCTTATGCTAGGCTAGACCTTAGGTACAGCACTCAGAAACTGTGGGGCAAATTGACAAGTTGATGAATTGCTGATAAGTATCTGCAAACAAAAATCTGAAAAAGACAAAGGAGCTGAAAACTTTTCTCAATGTTTTCTTCTAGTACTATCATTGCCATTTTACCTCAGATTTTAATATTTATTACTTGCTGACGTCTTTCAAGCATGAGACTATTTTGGAGGTAGGAATATTGCTACGGTGAAGAACAAAGTAGTTGCATTATCAGCTGCATATCAATAGATATTTTTGGACAGTTAATTTAAAAGCTATATGTTTATCTAGGGGATAATGGCAAGAATAGATCATTATGGTGTTTCTAGATTAGTTGGATTAGTATCCAGCCTTAGCAAACCGAAGTTATATGCTGGGCCATATGCACATCTGCAGTGCATTGTGAGACACTGCTTTTGATTTCCTCTTGTCTCCCAGGGGAACAGGCCTGAAAGGGATATAGATAATTGCATCCTGCCAGTCTTATCTTGTAACCTGATCACATAATCCTGTTATCAAGTTTCTTCTGAAAATGGTTTCTCGCTTCAACTATTTTTATGAGATGGCTGCTCAGGCATCACATTGGTGTTTGGGAATGCTCCAATATTTAAGCTAATTGGTTCATAAGATTTATACATTATTGTTGTGACAATATCAGTTTATATAGACATTTCACCTTTCAATGCCTATTATAACCCTGTGTTTAACAATCAATGCCTTTATCTTTGTTTTGGATTTGAGCACATACCCTCTTCAGAGCAGTTGCGCTGTCATCACTCAGTCTTTTCTGCTCTCCTTCACAAGTTTCTTGTGTCTAAGCTCCTGAGGTATATTCTGTTTTTTTTGCTGTGTACCTTTCCCATACAGTATTTCCTTCCCTCAAAAGAAAGGAGTCATCACCTTCTGTTGACTATCATTGCCCTACCATTCTCCAAATCATGCAATAAGTGCAAACGTCTGTTGAGATAAACAAGTACCTGTAATCGAGCAGGATTAGATCCTTGTTTGGTTTATTTAGTAAGAGCCTGCAGAAGGCATTTCTTTTTGTCAGTCTGTCATATCCTGCAGGAAGTGAAAATGTGGTGAAATTTTAACTCTTCATGCAGTGAAATTAACAGATTGAATAACAATATCCAGAACAAATTGTTCTGCTTAAGAGTCTTTTAATAAGCAATGCAGGCACCATAGAACATACTGAGTTTTACTGGCACTAATGTTCATCTGCTGATTTCTCTAAAGTCAGCAATCCTACGTTTCATTGCTGTTGATGAAAAATAATGCTAACTGCAGAAAAATAAGACTTTGGAATGTTAGGTAGATTCAGGATTCCTCTGTTCTAATCTTCTCTGATTTATTCAGTTATTGTACACTGGATAAACTCTTCCAACACTGAAACTAAAATTTGATGTGACAAAAGACTTCATGTTGAAGCACCATAGGTTCAGAATCAGATTATGAATCTACTGTATACAACTAACATCTGGGACTCATCCGAATGTACAATATTGGAACGGGACATGTTCATCAATGGGAGTATTTTCATGCCAGCAGATGGCCCTAGCTCCAATCTTTTCTGGTACAGTAAGAGACTAATGCACTGAATGGAAGAAGTTGGGTGCACTGCTAATCAGAGCAGCCCCTCAAGGCATTTACCACCTGCTGCCTCCTCCAAGGAGCTCTTCTGATTAGTTCTCTACTAATGCATTTGCCTCCTGCATATGCATTATGAGTGAAGCTAATGAGATTATTTTCTACAGACATTACAGGCAGAATTTGGCCCAGAACCACAATACTTGAGTTCTGTTGTAGACATTATATTAGCACATATTGGCCACCTTGTCAAAGCTGATTACCTATATTTGGGTTGGCCTAGTGGAAGTTTTTTTAACCTCACTGATCTAAGACCACTTATGTCACAGTAATGCTTCTGCTGGGTTTGCTCATATTGTTGTGGGGCTTGATGCTTCTTTTCTTGAACACACTGAGGTATTCATATCAACTGGATCTCCACTGTAGATATAAAATTACCTGTTTGCTGTACTTACCATTTATTAATTGGATTAGTATACCTCTCCTGTAATAGCAGGTGCACATTAGTTGGTCTGCATTTTTTAAGCAACATGAAAGAAAAGGTTTGGTTTCTATTTTTAATGTAGACTACAATGGCTTACTGATAGGTCAGTGCTGAAGGCAAAGCAGGAAAGTTGCTGGAATATTTATCTGTCTAAATAACATTATTGGGAGCCAGAGGAGTAATAACGTAAGAAATCAATTGGGAAATTTTATAAAAAGTGCTTCTCATAAAATCCTTCAGAATATATATCATCCTACTGTATTCTTCTCTTTTACAAGCATTCAGCCTCAACAGCTATCACATATTCAGCTGAGGGAGTTTGAGCAAATAACTTGCGGAGAAAACAGTCATTTACAAAATAGAATAAAATAAATCTGTACCAACTAATCATGTGCAGAGACAGAGGGTGCTTGTCGTCTCCAATGGTGCCTGGCACTTGTGTCTCTTTCCATTAATGAAGAAATGAAAAAGTTAATGTCAAGAACGTATAAAGTAAAATGAGACCAAGTAAAACCTAAGTGAAAACTGATACGAAAAAACGTCCTTCCTTTGAATATGGCAGAGCAAAATACATAATTGCCCAGTCTCACTTTGGACCTCAAATAAGCAAAATGGAGTGTTAAGAGTGTTTAGCACTGCCTGTAATGAGGACCATTTCATCATACAAAAACATTTCCTCTTTTGCCTGTATTTGTATTTTCTCAACACCCCTTACCACTCACAGTTGAAACTGCAGAAGAGTTTTATTCTCTGATTTTCTCACTTTAGTTGATAGTATATATGATAATAAATGACAATCTAATAAAATCAAGGTTATCTACCACCCAAACACAAGAGAATACTGGACTAGTGAGCATTAACATATGCTGAGAGGGAAGGAAAAGTGGAAAAGAAGAAAGGAAAACAGATAAGCATGAAAATATAAAGTCAAGCCAGTTCTGCCATTTGTCACCTTCTGTCACTGTGCTGAGAGCTATATCTGAGTAATCATTTACTACTAGATACCTCTATATCTAATACCAGATTAGAGCAGTTTTTCAGCATCCAATTTATATTGATTTTTTAAATAATAAAATTGGTTCAAATTAGAATATGTTTTAATATGACACAAAAATTGTCAGGTCTTCTGTTCATGTGACAGAAAATGGCTTGTCAGCAGTGTCTATTGGAATTGAAACCAGTTTTGAAGAAATTCATGTGTCTTTCTTATGAGAGACTCAGATGTCAAAACCAAAATTTGGACTACTAAAAAAAAATACCCTTTTTTAAAATTTGATGGGAAAAAAATCCCTAAACTCAAAAACCCAAAACAAACAAAAACTGAACAAAAGAAACACAAAGAAACCCCAACCAAACAGCAACAGCAACAAAAGACAACAGCCCACAGATGTGGAACGAGGGTTGTGAAGGAACTGTTGATACTTGATTTTAATTATAATTCATAAATAAAAAAAGGAAAACCAGTTCAAACTGGTATGTGAACATGTTCTGCCCTACACTATGGTACTTAAACATATTGTCAGTTATTTAACAATATTTAGCATTTTCTTTTATTCTTCCTTATGTACCTCAGCAGCAATATGAGGCAACATGGGAGAATCTCACCTTTCATTTCGTAAACTGACAAGTATTTCAAGCCTTAATCTTTCCCGATAATGGTACTAAGATATGGCACAGATGTACAGGCTCCATGCTTTTTACATTATCTCTTCTTTTTTTTTTTTTTTTTTTTTTTTTTTAGTTTGGGCTGATAGTTTGATGTGTTTTTCTGTTGGACAATCATTAAATGATGACATTTCAGACAGAAAGCAGACTTTAAATTATTTTATATCTGCAGATCCTAAGTCATTAGAGGAAAAATTAAGTAGTCGATATTATATTTGTCTCATTTGCATGAAAATATTCACCTGAGATCATAAACACAATAATTTAGGCCAGTTAACCTTGGTTATGTTTTTAACATGACTACAAGGAACATAATAGAATGGGAGCAACGAACACCACTTAGAGATCTGGGGACAAAGTCAGATGGTTCAGTTGCATTGAGGAACACAATGGAGGAAAGTCCCTTTTGTATTTTTTTTTTCTGCTAATCAGCATCCTGGCCTACAGTTTACATGAGACATTTCTCTCAGGTAGAGAAGCAGTGTTGTGATGGTGCAGCTGTTTACACCTGGGAGAGCTGCTTTGGCTCTTCTCTTTTCTGCTTCACTGCTGTTCTGCAGACACCAGATGTGTTTCTGTTTCCATGGGAGGAAGGTAATCACCAGCAGCTGTTTCAAGCACAAAGAGACAGAGATTTGTTTTTTGGTGCCAGTCCATAAGCATTACAATAACTCATTAGATGTTTTTAGTTTGTTGGTGTGTTTTCTTTTGTGGTTTTTTTTTTCTTTTTTTCTGTGGGAACAGAGCAGCCATAGTGGAGAATAAACTTAACTTTTCTATAATGAGCAACAGTCTTTCTAAAACAGAAGCCTAAGCACTGTATGTCACACACTCTCAAGGAACAAATGCTTTCCTTCAGGCTGTGTCAAGAATAGCTCAACTGATAGGAGTCCCTTACTGATAATCATGCAAAGTGAAAAGAAATAGATCTCAGCAAGTTTGCAGCCTGGAGTTCCAGCAAGAGCATGGGAGTAAGGCTGCTGTTTGACCAGAATTTTTTAACCACTTCTCTCTAGTTTAATGCCAGTACATTTCAGAGCCACTTTTCCCGTGGTTCTCTGAGCCACCGTAGGCATGACTTAAATTTTTTAGATCTTGGCTTAGCTAAATAGATCTTCTCTAAGGAGAAAGTTGATTTCTACTCAAGTTTGTTTCAGAAACTTCTGCAAGATACTGAGCTTCTAAATTTATTTTCAAGACTTTTGTGATATTTTCAATTATTCTTAGTTAAAAGAAACAGAACACTGAAGGGCTCAGTAAGTCCAGCTGGCTCAGTCAGAAATCCTGTATATAGTGGGAGAGGCTGTGAGATTTTTATCCTTCAATCACTTAGTCTCTTTTGAAGAACATGTTTGGAATCCAAACCTTGAGCCTATTTCCAAGTGTCTCATTTACAGGAAGGAAGTTTTACTGGGGTAGTACTGGAAATACCTCTTAGAAGTCATCATCATCTGGTCCAGTTGAATGCACAGTCCTGAACAGAAGACGGAAGATAAAGGAGCTGAACACAAAACTTTTTGTCTGTTATTATTATTGCTGTTGTTGATGTGTTGTTATAATAATTATTCTTTCGATCTGTTGGAGAAAACAACTGAACACCAAGGTAAGAGAAACTTGAATTAAGATGGTAAATAATGTCCTCTTATAGCCTTTGACCAAAAGCAAGTCTTTAAAGTGAGTTCATAATTGTACTGGCAACCAGTGGAGACTCTTGTATATGTCAATACCAATGAGTGATTGTCAATTTCTCTGATCAGTAACAGTTTGCATCATTTGTAACTTGTGTAGTGAGTCTAAATGGAGACTTCTAGCAAATCATTACAGCACATTGTAAATGCAGGAACCAGTTTCTCTTAAAATGCTTTAGTAACACTTCATTAATTATATTGAACCTGCAGCCTGAAATTCTCGCTTATATTCATCACTTACCATGACCAGTTGTCTATATATCGTCCAAGAAACTACTGTATCAAGCTGAATAGGCAAATTATACCCCATGGATCTTTGTAGAGGGATAGAGAACCACAGTTCTTGCTGGTGTCAGCAATTCAGACACAGCTGAATGTGGCATTTGACAGAAACAGGAACAAAGCAAGGCATGTTAGTAAATACTTTGGTTAATAAAGGTAGCCAGCTTTTCTCTTCAGGCATTTCCTACAGGCTGAATCAAAATCTCCTGTACTTGCTATTCACCAAGCAATTCTTGGTCTGTACTTTAGCTACAGTCATTTTTTTCTGAGCTGAGCTGCTTTTTTTTCAGATGTGATGGTAGATCACATGGCTCTGTACCTTTGTTTTCTTCGACAAGAATCAAATTACTGATCTTTGGTTACTCGGGGCTATGGTATCCTGCTTGCTACTGCTGCAGGTGCTTGGGAAAACACTTAAAAATACAAAAGATCAGACTGACAGATTTTACTCTGAATGAAAACAGCCCCCCAAAAGTCACAGAAAGTAGCTCATTCCTTATAGAAAATTATTTTGACAAACACTTGCACAGAAGTTAGACCTCCTGTATGCAGATTCTGGCATGATGGGGTTTTTTTTGAGCTAGAATCTACAATGTCTCCCAAAAGCAATTTTGCCCTGGGTGATAGAGGTGATTTCTAGTTGGACCCAGCTGCTCTTCCCCTCTTTATTGGTAAGTCAGCCAGCTGCCTCCAGTCTTGAGCTTTGTTTAAGTATGAACAGTCCACTCAGCAATAGTCAGGGGACCTTACTTGTGTCCTGTAACTGTGTCCCATGAGAACATCACAGCATCAGTATCTCCTCAGGCCTGGACTCCACCTTTCAAATTAGGCAGCAGGAAAGGGTTCTGAAGTGAAACCATAGGAAATGCAGGAGGGCTTTAATCAGATACAGAGATTCCAACACAAGAAACAGCTTCCAGTATCATAGTCTAATTATCTGAAATAAAATGACAGAACACATTATCATTTTCATTAGACAGGCCTCATATATTATTCTCCATACACTAGTATGAGTAGAGCTTTCAAACCACTTTTCCTTTAATCTCCATTCTTCTTTCTTCATCAACACATTTGCCTGTGTTTTCCTAATACCTACATCCACATTAGTCACAACTGGCAGGAGCCCATAGAGAGCTTTAGAGAACATTATTTTTTGCCCTCTGTGCATACATTAGTGTTGCCCTTTAAAGATGTAGCCCTTTGTCCTTTTAATAATAAAACTCATTTCTAAGCATCCCAATAAGATTATCTCAAATAATAGCAATCCAATTAGCTCAGGTGGTTTGAAGTCTCACTTAGATTCCTGGTTGGTATCTCCCATCATTAGATTTACTGCTTCAAAATACTTTCAAATACCTACTTAGTATCTAGAGCCAAAGATGCTTCTAAGAATGCAAACCATATCCAGTTTCCTCACGGGTAGATGAAAAGCTAGACATGAGCCAAAACTTTGTACTCAGAGCCCAGAAGGCCAACTGTATCCTGATCTGCATCAAAAGAAGCATGTCCAGCAGGTCAAGGGATGTGATTCTGCCCCTCTGCTTTGGTGAGACATCACCTGGGTTACACCATGTCCAGATGTGGAGTTCTCAACACAGAAAGACATCACCCCATTGGAGCAGGTCCACAGAATGAACCTCTTCTGTTAAAAAAGACAGAGAGAGTTGTGGTTGTTCATCTGAGAGAAAACTCCAAGGAAACCTTACCGTAGCCTCCCAATAAGAAAGATGGAGACAGTGTTTTTAACAGAGCCTGTTGTGACAGGGCAAGAGGTAGTGGTTTTTAAACTAAAACTATATAAAGAAGACATTTTTTACTATAATGGTGGTGAAACGCTGGCACGGGTTGCCCAGAGAGGTGGCACATGCCCCCTATCCCTGGAAACACTGCAGGTCAGATTGGACAGAACTTTGAGTAACCTGATCTAGATGAAAGTGTCTCTGCTCACTGCAGGGTAGGCGGAATAGATTATCTTTAAAGGTCCCTTCCAACTCAAAGCATTCTATGATTCTAATATTAACCACCTTTAGAGGAGGAAACAGGAATGAGGAATATCCATGCTTCACACACTTTACCTTACATCTTGTGAATATTTCAGTCTGGCTCATTCATTCAGATCTGCTCTGTAACATTAACAAAGATTTTGTTCTAAACATTAAAAAACTGCTGTTCCTGCCTTCAGCCTCCATATTTATTTTCATTTACACTTTTGTCTCCTCTTTCAGAATTTTAGTGGTTCCAAAACCACTTTTCAGTTTACTTTTTTTGTAAGCTTTTTTTAAAAACTACTCATCCTAATAAAAATCTTAACTGTTAGATCATGTTATTCATTACTTGTGAGAAAGGAGTTAGAGAAGTGAGCCTCCAACATCTAAGCCATAAAAAAAAAAGTGCTATAGCTAGTTTCATTATTAAACAACAACAACAATAATAACAACAATAATAATAATAATAATTTTTTAAATGTGGTGGTCAGCTCCAACCTGAAAGACTTTGTTTAGCCCTCACTGAAGATGGAACTTTTAACATTGTAGGAAGAATGTAGGAAAAGATGGTATCAGGTGTAAAAACACCTGAGGTATCTGCGTGGTTGAGAGGCAGCTGTAGGAAATGGAAAGTTTGAGGTAATACAGCAGATCACAAAATTTGAAAGAGTACATCTTATAGAAAGATTGTACATGTTCATATTATGTATGTTCATATTATGTATGCAGGAGAGAATGCTGCACTAAAATACTAATGAAAGTTGTACATTTCCATAAGGAAGAAAATAGCCTTTTTCTGCTTTTCTTCTGCATGTTTCTATTCTCTGACAACTCCAAAAATAAGAATTGACTTTTAGAGCTTAAATATATGGTTTTCAATCAGTTATAGTTAAAAATCCAACATGAAAATCATCTTAAATCTGTTTAATTTTCTATATACTGGCAATGAACTAGAACCTCAGATCTCTGTTGAAGTCAGTAGGATGATGCCCTTTATCACTGCAGGGAGGTCTTTCTTTCACTCTATGCTGTGGCTGATTGAGATGCTGGCATGCCAAAGTACATGTGGCATAATCTTCTGAGATGTTGTCAAGGAATGGGGGTGTTTTCTGCTCCCAGCATGTATAAGACTGTGGTGGCTGCTACCTTACTCCTGCTGCTTATACTTGCTCTGAACCTGATTTCATCAGGTTCAAGGGGTGTTGCATACACCCCTTGAACCTGATGAAATTTGGTTTGATTCAGTCATCACCTCTGGTCTCACAATCCCATCCATTGTGGAATGTTCCTTTGTAAACTGATGAGAAGCACTCAAAGAACTATGTCTCTTCATTGTCTTCAATCGGACCTTTAGATATGTGGATGTGCACTCAGACACACAATTGCTATTTTGATATTCATGCTGAAAACAACACATGCTTGCAGAGGACGGTTTTTATTTATGAATTTGAATTCCTTGTGTTGAACACCTCAACATCATGCTATGATTATCTCCATGTTTATGGCAAATAAATCTGGGATCTTGCACGTGTTTACTCTTATATTTTCTTTTTATAAGTTGGTATACAGCTTTTAATTAGATCATCTCTTTCACTGATTGTTAGTGAAATTATTTGAACAGTACATCTTTACTGGACCTTAAGATAAAAAATGCCAGTTCATAGTAACCACTTTGTTTTGGCCTGTTCATTCACAACTTCACAAACCATTCGCTCACTCTCTAATTAGTTCATATATAATCATTCAATCATATTCAAGGTCATTGTATTTCATGAGTAGGTGATAGAATGATAGTTTCACCAACTGACTAGTTTCTTATTACACAACTCAAAAGAATATTGTTTCCATACACAGAATAATGCCAGTAACTGATACTCAGAAACACATATGGTTTTCCATAACCAACAAAACTTAATTACATATCAAGTATTAATTCTGATTTTAGTCAGAGAAATTCTACGGTGTGAGACAAGAGGATATGCAAGAGGGATGGATATTAAGGCATAAAATAAGAACAGTCATTAGGGATATGCTCTTGATGCACAGGACACCTGGCATACAGTCAGCTGACATGGGAATTTCGCTAACATTGTGCTGCTGGTGGGAAATATGCTTTCACTTGCACCCGCTCGTTTCCATATGATGATACTGTGTCTCATTGTCTCCAATTCCACATGCCCCATGTACTTCACCAGCATAATCCCAATATAGGAGAAAGAGAATGATGCTGGGAACCTGAAAGTTTGAGTTTTCTCTTCACGTCCTGTCTTTTCAAAAGGTCTGAGTTTCCTGGATATAATGGAAGTTCAAGTGACCTTATTTCCACAGTTATTTAATTTACCTTTAATTGAATACTATCTTGTATGTGTGGGAGGTGTGTAACTCATTATATTTCTCAAGCATATGATTGGCTTAATTTAGTTCTCCTGTCATAATAGAACTCTTCACTAGGAATACTGTACAATTAGAGTGCAGTTACTGTTAATTTTTCATCTTAATGGCCAAGAAAATGCTTCCTAAATTTAAACAATTTTTTATGTTGTCTTGTCAAATCAAAACACCCTAAAGAAATATTTGAGGCGAACCTTCTGTTCATATCAGCAGCTATTAGACCCTTTTTATTTTCAATTTCAGCATATCTTTGTGCTTCATTCCTCACTCATTATAAGGACACCAGAGTTTCATCAGCTTTTGGTGAGGCACTGAAATAAGGTACCTAGAGAAGCTGTGGAGAATCCAGTCCTGGAAGTGTTCAAAGCCAGATTGGATGAGGTCTTGATCAGTACAGTCTAGTAAGAGTTATCTCTGATCTTTAAGGTCTTTTCCAACTCAAAGTGTTCTATGACTTTATTTCTATAATTCTACAGGCATTTATTAACAATGTTATGGCTACATCTACACTAGTAAAAAGAATTTGTGTCCACTTTCTGACCCTGGATTCTCAAGGTGCCAAAAGCACTCATCACACAGACAAATTTTCTTGCCACTCAAAATAGAGGTCCACAAAATTCCTGCCGAGAACTTCTGAAGCGTGTTCAGACAGTGTCAAGGATAGCATGGATTACTAGCAAAAATAATTCCAGGAACCATAATTCAGTCCTCTTCATGATTGTAGGACACTACCTTATCGTGGCCTTGTATAATTTGCTTAATTGCTCTGCAAAAACATCTTCTGAAGGCTGCAAGATATTTAACTGTTAATAGAAAAGCTGAGAAGATAAATTGTTTTTCCCATGTAGTGGATATGAAGTCTCTAGATTTATTACAGGACAAGACTAAATATTTGGTTCACATATAAACCTCTGCATCATTAAAAAAAAAAAAAAAAAAAGGTCTTCCTAAATAAGTGTTGTCCACCTGCAATATTTGTTGATGCTGCTGACAAGTGGATCCATGCTAAATTCAACTCCAGATGCTCACTATGTAGGTGGGGAAGGATCTTCAATCTTGTTCTTAATTACTGTGGCTGAAGTTGATTTGACCTGAACTCTCTCTGCCTTTCAAGTAGAGCAGGATCCACAGGCAAACTCTCTAGCTTTTTGAACTAACATGCTGGCTGACAAATAAGTAATTGTAAGAAGCTGATTTATTGCCCAGCCAGACACAGCTGGATGTAAAATATTAATTTTTAATGTAAGAAACAATTTCCATTTCTTTTACCTATAAAATCCAATAAATTAATCCAAGCACTTACAAATAATTGATATTTTGCAATGGAAATATATTTTTTCCCAATTACAAATGTGCCCCTTTTGAAACCAAATGTTTTAAATAGAAGATGTTGAATTTCAAGGCTACAAATATATCTCAGGACTCTGATGACAAAAATAAGCCATAAAATGAAAAAGAAAACGTATTATACGATGCTAATAGGACTCCAAAATACTTCCTTCTTCAATTAAAAAAAAAAATAAAATCTTATCATAGAATCATAGAATGGTTTAGGTTGGAAGAGACCTCAAAGATCATCCAGTTCCAACCCCCCACCACAGGCAGGGACACCTCCCACTAGAAGAGGTTGCTCAAGGCCTCTTATATAATACATAGGTGTTGCCTTTCTCTGAAAGGCGTGACAACCTGGTTCAAGGGCAACACGAACAGCCAAACCCAGGCTGCTTGGACCATCAGCTACAAACATCAATGTGATGGATAGCAAAAAGCAAAATGGCAAAATGGCATTTATTAAAACGTAGCAATGCTTCTTATAGTATACAAAATGTCACATCCGTTTGCCTACATCCTAATTCAAGGCTATTGGCTAAAGGAAGGGACTGCTATCTTTCCGTTACAACGCGAGATCCTTCAGAACGCCAGACCCTGACTGCAACATATCCCCCCTCCCTATGCATAACTAAATTGACTAAAGTACCTTATCCTTATTCCTAAAATATCTTATCCTTACTCTATGTCCTATAACTATCTTAAAAAATATGTATCAAAAACTTAACTATGCATCTTAACTTATAACTATGATGTAACTGTTGCTTACTTAAATCTTACTTAAATCATACTTAAAACTAAAATATAAAAATCTTAAAAGGCACTCTAAGCAAATGGCAATTAGGCTAACTGATAATAACACTGAGTAAAAAATAGTCTTAAATTACTTAAGTAGACTTAAATAGATCTAAATAAAATAAAAAAGTTTCATGGTACCATGATAACATGCATGAGCCACATTGAGTCAGAGGTAGATAGAGGATAGCTAAGGATAGCTTTAAACGAATGCATTCTTAGAGTAGTTTCAGTGTTCCTCCAACATGATGTTAACCTTCTCTTAGTCGACTTTTAACAAATGACACAGAAACATCGCAGTCCTCTCTTGCGGGGGCCACGTTGTATTTGTTTGGACGCCTCTAATGTAGGACTCCCAGGAGGAGATGGAGATGGGACGGTTGCCGGCTTGTCCTTCTCTCCTACCACCAGGGTGTACGGGTTACGAGGACGTCCAATGATGTAATCCTGTAAATAGAAACTCACAGCTTTCATTAGTGTTATTCTGAAAATCTGGTTTAATGGACTTAAGTGGGCACCACTTAACTCTGCCCTCTTTTTTGACAGCTGCATATCCTCGCCCTGTCAGAACTAGTCTCCATCCCGGTTCCCATTCCCCCAACTCATTTCTAACTGTGACCAATGGGCCTTCTTCTAATGCTCGAGTGGCCCAATGTTTTTGAGTGGGGCTATTCACCTCTTCCCCTCTGGGGAACTGATTTAATGCTAATAGCGCAGTTGCTAACAGACTTGCCTGGTCTCCTGAGGGAATGACATTGGTAAAAGCTTCTGGTTTTGCTCAAGGCCTCTTATATAATACATAGGTGTTGCCTTACTCTGAAGGTGTGACGACCTGGTTCAAGGGCAACACGAACAGCCAAATCCAGGCTGCTCGGACCATCAGCTACAAACATCAATGTGATGGATAGCAAAAAGCAAAATGGCAAAATGGCGTTTATTAAAACGTAGCAATGCTTCTTATAGTATACAAAACGTCACATCCGTTTGCCTATGCCCTAACTCAAGGCTGTTGGCTAAAGGGAGGGACTCCTATTATTCCGTTACAACGCGAGATCCTTCAGAACGCCAGACCCTGACTGCAACACATAGGTTCCACTACAAATTATAAGCTGTCATCCTTCAAATTTCTTCTTGTAACTTACTCTCCAGTTCTCTTATCCTCCTGAAATGTCACCAGGGTAAGAAAGACTAATAGTGAAGAGACTTTGAATCTGGTTATGACTGTCAATAAACTGCTAAACATTTTCCCTCTAAAAACTTTCTTCATTTGAAGAATTAAAACTACAATAGTCTTGTAATTACAAGAAATCTGTCCATTTTAAAGTTACTTCAGCTCAAAAATATGCTACTCAGGTATTTTGTGCAGTCTTCATCACTGAAGATGTTTAGAAACATTTAGAAGCACTTAGGGAATGTGTCTCAGTTTTGATTAAGTAGACCTATGTCTCTCCCACATCTATGTTTTAGGATTTTATTGCACAAATATTTAACCTGACTTCTTTATCCATTGATAGATGTCAGATGACAAATCTTCTGTTCAAATCTTTCATGAGTTCCTTCTCCCAGACAGTAAAGAACAACGTATTGTGTCTATGCGAGTAAGCAAAACAGGGATAGCTCTCTGACACTGAAATGTGGTGTGTTACAGCCCATCTTCATACAGGCAAATTGTTCAACCCTAGCCAAGTAAGAGACTATACCCGAAGTGGATACTAAGAATAGTTCTTAATTTGTGCAACCCCCTTACTGAATTTAGGCAACATTTGCTGCAGTGCAAAAAAAAAAGGCATTGGCTGAATCCATATCATAGAGTTTCCTAACAGTTTAGCAGAGTGAGTGATCATACAGAAGCAACCAGGTGAATGTCTAGTTTTGTTTAATTTGTCAGTAAGGATATAGAACTTGACTTGCTTCCACTCTAGAAATGAAGGCAAAACTCTAGTGAATTCAAATATGAAAATTTGCAACCTTACTCCATAATAAAAAGACACAAAAGGCTCAAGCATAAATGAGGCTTGGAAGGTTTTATGTATAGTCTGTGGATCATACCTAAATGTCTATATACTACCACAGTGGCAATATGAAACAATATAATCTAATTTTCTCTGTGCACATAACTTGCAAACCTCTAACAGATGCCTTCAATGATGCACATTATTTCCCTTATAGCCAGTACCATTAAAAAAAAAAAAAAAGTCACTAGAAAGCAATGGATTCTTAGAAGCCTGAAAGCATCAGTCCACCTCATATTTAAAAATCCCTTTCACCTCTATCAGTGATTTCATTTCTACTTTTACAAAAGAAGTCCAGAGACAGGAGCAAAACTGCCTTCATTTGTTGAACTGAAAGGATCTAATTGAAGCTGTAGAAGCAGGAAAAAAAACCCATTAACAGTATTCAATTATTCTGTGATTTCCATTTCTTGATGATCATTCGTGTTAGATCAGTCAAATTAAAATTGCAGTTAAACTCATATCCCTTTTTGTTGGTACACAAGACACTTGAAGGGTTCATAGTGCCTAAACCTGAAGCATAGGAAAAGGTCTTTTTCAAACCATAATTCAATTATTAGCATTCCTATTCTCACATGAGATAAATGTGTTATTTCCCAAAATCAAAGAACAAGTCCAAAATGGACTAGGAACAAAGTGTAAATTTTTGAGCATCAGTAAGCAGCTTCACAAAACCTCTTTTCACTGCAAATGGCATACAGACAAAACCTTTAAGAATATTATCAGTGCTTCTGAAATCTCTTGAGTCCTGACTTCATTATTCCTTTGTAGACCCCTGCAACATATTGCACTGATAATGGCTTAAAAATCTGTGGAGCAATATTAGTAGTTACAGCAACATGTTTAGTTTTCCATTCACTTGTTTGCACTTCATTTGGGTGTTTGAGGCTTGTCATAAGTATAGAATCTTAATTGGTTTAAACTATCCTATTTCTATTAATTTACATTATACTCTAGCAGACTGAGGATGTATCTTTCAAATCTTAAGTCAGAATGTTGATCCTTCATTGTTTTCCCATGTCACCACTGATGAACAAAAAGTTAATACTAATAATAATGCACTCAAATCATCCTGCAATTCTGCAGGAGTCTCCTCTTTACTAATATTTTTAATGCTGAGAACATCAACTGGATAAGAGAGGAATCATGTCTGAAAGGATTCAAGAGTAGAAATGATGCATGGCAGCACTTTCACTGCTATTAGCAGAGTGATCAGGATTCAGAAGTGTTGTGAGAATTCTTTTGCCATGTCAGCCATCAAAGAGAGACACCAGAGAGATAAAAGTTGCAGAGTATTAAACCCCGCCTGTCGCCTTTGGCGTGTTTTTGTTTAGTACCATTCATCTCAACATTTGATTTTTAATAGTTCACTTCTGTTGTTATGACTGAAAAATAAAAAGGATTATTAAAGAACAAATTGTGTGCAGACAAAACACAGTTGCTGGTATTTTGCATCATCCAGAACACAATGCTATCTGCCAGTTTAACTTGCTTTTATTTAATGTTTCATTACAAATAAAAGGTACAGGAGAGAGAGAGGCTCAAGTTTCCCTTTTCTAGTTTTTTTTCTCTTACTGTGTTTAAGAAGTACAACAAGCCAAGTTAACAGCATAGGCAAAACCAGCCCTTTAAACCCTAAGGAACAGAAAGCTATTTTTAACTTCCTCCAAGAAAATTGTATAAATATTATCCAGTACTACAAAATATGAATTTAATAAACTACAATATCATCACTGGGGAAAAAAAAAAATTCAAAGTCTAGGCTGTACCCTTGAATTTAACAAAGAGAGATGATCTAGAGAAATAAATAGGAAAGGTAAATAATCATAGAAACCACAAGACAAATCCTCAGCTAATTTGAAATTTGACAGCACTGCACAGCTTTGAACTCCTAGGAATCAAGGCCAAACTTTGGACATGCAGAAGATTTTCTACTCAACGTTTTATCTGAAAATTATGAGTAACAATATCCTGATGAGAAACTAAGAGCCATATTAAAATCAATAAGCATAGAAGTACCTACTAATCCATGTATTCAGGCTCTGGAAGAAGGAAGTTACTAAAACTGTTGCTTTTGTAATTACTGGACAGTATCTCAAACATAAACAGGGCACAATTTATCTTTCACAGCTACAAGCTCTAAGGGTTGTAACTAAAAGATAATAACTCTCAATCATAGATAATCCAAGGGAGTCCGCATTGCTCCCAGTCCAGCTGATGAGAGGATTTGGGAAGAAGTGAATGTTTTCCAACCATTTCCCTTCTTCTGTGTTTCTGAGAGGATGATGAAAAATCTCATCAAGAAATATTGCTTTAGTGGCTTGGTTTTCAGAGGTTGTTGAAATCTGAAACCTTTTTCTTATAAATAACTTTAAAAGATTTACCAAAGGCAGCTGTGCAGTAAATAGAAGTATATATATTACCGCTTGTACAGCACACAGGCAACATGCATGCACCTAGCCTTCAGGACAAATTATTAGATTAAGAAGATGAAAGTGGTGCTTGAATGAGATACTTTAGCAACCAAAACTTCACCACTATTTGGTCACCTGATCTTTCCATGTGCCTGCATTCCCTGAGGTGTTTTCCAGCCAGCAGCGTTTCGCTCACCCCATCAGACTGGACAGCAGCAGCACCTTCAGTAGCAGCAAATGAAGTATAGATTTGTACATTCATTTGACATCCTACTCAAAGGATGTTTCTCGCCTCATTCCCATTACAACTCTGAACGTGCAACTCTATAATATTTTGCATCCACTATTCTCTGCATATCCTGTGTTTGCAGATCAGAGGATACTTCCTACGTCTTTAAATTTGTCTGCTTTGTTTTGGGTCTGTTTTTTTCCTCCCCATAAAATAATTTACTCGTCTCTTACCTGAGAGCTATTTTATCCCACTATTCTCCCACTCTCTATTCTAATTTCTCTGTTTTCTGCATAACAGCTAAACAATCATTTGGACATGCTGAACTGGCCACATCACAAACCACAGATGATGTTTTCTGTTTATTGATTGTCCTAGTAGGGCATAAATCCTGCCAGATTAGTTCAAACCCCTGTTCTCCAAACTCCTGTTGCAGGTCTGGGAGTTGATAAATGTGAACAGAACAAAGAAGGCTTCAGCCCTAGCAAAGCCTTGAAGGTTAGGTGCTAGTCACCTAACCAAGTCAGGTGTCTTTTGCTGCTCCTCAAGTGCTGGGGTGGACACCTAGGCACGGGACTTCGAATTCACCGGCCAAAACAATGTGTGCTAGTGCATATTGGCTGGTTTGACTTTCAAATAGTGTATTTAAGGGGGATGATTTAGAGACAGTTTTCTCCTTTCCCTGCTGCCTTCCACCAGGACTGGAGGAATATTCACAGCTCCTTCATGGCGGCCACATGTTTGCAGTGTGTTATGCAGCTTGCATCAGCAGCCTAGCTGCAAGGCAGCTCTTTTTCCTCCTTCTCTACTGGGAACCTTTGAATCTATTGCGTCAGTGAGTACCATCTAAGACTCTATAGGCGTAGTTAGAATTTCCCCTGTTAACAGGTTCCTATTTTCTGTGTTCTGACTAAGCTGTTTAGACTGTTTAATTCCATGTTTATAAATACCCTTTATGTAATTGCTTCTGGTCTACCAAACAGCTAAACAATTTCAGGGAATGTTCCAGAATTTTAAAATATTAATAATAAGAAATAATATTAATATAAAAATTATTATTAATAGTTCATAACATATTATTAATAACCAAATAATTGATACAAAAGTTTATTTAAAAAATCTTGGGCTAATCCAACTCAGTTAGTTTTACTACTATATAATTTCTCATTTAACTGTGTAAGGACCTTGACTTGTATCACATCCTTGTTCCAGTAAGTACTTGCCCCATTCAGAGATATACAGATTTTTCATTTTGAAGATTTCCAAGAACTAATACATTGATTTGTTAACACTCACAGGATCTTTGTTCCCTTGAAAGCACCAACGTTTATTTTCTGGTCCAATAGCTTCCATCCTTCCAGTTTGTTGTCTGTCAGAGGTGCTAATTTGTTTCATCTGAAAGCTCAATGTTATATTTCTTTTTCTATATGATTTCATCAAGGTAACAGGAGCAGGCACTCTTACAGCAGGCTGAAGGGTCAAGTGTTGGACTGGATGACCCAGGAACCAAGGCACAGATAATGTAATACTTGCCCATGTATCTGCTGCCATTCTTCCTCTAAGACTACAGAAAATTATGAAGTAACATTGTCCTGTTATATTAATCTCACAAAAACTTTCAGACACCTCAAAGTATTTTTTTCAATTTCTGCATGCATTAAGCAACATCTTTAGATATTTGTTTATATTATATATCTTTTACATTTAGAATCATAAAATAATGAAATCATAAAACAGTTTGTGTCGGAAAAAAACATCTACAACCATCAAGTCTAACTGTGAAGCTAACACGATAATGGTCATTAAACCATGTCCCAAAATGCCATGTCTTCACATTTTTTAAACACCTTTGGGGACAGTAACTCCCTGAGCAACCTCTTCCAATGCCAGACCACTCAGTGAAGAAATTTCTGCTAATATTCAATATAAACCTCCCCTGGTGCAACTTAAGGCCATTTCCTCCTGTCCTATTAATTGATACACAGCAGCAGAAACCAACACATACCTCACTGCAACCTCCTTCCAGGTAATTGTGTACAACAATAAGCTCTCCCCTCAGTCTCCTCTTCACCAGATTAAACAATTCCAATGTAACTAAATAATTTCTGATTTACTGTTTTTCTGGAGTATTTGTCGGTTTTGCAGTTATCCTGAAGGCATTATTTTTAAATTTCCCTTCATCAATCTGCCCTTTAATATATCTTTCAGCCTTCTGAGGGTGGATCCACAAAGTGTAATGTACAATTTAGTGCATATATGGAAAGTAGTGAAAGTAGTGTTGGGTCATTCCAGTCTTTGCCCCAGCAGAGCTCATTAGTCCTTCTGTAACTGAAGCATCATGTCATAGCAGCTTTACTCCTGACACCATTACTAGCTCTCTTCTTTAGTGTCCTTTCACATAATACATTGTGTCATGTTGACCTTTTGTCAATGCCAATACCTGAAGTGATTCAACTAGTCCAGAAGGTCAACAGAAAGTCTTAGAACTGGTTCTACAAACATGAAAAATGTTATCACCCAATCATAAAGCAAATATTTTTATTTTTTTGAGCTAACTTAGTCTCTGTCCAAGGCCTCCCACATCTAAGACCAGGATAAATCATCAGAGCAAAATTGCATTTTCATCTTCAGCTAGTAACCTACTGTACGGATTTCCCTAAATAACATAGATCCATGCAAAATACATAGATCACAAAAATTCTCAGTGAGCACACACTCACTGACAGTTTCAGGAAAGTGCTGTATGACACTGAAGCAGCAATGCAAGTTTCAAAGTAATATTATCTGGTATGTATTCAGCCCTTTTTGTAAATCTTATTATTTCTTTCTAAATTCCCTGAAGCGGATTAATGTATTTTGATACATGTTCTCTTGTGCCTTTGCTGCTGCTATAACTGATTATTTTTATCATAGTCACCACAACAATTACAACAAAGGCAAAAGGAATTTGTCTGGATTACCTTTCAAATTTATGAACAAATGATTTCTTAGCAAAGCATTTCAGATATTCTCCAAACACTGCAACCTTTCACAAGTTCAGACTTCCAATTAAGATCATGCTAGGAATGCAATCAAGGATCTCAGCACTCAAAAGTTAATTATCTCCTCAGGCTAAGTCATAAACACACTTGTTTTGGTTTTGTCCACTTCATCTAATGATATAATGTATTTGGAAGATACAGATTTTGTCCATTGTTATCAAGAGAGCCTATGGTGAGGCTGTGGGAGCTTTTGTCACTGCTGAAATACAGCAAAAGCTAAACTGTTTCTGTGAATTATCAACACTGGGTACTCTCTGTCCAAAATTACTCACAATCTGCCACGCTACATAAAGCATCAGGATTGTTACAAATCTTCCCTGCATGTTCAACCAACTTATTCATCCTCAAAATTGGCTGGGTTTGAGCCATGTGTATACACTTGCTCAATATATTTGCTCTAAGAGACATGATTTAGACTAACTTCATGGAAACCTGAACTAAGATAAAGATAAATAACTGAATAATTCTTTCTATTTCTGATCAGATGGCTGGTCTATTCACAATGGTCAAAAACCTCTCTGACTATCAAAAAGCAATGGAAGCCTTTGAAACTTCCAAGTTAACCCAGCTCAAAGTTGAATTAACTGTCCCAGAGACTTCTAATTGCTAGATAATTCTGCTGATGCCTGTCTGGGAAAATGTGTGGTTTGGGTGGCTTAAATATACAATCTGATCTTCTGCCAAAAAGCAGTTGAAATCAATGTACCCACTGTCAACACATCTAGGTTTTAGATGTATCTGTGTACTGATAGCAGCCACTGTAAATCTTGACAATTATCACATATATACTATTACAAATGAGGTACATTTTTGGGAGGGATGT
The DNA here is from genome assembly GCA_013396835.1 of Psilopogon haemacephalus. Taxonomy (NCBI): domain Eukaryota; kingdom Metazoa; phylum Chordata; class Aves; order Piciformes; family Megalaimidae; genus Psilopogon; species Psilopogon haemacephalus. The sequence continues at coordinate 30,598 of VWZI01020336.1, read as the reverse complement.
TTGGCCTTGTTCATCTTCCAGTTTCCAGAAGTGTACATAAGCTCCAGTCGGTCTTTTGATATATCTGCATTTTCGTCTCAGTGCAGTTCAGAGCCTGGTATCAGGATCACACACACAAGCCACAGGTATCACAAAATTTCACAAAAACCTTAAGCAGCATAAACTGTGGAGCCTTCCAGTGGGGGAGAGAGATATTTGAGGTGTACTGTCAAATCCACAGACATGGAAACAAAACCAGAACCAGGTCAGAACTGCATGTATCCTGCACTAGATATAGAGGTGGGATAAGTACATCGTGGTAAGACCATATCCAGCCACTACCAAATGAACTCCATTCTTCCAAAATGCAGCATCAACTATTTGGGCTTTAGACACAGCCCATTTTCCAGATGAGCTATAGGACCAGTACAGAGCAGTCTAGGAAACAGCACACTTTTGAGTCACAAGATCACAGGATGTTAGGTGTTGGAAGGGACCTCTAGAGATCTTTGAGTGCAACCCCTGTGTCAGAGCAGGACCATATAATCTAGTGAAGGTCATGCAAGAATGTATCCAGATGAGTCTTAAAAGTCTCCAGAGAAGAAGACTCCACAACCTCTCTGTGGAGCCTGTTCCAGTGCTCTGTGACCCCTACAGTAAAGAAGCTCTTCCTTATGTTGAAGTGGAGCTTCCTGTGCTGTTGTTTACATCCATTGCCCCTTGTCCTATCATGGGGTGCAAGTGAGAAGAGGCTGTCCCTTCCTTTTTGACACCCAGCCCTCAGATATTCATAGACATTTATTAGATCCCCTCTCAGTCTTCTCTCCAGATTAAAAAGTCCCAGGTCTCTCAGCCTTTCCTCATAAGGCAGCGCTCCAATCTCTTAATCATGCAGAGCCCTCCACTGGACTCTCTGAAGTGGATCCCTGTCCCTGTTGAACTGGGGAGCCCAGAACTGGATGCAATATTATGGGTGGGACCTTGCAAGGACCGAGTGGAGGGGGAGAAGAATCTCCCTCGATCTTCTGGACACACTCCTCCTAATGCACCCCAGGATATGGTTGGCCTTCTTGGACACAAGGGCACATTGTCCCATGGATACTTGTTGTTCACCAGGATTCCCAGGTTCTTCTCCATGGGGCTGCTCTCTAGCAGATCACCTCCTAACCTGTACTGGTGCAGTTTAATATTACTTCCCAGGTGCAGGACTCTGCACTTATCCTTGTGGAACCTCATTAGGTTCCCCTTTGTCAGGCTGTCCAATCTGTCCAAGTCTGGCTGAATGGTTGCACAGTCTTCAGGTATATCAGTCAAACCTTCCAGTCTTCTCTCCCCTTTGTCTTCCAGACATCAAAAAAAAATCATAGGTTCATGCAATGTTTTGTAGTGGAAGTGACATTTCAAGCGTCATCTAGTCCACTCTATTGACTGTTAGTGAGTACATCTTTCATTAAGTTTGGTTACTCAAAGCACAGAGCAGGCTGATCTCAAACATTTCCAGTGATGGGGCATCTGTAGGTCTTGAGTAATGTGTTGCAGGCAACTCATTTCAACAGTGGGACAGATGTTATGATAGAAACTCTGCTTGAGAGGAATATTATTAGTTAACACAACACAAACTCTTATCACAGAATCACAGTAATAGAGTAAGCTTCAGATGAATCATACCAGATATTCCATATTTCTCCAGTGACCATCATCCATGAAGGACAGAAACTTTGACAAATAAGTAATTATCATTGCTTGGTTTCTGCTAATAATTCTGAAACCATTACCCTACTGTGCTGCTGCCCTTTGCAGCCTGACAGTGCCACGGGTGATGGGTGCACAGTGTAGTGAGAGTTTCACTTGTTATTTACTGTTTCACATGACAAGGTTTCTACAGGGAGAAAAACATTCCTTACAAAGAAATACTGAGAATTCACATTCACCATTTCATATGCTCTTTGTGGTCTAGGACTTTACATCCATCAGAGACTGCATCCCAAAAACCTACCGGAAAAGATGCCATTTGTTTTTGTAACTTGAGCTGACACAGACAAGCATTCAGTACCAGTAAATAAAATATATGATCTGGGAACATGACATAGCAATAGACTTTACAGCAGCTTCAAAATCAAGGAAGTCACCATATGAAAGCTGAAAAAGTCTGCACTCTATTCTAAATGTTAATCCATGTAGTCCCATTCAATGCACAGAGTAGGATGAATACACTTGCTGGTATTTACAGATATAACCATAATGAGAAGCTAGACTGACAAGTGTCAGCAGTGAGTTTGGGACAACTTTTCTGTATGCCTCATGTTCCTGATTTTAGACTGTTTTATCACTGTTTGGCTTCTGGGCATTTAAAAAACATTATCCAGATTAAACAAAGCCCTAAAAGTTAAACTTCCATGTCTTGTAATACAGCTTGCTGTGCTGAGGCTAGTCTGTTTTCTATGCATGATAGACAATTGAGCTCCTAGACTGAAAGCCACAAGATCCAGCAGCTCAGAGCTGTCAACACTAGAAAGTGTCAAGCAAATGGATGTTTGAAATTCTTTCTCTAACTCAAACATAGGCATAGAGACTGCCACCTCTGTGAAACAGAGCTTGACCTTACTGTTCTCTCATAGGGATCTGGAGACAAAATCCACAAAGAACCCTCTTTTTCTTGCTTATTGAGGCTTATGGATAAAAAACTCCAGTGTAGGAAGAGGGAGGCCTGGATGTTTGAGACACTCTGAACCTTCTGTTTCCAAAGTCCAGGAGAGTGGTGTCACTGTGGCAAATACCAAGAGGACGCCACTCCACCTGTCTAGCAGGAGAAGGGACACTTTGCAAGGCAAGAAACAAAAATCATCAGATTAAAAAGGGAGGCTAACAAAACCTTTCTTTTTCAGTCTTAATAATATTTAAATATTTCCTCAGTAAACATAAGAAATAATCTAGAACCAAATATTTGAACCTCAAGATTCTCTGAAAATTGCATGAACTATTAGTTTGTTATAGCAAGGCACATTGCAATACCACCGCCATAATCTTAGCTGAACTCAGGGTAGTGCACTGAATATAAGAAAAAAAATAGCATAAGGATGTAATTTATCTGAAATTGCCAGTAGGGCCAGCCCAAGCAGACAGGGATCACATGACTTACTTTCCTAAATGTAGATGCTTATAATTTACTAAAAAAGAGCTCTTTAGTGTCCTTTTTCTGATGTTCTAGCAAGTATACATGAATGATTACAACTTCATTTATACTAATAAGCACTTTTCTAGCTTAACATGGAAATATTTTATGGTTTTCTTTTCCTAAGATTACCACCAGAAAATTCAAATCCAGATTACAACCCATAGACAAATTTGCAACATCTATGATAAACTGTGCCTGTTGTATCGCAGTTCCTCTAAAGCAAGAGTGAAGAGACTACGTATCTTTAAATGTAACAGCACTCACTTCAAAGGGCCAGAGATTTTCTGACAGTACAAGAGCTATCTACAAAATCTTAATGAGAAGAAATAACTCCAATGTGTTTATGTAAGTTTTATGTTGAACTAGAATATATTTATGTATTTGCATCAACTGTCTCAAAGGAAGTATTTCTAAAGCATACTGGAATAATGCAAGGGTGGCTTTTATTTTTGCAAAGTTAAGCTGCTGACAAACTGAAGCATTGTAAGTGGTCTGAAATCCTTTATTCGTTTCCTGTGGTCTCAGGGATGTTTCAAAAGTACTTAATTTGCAGCATTGGAAAATTTCATCATAGAATCATCATAGAATGGCTTAGGTTGGAAGGGACCTTAGAGATCATTGACTCCAACTTCCCTGCCATGGGCAGGGACACTTCTCAGCTAGACTTGATTACTCAGGGTCTCATCCAACCTGACCTTGAGCACCCCCCAGGAAGGGAGCATCTGCAGCTTCTCTGGACAACTTGTTCCAGAGTCTCACCATAGTAATATTGAAGAACTTCTTCCTAAGATCCTGTCCATGCCTACTTTCCCTCAGCTTAAAACCATTTCTCCTTGTCCTATTGCTATCCTTATGATCAGTGCCTTTCCAGACTTCCTACAAGTTCCCTTCAGGTATTGGAAGGTGGCTATAAGGTCCCCTCTCCAGAGTATTCTGCTGTCCAGGCTGAACAACACCAGCTCCCTTAGCCTATCCTTAAAGCAGAGGTGCTCCAGCCCTTGGATTATCTTTGTGGCCATCCTCTGGACTCACTGCAAGAATTCTAGTTTCTTCTTATAGTGGAGATATCAGAACTGGATGCAGTATTCAAGAGACACACATAGCTGCTAGATATGTTTGGGCTTTTTTTTTTTTTCCTATATCATAAATTACTGAAATAACATAGCAGATCTGTAGTAGTTGGTTGAATTGTTTTGACACCTGCTGTCCTGCAAACAACATTTTCTACAAATTCAATCAGAACATGTTACACTGAATTGTGAAGGAAAAAAAGTTAAAAGAACCAAAGGTGTGAAAAATGTGCAGTGGTATTAAAGAAGGTATTTTCAAGAGGTTTAAGAAAGTAGATTTAGTCGAACACATACTTATAAAGCCTTTGGTTCTTCAAAACAAAACAAAAACCAGAATGCACTGCAAACATTCCGTTTCTTTTGAAAGATCTTAATCATGATCTTTTTCTTTATAGATATATCTACCTTGCAAATATCCTGATTTCTTAAATATTTTTATGGAGCTTCAGGTGATTTCACATTGGCTATTAGACTTAGACTGGGTATTAGAATCACAGAATGTTTTAATTTGGAAGGGACCTCAAAGATCATCCAGTTCCAACTCCCCACTATAGGCAGGGACACCTTCCACTGGAACAGGTTGCTCAAGGCCTCATCTAACCTAGCCTTGAACACCTCCAGGGAGGGTGTACCTACAACCTCCCTGGGCAACCTGTGCCAGTGTCTCACTACCCTCACTGTAAAGAACTTCTTCCTAACATCTAGTTTAAATCTCCTCTTTGCAAGTTTAAACCCATTAGTCCTAGACCTGTCATTACGAGACCCATCAAGTCTGTGTTTTTCCAGTTTGGTGACCAGGATGTCATGTGGAGCAGAGTCAAATGTCTTACCCGGCTCCAGGTAGATGATATCAGTTGCCCTTCCCTTACCCACTGTTGCTGTGACTTCATCATAAAAAGTCACCAAATTTGTCAGGCATGATTTGCCCTTGGTGAAGCTGCGCTGGTTACCACCAATCACATCTTCTTTCTTTTCATTTGCCTTAGCAGAGCTTCCAGGAAGATCTGTTCCATGATCTTGCCAGGCACACCACTATTCAAGTACTTAATTTAAGAAAATTATCTCTTAATTCATAGACAACATAACTTTGCCACTGTCTTTTTTCCACAAGACAGTAAGCCCTTTACACACTGCACAGTAACAAAATAGTTGATCCTGCACATCTAAACTCAAACAGCAATAGTAAAATAATATCTATTTAGAAAGTAATCACAAATACAGAAATGCACATGTATATGCCTGGCACACTAAATAAAATACCACGGACTATTTACATTGCTTTAGCACATTGTTCACAGATGTTTTCTGTCAGTGAACTGGAAGAGAGCATCATTGCAAAAAGATTTGCTGATAATATAAACACCTGAGGATTGACTGATAATAGTATTCAGCCACTAGTAATGAGTTCAATAATATTGCAGATCTTCTGTGGCCAAGCAATCTGTTCTATATTACTGCAAAGCATGATCTATCTGGGACTGAAAAGTGAGGACTGCACATGTGAATTTTTGGAGCATACCTTGAAGGAATGGTGATTTCCAAAGAGCTCATAACTAGTGTATGGTGATAACAAATCTGACACATTATTAATCAAAAGAAGTACAGCTGCTGTCCTCCAGGACCTGAAAATATACTCTTCTAATGAAAACCCAACAAAATCCAGTCAGCATTTACTTGGTGAAAAAAAAATATAGGGAAGCAACTGAATCTTGATGTAAGAATACTGGCCTAAGAAGATATCAGAAGTGTGTATGCACTTTTAATGCTATATGATTAAAGGCAGAAGAAAATTCCAAGTCTAGAGGCTAAAGCAAGCAATAATCAATGAAAAGTTGATAATTTTTAATAATAGTAGAATCAAAAACTGAGAAATTTACCAATGAACTTACTATATGTGGGACTCCTTTGAAAAATACAGGATATCTTTCTAGAAGTTATGAATTTACTATGAAATTATTGGTTTTAATAAAAAGTGAAGTGCATATTTCTACTAGCTGTATAATGTAGGTGATCAGAAAGGTCTCTTTTCACTTAAAATTGCTTAATGCATAACTTGAAGGCTAGGCCTTCACTAGTTTGGGTCTATCAATGAAATTTCTCTGGTCTCAGAACATTAACACACAGACAGATTTAGATTTCCTTACTTTAGCATTAAGTAATCACTGTTATCAGTGTTTATTTTCCAGTCATTTGGTGATTATTATTGGGTTTTTCAAAGCCATGTCAGTTTTAGTCACCCCGATACTTTTGACTTTCAACTTGTATTCCATTGACTACAGACCTCATCAATACAAAATGAACATCTGACTGGACCATGGATGTTCTTCTCAAGACTTAACTGCAGCAAATTGGTTCCATAATTAGAGTTACAACTTGCCTCATTACAAACAAGCAATGAAAACTTTAATCCTCATTCATCCAAAGAATCAAACTGTGGAAGCTTTAAATCTTGTCTGAAATGGCAGATTAGAGCAAACCTTGACAGTGCTAAATGGAGACAGGGAAATATTTCGGAAGACTTGTACAACAAATTGATCATGCATGACTCCATTTCTGCCTTAGGGGCAATGTTGATGAACACTGAAAACGCTGATGTACAGAAAAGACAAACGGTTATTTCTCTGTTTTAATTTATTCTAGGCTTCCTATAATTAGAAGAAATTATTGTTGTGTGATATTCATTCATCTCATTAGTCAGTTTAAGAAAAAAATAAATTCATCCTTTCTGAAGGAAATTATTTTCTGAAGGTGGCAAAAAATTATAAGAATTAAACCAAGTGTTTATGATTTTTTTCCCTCAAAACTGCTACTAGCCTGTAATAAAACCATACCTGAAGAATATGTAAGAAGCAATTGTAGGGCATTTGGCTCTTTCAGTCCCTTCTCTTTACATAAAAGCTCATGTATTTCTGAAGTAACAATTACTTAACAAAGTACACGGTTTTTACTGGCATATGGCCCTGATAGTAAATAGGAAGAATTAAAATGAACCGCACTCCCTACTCAAACCTGTTACTGAGAATGCCATCACAACTCTATTTGGTACATACTGCTAAAAAAAAACCCCACTGCAGTAGGAATGGCTGACTTAAGAGTCTCAGTCTACAGAGAAAAGGGAGAAGATAACCCTCAGAATTCAGTTACTACAGTCTTAGATATTTATCTGTTTTAAAACAGCTGTGGTAGTCCACGAAGTAAAGCTGAGCTAGAATTATGGTCAATCATAACACATTACACCATCAGGTTTTGAATTTACTGATCTGGGGGAAGGGTAGGTGTCCCTGCCAAGTATTCATGGGAAGCCTCTAGATTTCTTAATGGGTGGGACTGCTCCAAGGAGATAAGAAATAGAAAACTTTCTTCAGGTTAAATGTCTGTACCCTTTAGTTATTTCAAGTGAAGTACATCTGTTTGGGTAGCCCATTTCCTCTTTACCATTTTGGAGGAAGTGGATGAAGTGGCAGAATCTTTTCCATGCATCCTGTAAATTTCTCTGCTTCAGCCTGTTGTTTTTGCAGTGCTTTGCTATAAGCTGTGATCAGACACTTTTCTAAGATTCTGAATGTCTCATAGAACCAATGAAAGCAAGGTGTTGCTTTTTATGTTTATTTAGTTTGGGACTTTTTACTCTGAATGTACAGGAAAACAGAGATTACTTTTCACTTGAGTTGCAATGAATATTTTCATAATCTAGAGCTACCAAAAAAAAACCCAACAAAAAACCCAAAACCCACAAAATAATAAAAAATTTTAAATTGCTGCACAGGCAGCTTTTGATAGCTGTGCAGTGCCCAAGCCATCATAAACTCTGTGTCTTGCAATTACAATTGTAGGAGGCTGTTCTCCAGAGTGTGAATCCCTTATATGCTGCTGTCCTCTGTTTGGCTGACTTCTCATCTCAAGTCACAATTGAACCACATGGCTTAGGATAAAGAGTGCTTATATAGGTATGAAAAAATGTGCCTCTCAGGTGTTATGTGATAGTCTCTTTTTTGCAGAGAAAGAGCCAGAATAAGATCAGATTAGTGTACTGTTATGATCCTTCTATCCTTCGTTCTCTTGCTCTGATGCCAGTGCAAAGCCAGGCTGATGATTTTGTTGAATGCATGCTCCAGGAGCTATTTTTCTTTTGTTGGCTGTTCCAAAGCAGACTCTATGTGGTGCACAAAATGTATTTCAAACTAGTTCTAAACAATGATTATATGCAAAATATGTGATGGAAAGCAGTGTGGATACTTAGTTATTATACACTCCTAAAAAGAGTCACCTTTTTGTTAGAAAATGGAAAAAATCGTAGAAAAATCATTAAAAGTCAGAATACCCTGCAAATCTATAACTGGTAATGGGGGAATTATATGACCCCTTCTCTTAGCTCTGACCTAGAAGGCCACACTTGAAACAGTCCCTGATATGCAGGTCTGGAGCACTCAATACAGGAAGGACATGGATCTGATGGAGTGGATTCAGAGGAGGGTCATGAAAATGATCAGGGGGGTGGAGCACCTTTGCTATGAAGACAGGATGGGTGAGATGGGGTTGTTCAGCCTGGAGAAGAGGAGGCTCTGATGAGACTGATAGCAGCCTTCCAGTACCTGAAGGGGGCCTACAAAAAGGATGCAGACTGTTTACAAAAGTTTGCAGTGACAGCATGAGGGGCAAGACCTTCAAATCAGAGAAGAGCAGACTTAGATTAGATGTTAAGAACAGGTTCTTTACTGTGAGGGTGTTGGAACATTGAAACAGGTTGCCCAGGAAAGTTATTGGAGCCCCATCTCTGGAGGTGTTCAAGATGAGGCTTGACAAAGCTTGATGGGCGACCTGATCTAGTTGATGATGTCCCTAATGACTGCAGTGGGGTTGGAGTAGATGACCTTTGGAGGTCCCACCCATCCCAGCCCATTCTATAGTTCCATAATTCTATAATTCTGTGATTCCCTGGAAAAAAAATATCACCCTTTTCCAGTTCAACAACCCTAGGATTAGTATTTAACAACAATGTTGTAGCTTCCTTTTGCTTTGATAATTTTTCTCTCCAAGGACATTCTACTTCATGATCAAACCTTCTAATCATAGAATCACAGAATCATAGAATCAGTCAGGGTTGGAAGGGACCACAAGGATCATCTAGTCCCAACCCCCCTGCCATGCCCAGGGACACCCTACCCTAGATCAGGCTGGACAGAGCCTCATCCAGTCTGGCCTTAAACACCTCCAGGGATGTGGCCTCTACCATCCTGCTGAGCAATCTGTTCCAGGGTCTCACCTCTCATGCTGAAAAACTTCCTCCTCACATCCAATCTGAATCTCCCCACCTCCAGCTTTGCTCCATTCCCCCTAGTCCTGTCACTACCTGATAGCCTAAAAAGTCCCTCCCCAACTTTTATGTAGGCTCCCTTCAGATACTGGAAGGCCACAAGGAGGTCACCTCAGAGCCTCCTCTAATCTGCGGCTTTTGAGTGTATTTTTTTAAAAATATTTAGAAATTAAAAAAAAAAAGAAAAAGGAATGCTAACAAAATAGGTGATAAACAAATTCGAGACAGTGCTAGATACTTTTGCTCACAAGCTGTTAGTACCCATCCTGTAACTGAGACATGAACGTGAGCCAGCAGTGTGCCCATAACTGTATTTAAACACATCTAAAAGCCCATAGACCACCTGTACCTAACCAGCCTGTAGATGACACTTGACCACATGCAGATGCCCACTTACCCCCTGCAGTCAGACATCCTTGGCAAATGGCCTGAACAGCCACAGTTAAATTGAAAATGCGAAAGTACACAATGTGTACTGATAAACCACACATTTGTCTCTGGAGGGTGTTAGCTGAAACCCATCATAGTAAATAAGAATATCAACTGGACTAAAAAATTGCTTTTGAGAGAGTTGGATCAAAAGGCACGTTAACACAGATTAATTTTTCATAATAGTAAGGAGCAATCTCAGAGCAAGAGTTACAGCAGTTTGAATCTGATTTAGTGATGCCAGAAGTTGCCCCATGCATCATGACCCAATCTACTCCAGGCTGAGCATTCCCTAGGAAGACACAGGAAGATGGTACCCAGTCAACAAGGGACAACCACCAGCACAGTGAACAGGGACCTTGAAGTGAGTGTGACTTCATATATCTGAAAGTATTTTCTGGAGTTTGAATATGTTTAGAAGTTTACTTTCAAACTTCTTTTATTCNTTGTTTTTTTTTTTTTTTTTTTAATTCTGTTCAGCTGAGAGATTATGAAAAATTATCACCAATGCAACTCGTTTTGCCTTCAAGCTATGTCATATTTCATCAGGATTTGGTGTCAGAGAAGATATTTTCAGACATGGTCATAGAGAGAAGTTTTGCAAGAGAACGCAACTTCCAAATTTGGCTGAGTGGTTTAATCTCACAGAGAGGCATAATGAGAACAGGTACTGGAAGATGGAGAACAGAAAATTCAGAGTGGAAATAAGAGTGGTCATTTGTAAATGATTCAGGTAAATAACTGTCAAACCACATGCTGTTGTAAACCGTCTGTCCCTGGAAAACTTGAAAAAAAATCACTATCTCTCTGTGAGATACAGTTTAGTTCATCTTCAGACTACAGGGCTTAATACAGGAATTGTGAACCTAAATTAATACTTCAGTGTTCTGGAAGTTGTTAGACTAAATGGTCACAGTTTCCTTTCTAAGACCTATGAAAATTCAGAGTTGGATAAAAAACAGAAATAGGAGGTTGGATTCAGATTTTGGAGGCTTTTTAAAATTAATGTAAGAATAGCTTGCTTTTCTTTCTTTTTAAAATATTACTATATCCCAGTTTTCTTTTGAGTTATTTTTCCTTTTTAAAAAAAGTAGTTGGTTTACTCTAAAATCAGAGGGGAAGTGTCCATTTATGTGCTTAATTGCAGTTTAAAAAATTCAATTGAGTCTCGGGATTCTGCACTACGATTTCTGTATCTCCATTTTTAAAAACTCTATGAAAATATCATTAATAATATGTATATTATCCAAATGTTGTCTTCCTGTGACAGAAATAGAAATAGTCTTTGTTCCAAATTGAGTATACACTAAAGGACAAAGATGCAAATTCTATTTTGGCTTCATTTGATCTTAAAGCAGCAGGAAATATTAGCTGTTGCATCCTACCTTATATCAGAGCTGATGCTGTTCATGAGTATAACAAACTATAGCACAGTGTGCAAGAAAATAATGTGAAATAAGGACAAACTAAGAATATGAAAGCAGAAGCCTGATAAGAAAAGCCAAACCAAACCAAATCAAACCAAACCAAATAAAAAGCAAATAGTCCAAAATAACAACAACAAAAAACACACACACACGGAAAAAAAAAATCACAAAAAAACCAAACAAATGGAAAAAAAAATCAATATAAAAATCCAAAGATAACATAAATGGGAAAGATTATTGACATTTTTTAAAGTGATTTATTTCCAGCCAATGGTCAAATATACAGGACAATCACCTGATACTCTGTTTATTTCAGAAGCAAGAGTTTACAGGTTTAGAGACTGAGAGCTGGTAATGAGTAACTGTTTACCAGAATATTAGATGGATTTATAAATCACTATTAACCCAGGAGGAGATTTGTAAGTGTCATTGTGTGTACACATGCATGTCACCTATTTATTTCCCCTGTTGCAATATGGTTTTGTAAGATTTTATTAATCTCTACGACTGTTCCTTCTGTATGTTTGTTTTGGGTTTGGGTTTTTCTTGTGAATTTATTTTACATTGTTCATTGCTCTCATTGTGCCTAAAATGTGATCACTTCTATGAGACGTAGCATTATAGGCGTTTAATTCAAATTTTGCTTTATATCCTTCAAAAGATCCAAACTGTGATAGACTGAGAATGTGCATGCAAGACAGAATGCAGACTATCTGGGGACATGACAGCTAAGATAATTAATTAGTCCGTTTCATGTCAACAGGGCTGTGCACATATTTTGATTTTGTACCTATATTCTTATTCACATGTTTTGGGGTTTGTGGTTTGTTTTTTTTTTTGATGCCTAGAAAAATGACACCCTTAGCTTCGTCTTGGATTTGATGAAATGTCTGATCTGATTACACAGATTTGAATGACACATTAGTACTCACTTATTAACTACTCTTCTTCTGCAGCAGGTCTGTGTTAGACACCTGTCTCCCTTTTTGCCATAGTATGCCTTCTGTGCAGTACTGTCATAAGAACAACAGACAGTCACCAACCCATGTTTTTCAGGGGTCTTTATTACAGAAGCTAAATGTGGACAAAAAGCATTACATTGGTTTTTATTCTCACCCTCTTCTTTCTTTCCACCATGAATAAAAAGTGTTCATGAATTTCCTAAAGTCCAGGTTCCACTTTCCAATCATTTTGTGGTGGTTTGAACAGTTACCTGCCCCCCCACCTTTTGATATAAGCCCGGCTAGAACTCAGAACACTGGAAGCTGATAAATGAAGCTTTATATTTACAGCTCTGCTCAATATACAAGCAGATATTTACAATGTATAACAGATATTTACAGATATATACAGTGAAAAAGGTAATACAGAAACACCACACCCCTCTCAGAGACCAAAATCCCCAAGAGAGGTTTTTAACCACCCCTACCACCCCCTTCCCCAATCTTATCTCACCATCTGTTGATGAAGCAGATAGGTGTAGGTAAATTGGCCAGGGGGATTAGCAGTAGGAACAAAGTTAGTAGAATTATTGATAATCAGCAACAAAAGGCAGAGACAAAGGAACCATGCAAGGAGCAGCCACAGCCAGAGAGGCTTGAAACCATCTCACTTATCTGTATTTGGGTTACAACTCTTAAAACACTTTTTTTTCTTTCTCAGTAGAGCTCTGGGTGAAGTGACATCATGTGTTTTCATTTCCCAGCCTATAGTCCAATTTCTCACTCAAAATTCTCCAATTAATTCAAACCAGCACACATTTTTAACTACTTTGTGGATGTTCAATCAGACATTGAAACTACTCTGGGTGCCCATTCCTGGACGCTATAAAGCCTCAGCATGCAACAGAACTGACTTGTTTGCTACATTTCAATTGTGAAAATGCCTGTCATGACCTCTCTTTAGAAAGCTCTTGTGCTACACCATCAAATATCATGTTTAGAAACATTATTTGATGTTATGATGATAAAAGCAGGATGGATTTATGAACATGTGAAAGGACAATATCACTTAACGGCTGGATGCGAATTCGGAGGTTATGTCTGGGGACTGTATCTTGCTCTCTGTCCCATATGTAAGACTCAGTTAATCTAATTTTGCTGTCTAAAAGTACCTTTTGGGGGAAAAAAAAAACTTAAAAGTACCTGCATATTACTGTTCCCTTATCTTAAAGTAATTCCTGTTGCCTTCAGTGTTTATATATTGTTTTCCAGCAGAGGTGTATATAAATCAATATAAATCATATGATTTTTTTTTTTTTTGCCAGCTCATTTCCTTGTTTTCCACTGCTGCACCTAGGATTTAACACATCATTCCCACACTCAAGTTGTCTTCAAAACTGTTTTTCTGTCTTTTTTTTTTTTTTTCTGTCTTCTCCATCAAGTCTAATCTTCATTGTTCTTCCTTAGGTTGAGGAATGGAAAAAAATTTACCTCAGTATTTTTCTCCTGATGTATTTCATTACACCCCATCCCTCTTCATCCTTCCTTGGACTTCAATTACTAATCTTACTTGGGGGTTAATAATTGAAAGCTTTGCCTTTTCATCACCACCTTGTGTATACCAGCATCAATGAATCCGCCCACCAGGGCTGGTGGGACTCATCTGCCCCTCACACCAGCAGAGATAGCAACATTTTCCCCATTATTTGTTATCTCTCTGTCTTTGTATGGCTCTCATCCATGTCTATGTTTTCTGAACTGTCATGAAATGCTGTCAATGTTGGGACCAGTGCTGTTTAACATCTTTGTCAGTGACATGGACAGAGAAATGGAGTGCACCCTCAGCAAGTTTGCAAATGACACCAAGCTGTGTGGCACGGTCAACTTGCTAGAGGGCGGGGATGCCATCCAGGTGGACCTGGACAAGCTGGAAAGGGGGGCCCAGGCCAACGTCATGAAATTCAACAAGGCCAAGTGTAAGGTCCTGTAACTGGGTCAGCGCAATCCCAATCACAAATCCAGACTGGGTGGCGAGTGGCTGGAGAGTAGCCCTGAGGAACAGGACCTGGGGGTTTGGGTTGATGAAAAGTTCAACGTTAGCCATCAGTGTGCGCTTCCAGCCCCGACAGCCAACCATTTCCTGGGCTGCATCAAGAGAAGCGTGGCCAGCAGGGCAAAGGAGGTGATTCTCCCCCTTTACTATAGTCTCATCAGACCCCACCTGGATTACTGTGTGCAGTTCTGGAGCCCCCACCAAAAGAAGGATGTGGAACTGTTGGAGCAAGTCCAGAAGAGGGCCACAAAGATGATCAAAGGGCTGGAGCACCTCTGCTATGAGGACAGGCTGAGGGAGTTGGGGCTCTTCAGCCTGGAGAAGAGAAGGCTTCCAGTACACTTCATAGTAGCCTTCCAATATCTGAAAGGGGCCCACAGGAAGGCTGGGGAGGGACACAAGGTCTTGTAATGACAGGACGAGGGGTAATGAGTTTAAACTGGAAGAGGAGAGATTTAAACAGGATGTTAGGAGGAAGTTCTTTACAGAGACACTGTGGTGAGACACTGGAATGTGTTGCTCAGGGAGGTTGTGCCTGCTCCCTTCAGGTTGGATGAGGCCTTCTGTGACCTGTTCTAGTGGGAAGTGTTGCTGCCTTTGGCAGGGGGTTGGAACTGGATCATCTTTGAGGTCCCTTCCAACCTAAACCGTTCTATGACTCTATGATTCTATGAAATCCATCTATCTCTCTCTCCATTCCTTTTCCTAATGAGAAGCTGGGGTTTTATACATTTAGTTTTATTTATTTTAACTCTTTTTTTTCTCAGTATAGTTGCAAGGTGAAGAAGAAAATATCAAGAGACACAGCCTCTCACAGGAGTTTATTCACCTTCACATATAGGCTCTTATCAAGATTTCCAGATTTACTCTGGTTTTCCAAGAATTTTATTATGTGCTTCACACTATAGAGATTGTAAAATATGGAGAGATCAGGTTTTGGGGTCATACCTCCTTTTCCTCAATCTCATAACTAATAGGAGTTATGAAGTGTCATGAAGAGTGTGAACTCCTTTCTCTGCATGTCATTTTTAACAGACTTAAAAGATATAGTCTACAACTACCTAAAGGGAGGTTGTAGCCAGGCAAGGGTCAGTCTCTTCTGCTAGGCAACCAGCAACAGAATGAGAGGACACAGTCTCAAGTTGTGCCAGGGGTGGTGTAGGCTGGATATTAGGAGGAAGTTCTTCAAAGGAAGAGTGATTTACCATTGGAATGGGCTGCCCAGGTAGGTGGTGGATTCACTGTCCCTGGATGTGTTCAAGAAAAGATTGGATGGGGCACTTTGTGCCGTGGTCTAGTTGATTGGATAGGGCTGGGTGATAGGTTGGACTGGATGATCTTGGAAGTCTCTTCCAATCCGGCTGATTCTATGATTCTATGATTTCATTCCCACAGCTATGCTGTAAATTAGAGAAGGAATGTGTCCATTTCAGAAAGGATGTAGTGAGGAACAAATCAGACTTACTGACTTGTCCAGTATTATACAATTTGTGGATGTGCCAAGAATTGAGGATAGCTCCTTCAATCCTACCTGAGTTCTCTAGAGTATCATCCAGATTATTGCCTCAGCATTCTATCAGTTGAAGACTGACTGACTGAACAGGAGTTATTTCTTTGTTTACCCCTCTTTTTCCAGCAATTTATAATTGCAACAAGCTGAACTTGGATTTCTTTTTTTTTTTTCTTCGTGGTAGGTTGATTTTAAATTCCATGGAGCCCGCAAAACCTTCAGGCTACCACAGTTCTAAGGTATTTGTAACATGGTATTGATGTTGTGAAGTACTTCACCTCCACCCCGTCTGCCTTGAGACATCTTGTTTTCAGAGGGAACTGAATACAAGTTCAAGGTTACAGGAGAACATTTCCCTGGCTTGTCAGCTCCTCCTCTTTCAGCTTGACTGGAGAGCCGCTTCATGCTCTCATACTTTATTCGTTTGATCAGACTGCAGGAGGTAAATGAGAGCCATGAGGGTTGTGCTGTTTGTGGTTTATTTTAACAGTGGTTTATTCCCAGGGTGAAAAATAAAGAGAGAAAAACATGCTCAGATTTTCACATGGAAAAATTACCTAGGCTGTGTCATGTTGGGTCGCCTTAGAGGAGGGTTGTAGCTATTTACCCTTTCCTCCTCTAGCAAGTTTCTTAGGTTTGGTGACAAGTGACATTATTGGTGCTGATGGCCAGGCCTTGAACTCCCTGTGTTGATTGCTTGAATGTTTCTGTTTCTCAGTGTAATGAAAGAACAATCAGTGCCTCTGTGATATCTTCCTGTGGCTCTAACTGCTATTAGAATTTATTATTATTTGTTTGTAAGTATTTATTATATGTTCTGATGAGGGGCTCAACGGGCTTCAACTGAGAGTGAAGTGATGTTGTATAAGGCATTGCACAGATTCACAGGAACATGCTAAGAACTTGCAATCTATATAAATGAGTAGGAATGGAGAATCTATATAAATGAGTAGGAACAGAGAAAAGGGACATGAAGTAGAAAATTGCCTTTCCTAGCAGTCATTTCCACAGCTACCATGCAGTGCCTTAGCCCATACACATTCGATCATGTTTCCTATCTCATTACAACAGTCAGAATTTACTGTCCTTCATTTCGATGCTTCACCTAAGAGCATAAGAACATGTAACTTTGGACAACAAAGGCTCTCTGAATACCAAAAATCACAGGAACACAAAAGGAGGAGGGAAAGAATGCATAATTTTATTTGTATGCTAGGTCTGTCCCCTATCCCCAGTTGATAAACAGTAGCCCTGCCAAGAACAAAAACATGTATTTTTCTAATAAGAACAAATATTGAGATAAGGTTGCTTTTTTATTTTTTTCTTTTTCCAGAAAAGCTCAGTCCTTTAAAACATGCCAGTGAAAGAACTAATTGGAGAATAAACTTATAATGGTGAAACAACACTCGGAGAAAGAAACTCAGTTGTCTAATTGGACATTTCTGATGCCCACTTCAACCTCTTAGGATGAAGTTGAAGAAATCTACAGTAACTGAGATGATGTAGTATCTAGGAGCGTTCTGTAATTTTGTGCACAACAGCCAGGTAAAAGGTACTATGAACCAAAAAAAAAAATAAATCACATGAGCTCTGAATTTAAAGCCAAATTAAAATAAAATAGGCAAAAAAATATACTGGATGTGCATCCAGTGTTATACTTGGAGCCTTCCTGTATGGAGAACAGCATTATAAGTGGCAGTAAGGTCCCAGCCTCAGCACTGAGTTATTGTGAGAATAGCTGTAGTCACACCACACATCTGCCTTCATGGGCAGAGCAGCACAGAAAAATTCTCAGTAGCCTGTCCTATGAGTGAAGGGGCAGATGCAATAAGGACTGAGACTGCTTTAAATATTTACACTAAAATATTTTCTCCATTTTTTACTCCTATGTCTCAGTGGAAGAAGAAAAAAATATTACCTTTTTAGAGTAATCCAGACATATTTTTCTAGCAGCATAATCAACCGTTTTGGTTTCAAAACAATAACAACAAACAAACAACAAAAAAAAAAGAACAAAACCAAACAAAAATAAAATACAACAGAACAAAACAAGGACATGCTAACGCAAATGGGGAAAGTTGTTTCTTTGCTATTCCGCCTAACAAATACTGGGAGACAAATTTCTGCAGAAAACGTAGTCTATGCTTCTAAGCTAATTAGCAGTAAATGCATATTTAGTTAGTGCAAGGGGTGGAAATCAAGAACTTTGTTATATCTGTTTCTTGGTTCCTGTGCATTTAAATTCACAATTGCACTTCTAGAGAAAGCTGCCTCTCCAGCAGAGAGGTCTGTTCTGATCAAGGGAACTGCCTGTTTCGGATACACTTTAGAAGGTATCTGTTGCCAAGGGGCCTCAGCATTGGAATTGTTCACCATTCTCATTTTCTCTTCTGCCAATTATCCAAACCCTTTTCCCATTCACTTCATAATAATGATAATAATACCTTCATTAAATAATCTCGAGGCAATTTCTACTATAAGGCAAATTGGGGTTATTTCACCCTATCAACAAGAAGCAAGAGAGGTTACTTAGCCTTTGCCTGAAGCTAAATGTCCAAGCAAAATATCCAGATTTCACAGGTTTCTCTTCTGTGTAAAACATTGGGAAAAAAATGCTGCTACTACCACTTCAAGGAAGCCAATTGTTAGAATATCTGTGGCCTTTTTTGTGTCTGAAGGAACTAAAGATTCTTCTAGACTGGTGGACATACTAGGCTAATTTGGCATTGCTCATGCTGTTGACCAAGCCATGAGGATGAGATACCTTAAATATGGCAGTATTGTGAGGACGTAATATTACAAAGAGAGCTTGATCATTCCTTTTTTTGTTTATTTCTCAGCTGCAAAGCTACAGATCATTTCCTGAGCAAGGCATCAGACTGTTCTTAATGCATTACTGAATTCTTCAAAGCTTTTTCTTGTCAGAAACCTTTAATATTCCCAAAGCTTGAAGTTGAGATGCTGTGACTGAAGGTGGCTGGAGCAACAACAAACCATTGCTTCCAGTAGTAAATACTCTGCCAGTAACTATTGTATCAAATTCCAGGTATATTTGAACAGTGCTGAAATAAACTATTACGAACTAGCTTGCAGATATTCATGGTGAGGCTGTAAGATATGTAAAATGGAATTTTGCCTTGTTGTGATTGTAGATGAGCTCAGGAAACAAAAATTGATTGCAAATTCCAAGCCTTGCAAAAATGCACAGGTAGAACCATCATTGATCTAAACCTGTCTCTAAGTTAAAATACACCACCGGTCTGTTTGGTCTACTAGGACCCTAGGCAACCTGATCTGTTTTAAAGATGTCCAAGCTCACTGCAGGGGAATAGGACTAGATGACCTTTAAAGGTCTCTTGTATTCCGAACCATTCATTGTTTCTATGATTTTCATGCAAGACTAGATGTTTACAGCAGGATAAGAGTGACTTAATGTGCCCTTCTCACTTCCTTTCATGGAGACCCTTATTACTGAAGTAATAATAACGTGAAGGTATAGAACTAGAAAGATATGCAAACAGAGGACTTATTAAATCAAGTAGTACAGGGGGAAAACAGTCAAGTTTTGGCAACAGAGTCTGTGCTCCTGAAACCTCATCCACTTTCTCCAACAGATGTTTTAATAAAAGCTGTTACCTGCAAACCTTGGCTTGTAACAGGATTCAGATCAGGAATCAGCCACACTATCCAGAGACATCCACCTCCTAGTGTCCTAACAACACTCAGAACATGGTTCATAGTAATAAGCCAATGAGTCCTTGAGAAAAAAAAAAGCCACATTTTAATTTGTGCCTTGAATTTGCGATGCAGATTGCTAGACATATGGAGCTCATTAAAGGCTTTTGAAGATAACAGAGCCATTGTCATTGGACTCTTGTTTCAAGTGCATATGGTTGCTTATGTACATGATACAGCAAAATACACAGCTTATCTCAGAGTCTCTTTCAGAAGCTGAAAAACTAAAGTTGTTGTAAGCAGAAGAGAAGGTTCTTCTCCTGGTGCACCCTTCCACCACTACCCTCAAGTCAAAGATCAAGAGAAGATGATCAAATTCACAAAGAGATGGAGACAAGATTTGGCAGATATCTCTGTTCCATGGGTTATTCCAAGCCATGTTTACACAAAGAAGCACATCATCTTAGGCAAGCTATCAGATAATTGGGGAGAAGAGCAGTGAACATGGCTTAAAACTAGTATACTATAGTTGTTTTAACACTTCATGAGTTCTTCTTAATCCACCCTGTATGAATTCACATTTCAAAAAATACTTGAGATCCTTATAGTTATTATAGTTACTCTTTTTACATACTTTCACTCCACGATTGCCTAAAAGCCAGTCATTCTGACCTTCCTTCCTTCCTTCCTTCCTTCCTTCCTTCCTTCCTTCCTTCCTTCCTTCTTCTTCTGCTTTCTTACTTGCTTTCTCTCTCTCTTTTCCCATCTCCCCTTCTGCACACTGTTCTTGCTTTTGTTTTATTTTTGGAAGAACTTGGCCAATAAATCTGAAAGGAACATGGTGTGGGAAGTAAAATTAAACCAATCTAGCAGAGAAAGTCATAACAGGAATCAGTGGATGGGAGTTAAAGCCAGATGAATTCAAATGAGAAATAAAGCACTGTGAGGATGATTAAGCATTGGAACTGACTATGAAGGATGCCAGATTTACATCCCTTGTTTCCTTTGTGGAAAATATGCTTTGAACAGTGGTTTACAGTGGTGTCTCCTTGTATTCAGTGTTAACGGTCTGTAATACATAAGCAGTCAGACCAAGGTAATTTTTGGCCTTCAGATCCATAAAGAAGTGTTAACAGCTCTTCTCTTGGTCTCCTTTTGCTGTGTATTCTCTTTTCTCTAGACTCTTGAAATTTTGCTTTGTTTTCAGTATCTAGGGTGCACCAGAAAGAATGATGGAGGAACACAAAGCCAGACAAGCTCCCAGCTCCTTGTTTATAGCCAAGAGCCAAACAATTCAAGTTTATTTCTCCAGTGGACTCTATATTTCTTTGTGTTCAGAAACTCCAGCCACCAAAAAGTCTGTCAGACAGGTTTATCATCAAAGACTTTATGCTATTTTGTAATTCATAAAATCATTGTTAGATTAATGAAAACCCACATTACTTCTATTAAATAAAATAAAAAAGTGGAAGAGAAACTGGCTGCACTACAGCAGTCTAATTAATGAACAGACATAAATGTATTCCATTTGCATCATGCTTAGATAGCATTATGCTGCTTTGTTCTGTTCTATTCTGTGAGTGGTAATGGCAGAAATATTAAGTCTCATTAAATTGTACACAGACAAGAGGAATGATTCAGTCCAGACTATGAAGGAAATCCCAGACAGAAACATAGTCAGAGAATTACAGAATGTGTAGAACTGGAAGGGACCTTTAAAGGCCATCTAATCCAACACCCCTACAGTAATCAGAGACATCCTCAATTAAAGATGTACCATCTCCTAGGCTGCATCCACAACGGTGGGTCAGAAATATAGTACAGGAGTAAAGATTTGTGTCAGTGCTTAGTATCTGCATGGTCCAAATACCAAATGCCACTGATGCACTCATCCCCCCTTCTGCCTTTCCACATCAATTCTTCCATCCAGTTCTATGCTTTATCAGTGCAATTTATCTACTTTTTCTTCCTGGTTATGGGGTGACAACCATCAACATCTACTGAGGTATGGCTCAAGTGTGAAAATCATTCCAGAATATGGAAAGGGTCTAGTGAAGAGTTGTAACACTAGAAAATGCTGATTTAGAAGTAAATGTGGATAGGTAGAATGTAGGTTGCTTTAGCTGTTAATATCTGATTGTTTCTTGAACAGCACCAAACATTGCACTATCCAATTCCTACCCAGCCACTGAATAGTCTGATTTCTTTTTTACTGTAAATAGTTCTGCAAGCCTGACTTTTCTGAAGCAGTAGGCCCATTATTATCTTGGACCTGACTTTTGTCTCATCAGCAGAAGCTGATAAATTATTGCTGACAGGTGCCACAAATGGTAAGTGGGATCCTTGCCAACACATGGATAATCCAGTGAAGAAATTTATCTGGCAATGCCAATACACATAGTAGAAGCTTTGATTATGTCTTGGACGTAAATATATCACAACAGAGCAGTTTTATTAAGACTGCAGTGAAGCAGCTGTTGTGGCAGGAAAGGAAATTATGATTAAGTAAGTCTCAGCATTATCTCAAGGGTTAGCCAGGACAAAGGGTTCATCCCCATGCTCACAGACTAATGTGACACCACGAGTGGCAGTCAGATACAAAGAGTGTAAATCACAACATGGACAAAATAGTTTCTATTGCTAGTTAATGCTTTACCATCAACACTAGCAAGGAGTATCTTCCTAGGCATAACTGCGGTTCCCAAGCCACTTGTCAATAGCAACAATGAAACAACTAGTGGCAGCATTAGAACAGGGAAGATGCAGATTTTCTTCTGGCTGTGGATGGAAGCAGGACCTTACTCTTACCAGAAGAGCAACAAATAACTGAGTATATTCAACCTGAACGTATCAAGGAGAAATGCCAAAGGACCTGGCTGAAGAGCACTGTAATGATTGTATGAAGAGTGACCACCAGCAGATGCTAACCACAACTCTTGCCATTTGGACGGAAACAACACTGAGCAGCAACCAGTCACTCACCTACAACCAAAACCATTGTTGGATAGCTCAGGTTTTAACAGGGAAGGAGTTTCATACTAGAAAACAGGATGCATGTAATAATGATATGCCAACACAGAGCTCAGGGTTCTACCTGAGACGCTAAGATTTTGGAGCGACAGATCATAACTACTTTTCACCTTCTTTTAGAGGATGGCGTCTGAAGCTATCTCAAGCAGAGTAGGTGCAGAGCAGTTTCTGTGCCATGCTGCATTGGGCCACACAAATAAGAGGTCTTTTTTAATTGCTCTGTCCTGCTGCTGCTTAGCATCTGCATCAACTCTGTGGTTGCCGGGTGAGTCCTCACAGATCAGTTCTACCAGCACTTTCCTAATATATCTGCATTGCTTCCTGCTCTTTAAGAAAATAATAATAAATAAATCCAAAAAGTCACCTGAAAAACTAGGTTTCATCTGTAGAAAATTTATTTCCTCCTACCTTTTATGTTTCTAAGATACAGTCCAAAAAATACATTTCTTCTCTGATTTGTAGAAGTCAATTATTCCCTTTGGGGTCTTAGGCCATGCACAACTGCCTATAAAATGTTTTTTCCCCTTTGGTTTGCAAAATGTATTTTCCCCATTGGGGCTCTTAAACACTGGTTCTAGGAATCAGGTAGATGCTGTGATACAAAATTCCGTTGTTTCTGGCCCAACCATAGCCTCATTTTTACCTCCTCTCCCGCATCATTGGGCAGCAGCAGGCAGTTACACAAAAAAGTTTTTTCAGTGGGCTACAAGCCTGCCAAAAGAACCCTTTTTACATGAGTTTAGCCTATTAGGGAGAAAGTATCAGCTTTTTGTGACTTAATAATGTCATAGTCTCCAGAAGAGGAGAAGGTTAACATCATTGTGAGGAAAAGGAGATTCTCTGCTCCATCAGCTGGACAGGCAGATCCTGTGGTTTTCTCTGGCTTCAGATTCCCACACTAATTAGCAGAAACTGGCACCCCATGGTATTTCCATCATTTCCTGACCTGAATGGATAATCCACTGCACAGATATTTTCAAATTAAGACCTGGAGGGAAAACAGTCACATAGCAGAGTACATAGAGAGTGCCTGTTTTGAAAGCAATGGGTAGGTGTGATATTACTAACAATAGGGCACATATTTCTAACACTATGAATAACCTAAAAATGAAATAAACTGTCAAACAAAGTAATGGATTCTACATTTTCAAACATCTCCAAATAAAGACAAGCTATCTTTTGGGAATCTATACTGTAATCTAGAACAGGCTATTAATAATCCTATCAGAGTTGGCAAGGCAAATTTCCATGTCCTGTACAGAGCAGACATCAAGCTAGGTACTGAAAATAGTCTCTCTGTAAGAAGATTCCCATTTATAAAACTCTTTCCAATAGTTAGTTCAGTTCTCTTCTATTAAAATAAAATAAAGGCACTCAGGAAAAAAATATGAGAAAGCAAAAATAGTGAAGAGGGATTTAAACTAAAGTTGCTGGGAGAGGGGCTACCCAGTGAACCCCATCACTACCACTTTGAGGCCAGCGCCAGCAACAGATGCCTACAGACTGAAGGAGAATGAAAGGCCAGGAAGAGAGCACCTGAAATCCAGCAAAAGGAATTCAAAACAGTAAGTCTCTTTCAACAAGGGCCCACTGAAATGCCCTTATGCTAACACATGCAGAATGGGGAGCAAAGGAGGAGATAGAAATATTTGTACTCCTGCAAGACTATGATGCCATTGGCATCATTGAGATGTGGTGGGATGGCCCCTATGACTGGAATGTTGGGATGGAAAATTGTAAACTCTACAGGAAGAATAGGCAGGGGAGACAAAGAAGGGTTGTTATCTTTATGTCAATGGCCAGCTAGAGTCCATGGTGCTCCACTTGGAGATGGATGAGGAGATGAGAACTTGTGGGTCACAATTAAATGCAGTGCAGGGACAGGTGATATTATATTGGGAGTCTGCTACAGGCCACCTGACCAAGAAGAGAGAGAAACAGGGCCCTTTATGGACAGAAGAAGCCTTGCATTCACATGACCTGCTTCTCATGGGGGAGTTCAACAACTCTGGTGTCTGCTGGAAGGACAACATAACTGCACAAGCAATCCAAAAAGTTATTGGAATACTTTGACTACAATTTCCTTCTCCATATGTCTGAAAAGCCAACAAGGAAAGGTTCTATGCTGGACCTTGTTCTTGCCAACAAGAAGAGGCTGATGGGAAAAACGAAACTTAAGAACAGCCTTGTCAGCATTGACTATGAAATGGTGGAGTTCAGAATCTTTAGGGCAACAAGAAGAGTCTGCAATGAGCTAGCTACCCCAGACTTCAAAAAAGCAGACAATGGCCTCTTTAAAGGTCTTCCAGGGGGAGTAACATGGGATAAAGCCCTGGAGGGGTGAGAGTCACATGAAAGCTGGATAATAATCAAGGATTTCCTCCTCCAAGCACAGTAATGATGTGCTTCAACAAACAGGAAGACAGACAAAAACACCAGGTTTAGAAATAAAAGGCAGTCATGGACACTCTTTAACACAAGAAGGAGACCTACAGATGACGAAAGCAAGGACAGGTATCCTAGAAGAAGCGAGTAGTTGTCCAAGTAGCCAAGATGCACAAGTCCACAGGACCTGATAGAATCCATCCATGAGTCCTAAGGCAATTGGTGGATGAAGCTGCTAAGATATTTTCCACCATATTTGAAAAGTCTTGGCAATCCAGTTAAGGAGGTCCCACTGACTGGAGAAAAAACACAAACCCCATTTCCAAAAAAGGAAGATCCAGGAAACTACAGGCCAGTCAGTCTCACCTCTGTGTCTGGCAAGATCATGCAGCAGATCCTCCTGGAAACTACTCTAAGGCACTAAATAAACAAAGGAGGTGATTGGTGGAAGCCAATGTGTCTTCACCAAGAGCAAATCATGTCTGACAAATTTGTTGGGCTTCTACAACAGGATAACAATGTCTATGAATAAAGAACAACTGATGCCATCTACCTGGACTTGTGCAAAGCATTCAACACCATGAACACTGACATTCTGGTCTCTAAATTGGAAAGACAAAAATTTGATGGGTGGACCACTTGGTGGATAAGGAACTGGCTCGATGATCACACTCAATCTCTATGTATAGACAGGTTATGAGTGGTATTCCTCAGAGGTCAGTAGTGAAGGCTATGTTGTTTAACATCTTTGTTGGCAACTTGTACAATGGGATCAAGTGAACCTTCAATAAGTCACAGAATTATATAATCATAGAATTGTTTCAGTTGGAAAAGACCTTTAATATCATGGAGTCCAATTGTTGACTTAAGACCATCATGGCCATTAAACCATGTCCCAGAGTGCCATGTCCACATGTTCATTTCTTGGACACCTCCAGGGTGACTCCATGACCTCCCTGGTCAACCTTTTGCAATATCTGACCACTCTTTCCATGAAGATTTCTTTTTTTAATTTCCAGTCTAAATCTCCCCTCACACAATTTCAAATTGTTTTCTCTTGTTCTATCATTTGATACCAGGGAGGAGACACCAACAGCACCTCGCTACAATTTCCTTTTAGGTAGTTGTAAAGGGCAATGAGCTTTCTCCTCAGCCTCCTCTTCTCCAGACTAAAGCTTCTCCCTCTTATACTCTAGATCCTTCAACATCTTCGTTGCCCTTCTCTGGACGTGCTCCAGCAGCTCAATGCCTTTAATGTCATGGGGACCCAAAACCAAACATAGTATTTGAGGTGAGGCAGTACCAGTGCCTATTCTTGCTGATCACACTGTTCCTGAACAGAGGGATGTTGGCCTTCTTGGCCAGCTGAGCACACCACTGGCTCATGTTCAGCCAGATGTCAAACAGCACCCCTATGTCCAAGCGGTCTGCTGCAGTCAACATGCCAGAGGGAGGGACCTTGGCAGGCTTGAGAGATGAGCAAATGGCAATATCAGGAACCTCAAAAAAATCAGGTGCAAGGTCCTGCACTTTGTTTGGAACAATCCCAAGGACAAACACAGGCTGTGCAGAAAATGGAGAGAGGAGTTCTGGGGAAAACTTGAGGGTTCTGGTTGATGAGAAGGTGGTAATGTGCACTTGAAGCCCAGAAAGCCAACCATATCCTAGGCTGTATTTTAAAAAGTGTGGCCGGCTGGTCAAGGGAGATGATTCTCCCCCCTACTCCACTTTTTTGAGACCCCTTTCGGAGTATTGTGTCAAGTTCTAGAGCCCTCAACAGAGGAAGGACATGGAACTGTTAGAGCAGGTCCAGAGAAGGGCCACAAAAATGATCAGAGGGCTGGAGCATCTCTACTATGAAGAAAGGCTGAGACAGTTGCAGTTGTTCAGCCTGGAGAAATCTGCAGGGAGCACCTGTAACAACCTTCCAGTATTTGAAGGGATCTACAGGATACCTGGAAAGGGACTTTTCACAAAGGCATTTCATAATAAAGTGAGGGACAATGGTTTAAAATGGAGATATTTAGATTAGACATTAGTAAGAAATTCTTGACCTTGAGGATAGTAAGGTACTGGAACAGGTTGTCCAGAGAAGTTGTCAAGGCTCCCACCCTGAGATTGTTCAAAGGCATATTGTCTGGTGATTGTGCAACCTACTCCCGTAGGAGATATCCCTGCCCATGGCAGGAACTAGATGATCATTAAGGTCCCTTCCAACACAAACCATTCAGTGACTCTGTGAAGTAAAGGGGTTTTATTTGGGCATTCTAGCTTTTCTGTTGTCTGGATGCTTTTAGCAAGAACCTCAGTAGTTATTCTCAGACTTACAGAACAAACTGCATGTCAAACCTGGTGCCTCTATAGGAAAGGTAATTTTAAAAGAATAAAAATGAAAGGGATATTTAAAAAATGCATTCTTTCCCTGTTGTGCATTTCTGCCCAAAGCTTGTACTGACTTGCTGAGATACCTGCTGAATTTAACAGGAGAGCTGTATGCATCAGAGACCTTTATTCATAACAATAAAAACATTCCTGTAGAGTTTTGTAGGGTGGTAGCTTGCCTACCCACCCCTCGGCAGAGCCATTTTCCACCTTTTCTCCTTGCCCCGGCCCCATGAAGAGGAGATAGAAAAGCAAATAAGGACTCCTTTTAAAAAAGTTCTAACATCTAATTTTTCAAAAACATCAGTAGGTAAAGTTTGGATTAGCCTTGTTCAAGGCTGGAAAATTGTCACTCCAGAGATAAAAGTGAAAAGGACCCAACATCTTAAAAGGCATATATATGAAATTCCCATCTCTCTATAGCAAAGTGACACTATTACACATGATTAAATGCTTGGGAAACAATGGTATCACTAGTAACAATAAAATTTAATTTGTAGGTGATCTAATGTCTCCACAACCTTAATTCTACACCTATGTCTCTAAGGCAATAGACAAGTCTAAAAAAAAAATCTCACAAGGGCTAAATCCTTAATGAAGCAAACTGAACTACTTTAGGAATTAATTGGGTTAACACTGTCTACATTGGGATATTTTAGAAGCCTTTTCAAAAATTACAGTTCTGAAATCCTACTTAAGTATTCATTCTTAGATACCCAATGTAATCAGTCAATCTGTGAATCTGTGAAAGTTTTCCTTTTTTAGTTCTAAGTCAGAAAGAAGGGAGTAAATGGCAATACCACCCAGCAGAAAGTAGTGAAAGAGATGAAAGGTGACAAAGCCATTTTCCAGGAGCTTTTTCAACATTTAGCAGGTTCTTCACACTTGCCTGAAACCTCTTCCAGCAAATTTGCAATGATTTCGCCCTGTAATCTTCTGTCCAGCTCCTTCTTAGGTATTTCTCACATACTAACATTTACAATGTTCCTTCTACTCGTAACAGTCTCCACATCTCTCACTCACCTTTTATGCAGTTTCATGGTTACTCTTCACCTCCACTGATTGAGGTACCTAATATTTTCAGCTTTGAGCATGCTTAAGTGAGTGTGAATGTGCATGTTCAATTAGTAAATAGAACACCTCAGTCAAGACAAGACAGAAAACTTGGCATGTCTGTTACTAGCAGATTCATTGCTACTCTGTGTTGACTATACAATTAAGACATATGGTTGCTCCTGAAATTAAAGGAATGGCTTCTGCTCCTTGCTGGATTCCAATGCTATGACTTAGTTCTGTCAGCCTGCTACAAACAGTTCCTTTCTTACTTACCTACATTTTAGCTTTTCCTTCCATTGCTTTAAAAGCAGACTTCTGAACAGTTCCACCCTAAACAGTTAAAACACAAATCTTTATGTCATTTTCATACGACAAACCAAAAGACTCATGAGTGTGATTTGAGGGGTGCCTATCAAGAACTTCCTTCCTATCTGTCACCAAAGGGTGCAAAATGAGTTTCCGAATTTTGTGAGGAAATTTTTACCTAGGTGTCCTTGTCTTTTGATAAGATTATTTTCCTGTCCAAATACAGAACAGGCCTAAAAGCGGTCCCAGAAAAATTTTAAAAGTGGTCCCAGAAGAATTAAAAAATACTTCAGAGCCTTTGGACGGGTGATACAGAACTTGGGGGCACAAATAGTCTTCTCCTCTGTTATTCCAGCTGATGGTGGAGACACCAGAATAAGTAGCCGAGTGCAGTCTTTTAATACGTGGCTGTGTGGATGGTGTCACCGCCATAAATTTGGATTCTTTGATAATAATATGACCTTTACAACACCAGGGTTGCTGACATCTAACAGGAGACACCTATCTCGAAGAGGGAGGAGGGTCCTTGCAGAAGAGATAGCGGGGCTAGTTGAGAGGGCTTTAAACGGGTTATGAAGGGGGAGGGGGACAAAGTAATCACACCCTCATGTGGTAAGATGTGGGGGGACGGATCAGTGNAGATGTGGGGGGACAGATCAGTGTGGGAGCAACGGGGTCTTAGTGATGGTTCTCACCCCGCTGCCCTGAAGCATCCTGGAGACAGAATAGTGCACCCAGGGTTCTGCAGAGATGGGCCATATCCAATTCAAATTCTATCTGCCAAGAGGGAAAAATCAAATGGTAATTCACATGGTAGTAATGGCATGAGGGGTAGAGATAAACTAGTAGATAGACGTGTCTGAGTGTAGACAAGTTGAAATACTGACTGAGGAAAAGCATGCTCAAAGAACAGAATGCATGTTCAAAGAACAGGATAAAAGAAAATCAGTGAATAAGTCAGCACCAATAGAGGCACAACTGAAATGCCTCT
>VWZI01020335.1:542766-567305 GCA_013396835.1 Psilopogon haemacephalus | reverse complement strand
CACAGCTTCTGCCTGTCCTGCTGCACACACACAGCTTCTGCCCCTCCACCTGCACACCTGAGCAGGGAGGGCAGGGAGCCTTTGAGGCAGAGAACCATACAAACACAGAATCATCAGGGTTGGAAAAGATCTCCCAGATCAAGCCCAACCTTCTACCCAGCACCTCCATGACCACCACTCTACGTCCCCAAGTGTCACATCTCCTTGGCTGTAGAGCACCTCCAGTCATGGGGACTCCAGCACCACCCTGGGCAGCCTGCTCCAAAGCCTGAGCACTCCTGCAGCAAAGAAGCTGCTCCTGGTCTCCAACCTAAGCCTCCCCGGGTCCAGCCTCAGGTCACTGCCTCTTTTCCTGTCAGCAGCTGTGAGGGAGAAGAGGCCAGCACCAGGCTCTCTCCATCTTCTCTGGGGTAGCTGCAGAGGGCAATGAGGCCTCCTGCCAGCTCCCTCAGCCTCTCCTCCCCAGAGCTGTGCTCTCAAACCCTCTCCAGACACAGGTTCTCCTACAGGAGCAGGAGCCCAGCACCTGTCAGCTGCACTGCACAGGGACCTGCTCCAACATCCTCTCTCCAAGCACCACAGCCACACAGCTTTGGATTCCTCCAGCAAAGGAGACTCCTACACTGCCCTGGGCAGCCTGGGCCAGCCCTCAGCCACCCTCATGGGGAAGAAATTGTTCCTCATTTCCAACCTAAACCTCCCCTGGGGCACCCTGAAGCCTTTCCTCTTCTCCTGTTGCTCTTTCCTAGGGGAAGAGACCAACCCCAGCTGGCTCCAATTTCCTTTCAGGGAGGAGGTCTCCCCTCAGCCCCAGCTCCCTCAGCTGGCACTTGGGGAGAGGGTTTGATGGCCATGGTCATGTTGGTGGCCTTAGGCTGACCGTGGGTGGCACCTGATGATCTTTTCCAAGGGACAGAATTCTATGAGTCTGTGTTATTTGTTTCATCACCATCAAGCTATCAGGGGCCAGGCAGCAAGGCCAGAGGGCTTCAGGTCCTTCCTCCTGCTGAGACACCCTCTGAGGCTGGTGTCCTGGTTCCATGTGTGCAGCAGGGGCACAGGCAGGAGGAGACAAGATCTGCATGCTCAGGGACAAGGCTGGCACAAGAGGAGCTCAGTGTGAGAGAGACAGGAATTAACTGAGGTTGGGAACGGCAGGGAAATGTTTTGCCTCGAGAGCAGCCACTGAACAGCTTTGCTGTAGGAGTGCTGGGGGTAAACACCAACCTGATGTCACTACTGGTGGGACCAGCAGCACAGCCGACTACAGCACTGCAGGATGGAGCCTCCTGATGTCACTACTGGTGGGACCAGCAGCACAGCCGACTACAGCACTGCAGGATGGAGCCTCCTGATGTCACTACTGGTGGGACCAGCAGCACAGCCGACTACAGCACTGCAGGATGGAGCCTCCTGATGTCACTACTGGTGGGACCAGCAGCACAGCCGACTACAGCACTGCAGGATGGAGCCTCCTGATGTCACTACTGGTGGGACCAGCAGCACAGCCGACTACAGCACTGCAGGATGGAGCCTCCTGATGTCACTACTGGTGGGACCAGCAGCACAGCCGACTACAGCACTGCAGGATGGAGCCTCCTGATGTCACTACTGGTGGGACCAGCAGCACAGCCGACTACAGCACTGCAGGATGGAGCCTCCTGATGTCACTACTGGTGGGACCAGCAGCACAGCCGACTACAGCACTGCAGGATGGAGCCTCCTGATGTCACTACTGGTGGGACCAGCAGCACAGCCGACTACAGCACTGCAGGATGGAGCCTCCTGATGTCACTACTGGTGGGACCAGCAGCACAGCCGACTACAGCACTGCAGGATGGAGCCTCCTGATGTCACTACTGGTGGGACCAGCAGCACAGCCGACTACAGCACTGCAGGATGGAGCCTCCTGATGTCACTACTGGTGGGACCAGCAGCACAGCCGACTACAGCACTGCAGGATGGAGCCTCCTGATGTCACTACTGGTGGGACCAGCAGCACAGCCGACTACAGCACTGCAGGATGGAGCCTCCTGATGTCACTACTGGTGGGACCAGCAGCACAGCCGACTACAGCACTGCAGGATGGAGCCTCCTGATGTCACTACTGGTGGGACCAGCAGCACAGCCGACTACAGCACTGCAGGATGGAGCCTCCTGATGTCACTACTGGTGGGACCAGCAGCACAGCCGACTACAGCACTGCAGGATGGAGCCTCCTGATGTCACTACTGGTGGGACCAGCAGCACAGCCGACTACAGCACTGCAGGATGGAGCCTCCTGATGTCACTACTGGTGGGACCAGCAGCACAGCCGACTACAGCACTGCAGGATGGAGCCTCCTGATGTCACTACTGGTGGGACCAGCAGCACAGCCGACTACAGCACTGCAGGATGGAGCCTCCTGATGTCACTACTGGTGGGACCAGCAGCACAGCCGACTACAGCACTGCAGGATGGAGCTTCCTGATGTCACTTCTGGTGGGATCAGCAGCACAGCTGACTACAGCACTGCAGGATGGAGCCTGCTGCAGCCACAGGCTCATCCCACAGTCGGCACTTGGGCTCTGCCCTGATGGACAGGGAAGGGAGCCCACACCACAGCTCGCTCAGAGGGAGCCAGCCCTGAGGTGCCCATGGAAGGGTCACATCCCCCTGCACAGCCACAGAACCACAGACTGCTTTGGCTTGGAAGGGACCTCCAAAGCTCTTCCACTCCAACCCCTCCTGCAGTCAGCAGGGACAGCTGCAGCTGGAGCAGGCTGCTCACAGCCCCACACAGCCTGAGCTGCAGTGGTGCTGGGGCAGCTCCCACCTCTCTGGGCAGCCTGGGACAGGTCTCACCACTCTCAGTGTCAAACATCTGTTTTTCTTTCAAAAGTGCCTCCCAGAAGTCTGTTCCCAGCTCTCTTCTTAGAATCATAGAATGAGTCAGGGCTGCAAGGGACTCTTTTTGGCCCCTTGAAGCACCACAAGGCACCAGCAGGTCTCCCTGGAGCCTCCTCCTCTCCAGGCTGAACACCCCCAGCTCCCTCAGCCTGGCCCCCCAGCAGAGCCCTCCCATCCCCACCCACTCTAGAAACACTCATCTGGGGGCTGAGCCAAGCCCTCTGTGGGCACCTCACTGAGAAGGTGCAGGAATCTCCAATTCCTGGCTCCCATCACACAACTGAAATTCTCAACCCCCACTTCCTCTATGCAGTTTCACAACCACCTTGTGAGTGCCACAGCAAGTTTGTGCTTGCAACAGGCTGCATCCTCCCATCCCCAAATCATCTTCTTGCTCAAGCCTCATCTCAGATCACCATCTTGCCATGAAACTCTTCAGAAAAGCTCCTGCCAGCCCCCTACACTACCTCCTCCACCAGCTCCTCTGTGCTGCCTTTGGAAACATTCTCAGGAGAGAAAGCAGAGAGTGCACTGCTGGCACCCAAAGTACCAGAGAACAGCACTGTTCCCAGAGCTGCCAGCTCCCTTCCAACCTAGCCCATGGCATGATCTGTCTCTGTCCTTTAAAGCCCTCCAGGTATGGCAACTCAATCACCTCCCCAGGGAACCCCAAGCAGAGTTAACAAACCCTGGCACCTCCTCACAGAAGTCACATCCCAGCAGTGCTGCTTCCTAGACTTGCCCAGCAGCTCCCCCAGCATCTGAGTCACATCTTTAGTACTTGAACCTCTTTCCAGCACAAAGGCAGTTCAATAGCAGCATTCAAGCCTGGAGCAGCTGGACTGGCTGCACTCCATCTTCACAGGAGTGTGGCATTCCTGCAGCAGTCTGAGGAGGAAAGATCACTTAGCACTAATAAGGTTGGGTTGTTTTTTTCTCTGTCTAAACCCACTGATTAAATAGATCTTCACAACAGCTTTGATGGAGCCACTGCAACCCATTAGATAAATCCTCACCCGTGCCCATGAGAGCTTTTTGCTTTTGTAATAAGCAAAGAGAAGATGCAGGCATGTAAAAGATCCTGCTTGGTATGGGGAGGAGTGGCTCAGAGGAGCAAAGAGAGGGAGAGCTCAGGGTGGAAACCACAGAGGCATAGAATGGTTTCACTTTGACAAGGCCTCTAAGATCACTGAGTCCAACCTAAGGTCAACCCAACACAGACACAGCCACTAAACCACGTCCCACAGAGCAGCTCCAGGGATGGGGACTCCAGCACCTCCCTGGGCAGCCTCTGCCAGTGCCTGACCACTGCTGCAGCCAAGAAACTGTTCCTAACATCCAACCTAAACCTCCCCTGGCACATTTCCTCCTGATACTAGGGAGAAGAGACCAACCTCCACCTGGCTCCAGCCTCCTTTCAGGGAGCTGTAGAGAGCAATGAGGTGTCCCCTCAGCCTCCCTGTGCCCAGGCTGAACACCCTCAGTTCCCTCAGCTGCTCCTCACAGGTCTTGTGCTCTAGACCCTTCACCAGCCCCCTTCGGGTACTGGAAAGCCACTCCAAGGTGTCCCTGGAGCCTCCCCTTCTGCAGGCTGCACAAGCCCAACTCTCAGCCTGTCCCCTAGGGGAGGTGCTGCAGCTCTCTGACCATCCTTGTGTCCTCCTTGCTCCAGCACTTGTACGTCCTTGTGCTGGAGGCCCCAGGAGTGGGCACGGTGCTGCAGGTGGGGTCTCACCAGAGCAGAGCAGAGCAGAGCAGAGCAGAGGGGCAGAATCACCTCCCTGAGCTGCTGGTCACAGTTCTCTTGGTGCAGCCCAGGATGCAGCACAGCCCCAGCACCTTCCAGCCCTGCCTCACGCGGCACATGAGCAGCAGGCTCTGCCCTAACACACCCCAGCTGACTGAAGGCAAGATTTCTCCTACAGCTTTGGCAGTTTTCTCTGTGTCCTCCTGAGGATGGATTTGATTTATTTTATTCTTTTCTTCCTTAATCTTGAGTGAAGATGCAGGACTGCAGCAGGCATCAGCTGCCCTCATTAGCTGGGCTCGCTCTAGTGCAGCTAACCCAGCAACTGCAGCGCTTAATAAATGCTTTCAGATCCACTGCCCAATTCTCCTGCAGCAAAGCAAAAGGAGGTCAGTTTGTCCTCCCAGCCTCTGCTCCAAACGCTTCACTGCCTGGAGAGGCGATGAACAAAAACGTGGAGGCAGCCTTTTGTGAGGTGAGTGAAGTGAGGAGAGCCAGCACAGCCCCAGCTGGGCACCCGGCTCAGCCTCCAGAGCCACAAGGCAGCACCTTCCATGCAGCTCCCTCACTGCTCTCCTGACTGCCTCCAACTGCAAGCAGCCAAAACCAAGCTGCAGCCAGGCAGACTCACTCTCTACAGAGCTGTGGTGTCAACATGAGGAGCTTGACGGCCCTACCAAGGTTATGAGGGACCTGACACATGGGGGAAAGGACTCTGCACCTCAAGAGATGTGAGACTCCAGGAGCAGACAACGTGCAGTGAATGAGTTCTTAACCCTGCCTCTCTCCTCTTGGCTGGCCACCAGAGCTCTGCAGCCAGGCAGCCCCATGGTTAGTGGAGAGGCACAGAATCAAGGAACGGTTTGTGCTGGAAGGGACCCTCAAGATCATCTAGTTCCACACCCCTGCCGTGGGCAAGGACATCTTCCCACAGACCAGGTTGCTCGAGGCCCCATCCAACCTCACCTTGGACACCTTCAGGGAGGAGGAACTCACTCAGGCACTGCTAAGTCCTTGGTCTGCATGTGGCAGAGAGGTTTGGTGATGCAGGATGGCCAAGCACAGAGGTCTCTGGGCCTGTGGTGTATCCTCTCTATCTTGCTTCTTGCAAGAAGGGGACTTGTTTGTGCTTGTTACGAGTGGTGGATGTCTTCCAAGTGCTGTGCAGTCCCTACGTGCCCGCACAGTGGTTCTGCACAGCCAGGACACAGCTTCCTCTGCACCTGAGCTGCTCCACCCAGACACCCTCACTGGCTGTCGATGTGGACAGCACGGAGCCAACCACTTCTGCTCTGCTGCTCACCATCAGAAAGGCTTAACAGGAAGCATTTGTTAGGGGGAACATCAGGCTCTCGGTGCCCAGGCTGGACCAGAGCACAAGACAGAGCCACGCTGGAGCCCTCTGGGTGCTTCACTTTGCTCTGCTGCAGGAGGCAAGGCCAGGCCCTGCCTGGGTGTGAGTTCATCGCTTCTGCTGCTGCTGCCAGCCAGTTCCACCGCCCCCGGGGCTCTGGCCGGAGTGGGAGCTGCTGACCTGTTGGGATTCTCGCCCTGCCGGAGGAGGGATGATTTATGGCAGCTCCCTGATGCACTTCCTCCAGCTGCTTTCCAGCTCTCCCTCGGTGGTTTTACAGTGAAGCTTCTGCAGGGCTCAGCCCGGGGCTGGTCCCGTCCCTCCCACCCAGCACAGCACTCACCAGAGCTCTCCATGGGTTTGCCGAGCTGAGCTGCCCCCCCGGGACACAGGCAGGTAGGTGACACCGAGTCACTGGTCCCAGGCAGGGACTCTGTGTCGGCAGGTGCAGAGCAGACCAAAAGAGGGAACCAGCACAAACATAGCAACGAAGGTACGGCAGAAGAGCAGATGCAGGAAGGCAGCCCCACTGCTGCAGTCCTCTGCCCTCCAAGCACAGCACCCACCCAGCACAGAACCACACAACAGGAGAGGCTGGAAGGCAGCTCTGGAGGTCATCCAGGCCAGCTCCCTCCCAAGGCAGGAACAGCTCCAGGTGGGCTTGGGATGTCTTTTCAGAGCTCCCCTGCCTGCCTGGGCAGCCTGCTCCAGGGCTCCAGCACCCCTACACTACCCAAGTTCCTCCTCATGTTCAGATGGAACTCCTCACGCTCAGGCTTGTGCCTGTCCCCGCGGCTCAGCTCGTTCTTAGCCACTTTGCAGCTCTGGTGGCAACCCACACCTCCAGCTTCCATCCCACCTCACACACACCTCCCTACCAGAAAGATCTGCTGCATGGAAATGATCTGGGCTAAAAAAAAAAAAAAACAACAAAAAAAACCCAACCCAATTTGTTGTCTAATTAGCAACAGCCATTAGAGCTGGGAGTGATCTACCTAAGACAGACCCAGCTCACCACCACCACCTCCCTGTGTTCACCTTCACCTTCCAAATTAATTGCTAAAGCAATCTTTAAGCATCAATTCTGTGCTAAAGAAGCACAGAAATGGAGCAGACATGTCAAAATACAGCATTACAATAAAGACTGAACCGAATCAGATACGAAGAGGGCAAAACTAATAGACTTGCAGAGGATGAATTGCCTTGGCAGGGCTGGATTAACAGTTGGACCTGGTGATCTTCAAGTTCTCTTCCAACCAAAAGGATTCTCTGGAGCTCACCCAAAAGGAAGGCCAAACTGGCAAAGGGTCTAGAGAACAGCCTCAGAGCAAGGCAGAGCAGCTGCCAAGGAGCCTGACGGGAGGCACAGCCCCCAGCTGCCCCAGCCATGAGGGCTCCAGAGCCCTTCCATGCTCCCATCACTGGTGGGGCAGGACAGAGACAGCGACTGTGTGGCACTGCTGGGGCCACACCACGAACCCTGCGGTCAGCTTCGGGCTCCAAGATGGACACTGAGGGGCTGGAGAGGGTCCAGAGAGGGCACCAAAGCTGGGGAAGGGTCTGGAGGAGGAGCAGCTGGGGGATCTGGGGGGGTGCAGCCTGGAGGAGGCTGAGGGCAGAGCTCCCTGAGAGGAGGCTGCAGTGAAGTGGGGGTTGGGCTCTGCTCCCTCATATCAGCTGACAGAATGAGAAGAAATGGCCTGAAACTGTGCCAGGGAGGTGTAGGTTGGAGAAGAGGAACAATTTCTTCCCCTTGATGGCTGCCAAGGCCTGGCCCAGGCTGCCCAGGGCAGTGGTGCTGAGTGCCACGGTTCAGTGGTGAGCTGCAGGGCTGCCTTTGTGGCTGGTCTGGATGATCCACCCCAAACCCTGCAGAGACTCCATCACCATGTCAGAACTGAACAGCACAGGCTGCTCTGGGGCTTCTCAAGAGCCCTGCCAGCTGCTCCTCACCCACCTTTGGGAATCCCCAGGCTGTGCTGAGTTCATAGTTCACTTCTGAGGCAGAGATCATAAGCAGAAGGCCAGAACTTGTCTCTTTCTAAATAGAGGTTGAGTCTAAGAACTGTTTAGCTCAGCACACCAACAGGACCAAGTGCCTCAGGAGTGAGGAGCTCAGCAGCTCAGAGCCCAGCAGAGCCTGCAGCACAGCTCCTCCTCCCTCCTCTGGGGCCAAATTCTGCAGCCTCCTCGACTCAATGCCCTGACCTGCTGCCTCTGGCTCCCCACAGCACTCCTGGCAGGATGTGACAGGCTTATTTCCTCGGGTTTCCAACCTACAACCCTTGAATCACTGCAACAGCATCTCCAAGACCAAATATGCAATCTCTACACGGAAGCTACTTCATGCTCTGTCCTGTCTCACAGCAAAATCAGGCCAAAATGCCCCAGGACTGCTGCTGTGGGTGACAGAGCTGCCAGGAAAAGCTGGGTTGGGAAGGTCCCTGTGTGAAAACCAGCAGAGGGCTGCCCAGGGGGGTTGTGGAGTCTCCCTCTCTGGAGACATTCAAGAGCTGCCTGGATGCACTCCTGTGTGATCTGCTCTAGGTGATCCTGCTCTGGCAGGGGGCTTGGACTAGATGAGCTCTGGAGGTCCCTTCCAGCCCCCAGTATTCTGTGAGACCAGGCTGAGAGAGTTGGGGTTGCTCAGCCTGAAGGAAAAAAAGGCTCCAGGGAGCCCTTCTGGTAGCTTCACATCAGGTCCAAGGGCTGCACCTAGGGCCAGCAGCACCCCCAAGCTGTCTGCACCAAGCTCCCACAGCTGCCAGGCCATGCCAGGATCCTCTGAGAGGGTTTAGCAGCCACTTTCTTGAGTCTGTTTGTTCAGGAGGAGGCTCCTGCCAACAGCCTGCCTCTGACTTCTGCAGAGCTGGGGTGCAGCTTTCTCACGGCTAAGTAAGCAGGGACCAGCCCCTGGCAACAAAGGCTGCTGATGGAAACCAGAGCCAGAGGGGGAGGACTTGGGTGGCAGCTCAGGCTCCCTAAAACCTTTAGCAGCTCCTCATCCCAGCTCGGAGGCAGTGAGGACAACTCCTCCACCTCTTTACATCTTCAGCTCCTCTCCCACCCAAGAAACAAGGAGTCAGAGTCAGGGACCGAAACGATTCTGTGGGCTCCTACGTGGAATTTCCCCTCCTACCAGTTTCCAGGAGGAGCTGATTCTACCCCAATGACTCCTTTATAGACTCAGGAACAAGAAAAACGATGCAATAAAGAGTTTTACAACAAGAACAACAACAACAAAACCAAACAACAGCAACAAAAAAAAAAACCAACCCAAGTTTGTGCAAGGAGATTCAGAAAGCTGCAATGTTGATAAACAAAACGAACACAAACAAGGTAAGATTTAATCTCCTCAATTCCTCTCGCATTAACTCANAAGAAAATCATCCAGGAGGAATAATTACATAATTTGGAGATGAACTCACTGCTTAGAAGAACTCACAGCTCAGAAGAGCTGTAATAAATAGATCCTCATATCATTACTGTTGCTGAGGCTGGTGACTCACCACTGTTACTGGGATCATATCCCAGAATAGTCATGCTACTCTGTGTACTGCATGCAGAATTAGNTGCTTGTGAGGAGCAGCTTCTGAGGGTGGGAATGCTCCAAGGAGAGGGCTCCCTGTGAGCTCCCCGGCCCAACCATCCCCCCTTGGGCACCCTAGAGAAGGAGCTGAGTGCTGAGGCTGCAGAGGGGCTGGGGCACGTGGAGGAGCGTCTAACAGTCTCCAACACCATCTTCTCTGCAGGACCCACACTCTGGGGTGGGATACCTCACACTGTGCCCCACCATACCCCCCATTGTGGGGCTGGTGGCACGGGATGGGGGGCAGCTCTGCTGTAGGATCAGCCCCACTCGGAGGCAAAGCTTTTCCTGCTGTGGCTCTGGGAATTCGTTCCTGTGCTCCCGCCGTGCATCGCAGCCTCCCCCGGATGGAGCTCACAATTCTTGTCATGTTCCTTCTGCAAAGCAGCCTGGATCTGGGAAAAGTGGGTCAGGGACAGGGTCTGGATGTGTGGGACCTCTGCTGCTGGGCTGCAGCCCACAGCAGCCAGCTCAGCCCAGCTCAGCCCAGCCCAGCCCAGCCCAGCTCAGCCTACCTCAGCCCAGCCCAGCCCAGCCCAGCTCAGCTCAGCTCAGCTCAGCCCAGCTCAGCCTACCTCAGCCCAGCTCAGCTCAGCCTACCTCAGCCCAGCCCAGCTCTCAAGTTGTAGCAGCACTGGAAGATGCTCACACACAGAGTAGCTGAAGCATGCCACGGTGAGAGCAAACACACCTACTTGTAGGCAAGCAGAAGGCAACGCAGAAGAAACTTCTGAGAGGCATAAGGGAGCTCTGCTGTGCCCTGATGAGGCCACTTCTGGAGTACTGGGTCCAGTTCTGGGCTCCCCAGTCCATGAGAGAGGCAGGAAACTGTTGCAGAGTCCAGGGGAGCTCCAAAGCTGCTGAGGGGCCTGGAGCAGCTCTGTGAGGAGCAAAGGCTGAGAGCCCTGGGGCTGAGAGCCTGCACAAGAGCAGCCCCAGAGAGGAGTGAATACCAAAATTCCTTGGGAAGTGTGGGGCAGATCCCTCCAGCAGCCATGTAAGAGAATCATACAATCCTAGAAGGCTACAGAGAGGAAGAGACCTCTAAAGGTCTCCTAGTCCAACCCCAGTGCACTCAGCAGGGACAGCTGCAGCTGGAGCAGGCTGCCCCAAACAGCCTGAGCTGCAGTGGTGCCAGGGCTGGGGCAAATACCAGCCCTGCTGAGGCCAGGCTCTCAGCAGGGGACATCTCCCACCCCTCTGGGCAGCCTGGGCCAGGGCCTCACCAGCCTGGGGCTGTCACAGCCCCCTTAAGGTCCTGCCAGGCAATGAAGTCAACTGAGTCAGAGGCAGCAGAAGTCCTTGCCCAGCCATCTCCAGCCTGCTGCCCTGCTGTGCTGTGCTGTGCTGAAGCTGCCTCTTGCTGCTGGGAGCCCTGAGCTCTGCTGTGCCTTCCCTGGGCAGCTGTCAGCCATGCCCTAGATTCTGTGCCCTTTGCCAGGCTGCTCAGTGACTACCAGCTCCTGCCTCCTCTCTTAGCTCATCCTCATTTCACCTTCCCTGACAGCCTGAGAACCAGCATGCTCTTCTCCACCCCTCCTCTTTCACTAAACATGCAGGATCCCAAAGTATTTATTGAGCTTGCTTTGCTTTGCTTTGCTTTTTGCTTCCCCAGGCTCCAGACCACAGGAGCTTTGCTGCTTTCCCTGCAGATGCTGATTAGAACCACAGAGTTGTTTCAGTGACCTCTAAGATCACTGAACTGCAGACCACCATGGCCATTAACCCATGCCCACAAGCTGTGAGATGAGAAGGTCAGAAGCTGAGGCAGCTTCCCCCTAATGTAGGT
This sequence comes from Psilopogon haemacephalus, assembly GCA_013396835.1. Lineage (NCBI taxonomy): Eukaryota > Metazoa > Chordata > Aves > Piciformes > Megalaimidae > Psilopogon > Psilopogon haemacephalus. The sequence goes on along the minus strand of VWZI01020335.1, from coordinate 555,936 downwards.
GCAGGTCTCATGTGCAGCTTAATCCATGGCCTTGTACTGCTGCTCCCTACTAATTAGTACTAATGACAGCACAAGGTCCATGCTGGAGCAGGAGCTCTGCTAAACCTTAGAATCAGAGAGTTGCTTTGGTTGGAAAAGGTCTCTAGGATCATTGAGTCCAGCCATCAGTCCAGGCTGCCATGCCCCCATCTGCCATGCCCACTTGTTGAACACCTCCAGGGATGGTGATTCCAGCACCTCCCTGGGCAACCTGTGCCAGTCTCTCACCACCCTCACTGCAAACAATTTCCTCCTAACATCCACTTGCAATCTCCCCTCTGGTACTTCAAACCCATTCCTCCTCCTCCTGCCATCCCCAGCCCTTGTCAATATTCCCTCCCCAGCCCTCCTGCAGCCCCCTTCAGATCCTGCAAGGCCACTCCAAGGTCTCCTGGCAGCCTTCTCTTCTGCAGGCTGCAGAGCCCCAACTCTCTGTGCCTGTGCTCAGAGCAGAGCTGCTGCAGCCCTCTCAGCTGCATCTTGGTGGCCTCCTCTGCACTGGCTCCACCACTTGCATGTGCTGCTTGTGCTGGGGGCTGCAGAGCTGCAGACAGTGCTGCAGGTGGGGTGTGAGGAGAGCAGAGCCAAGGGGCACAATCCCCTCCCTTGCCCTGATGCCCACAGCTGCTCTTGCTGCAGCCCAGCACAGGTCAGAAGAGGCTCCCTGAAGCAGCCTGTCCTTGCAGGAGCTTCCTGCTGCTCCCTGGTCCTCTCAGTCCCACCTCCAGCTAGCAGCAGTCTCCTGACCATGCTACAGCTCTCCCCAGATGAGTCAGCTGGAAGCCTCCAAGCTGTACTCCACGCTCTCCTAAAAGCCAAATAAGCTCTGCCTGTCAAATTCAGTTCCTCTCCTAATCCTCTGACTTCCCCAAACAAACCCACCAATGGCATATGCTGTGCTTTGCTCATGCTTGGGCTTTTGACAGTGGGCCAAGGCAGAGCTGCTGAGCCAGAGGAGACCACACAAGTGCACTGCTTCACACCATGCCCCCAGGGTGGAAAGAGCTGCTAAAGCTCCTCCAGTCCAACCCCCTGCCCACAGCAGGACAGGGAGGAATGGGTTTGAACTGGCAGAGGGAGAGAGTCAAACTGGATGTTAGGAGGAAGTGAGGGTGGGGAGACACTGGCACAGGTTGCTCAGGGAGGTTGTGGAGCACAGAAGCACAGAATGGGATCTTGGAACACTTGCTTTTTTTCTCCCCTTTCTTTTCACTTGCAAACAAATGCTTTAAGAGGCTGAATGTCAAACCTGGCAAGGGTGTCCCACCAGAGTTAGCCAGGGACAAACACTGGCACCTGCCTCACCCATGGCCTTCCTGCTCTACTGGCACAGCATCACAGAATTAAACAGGATGGAAAACACCCCCAGGATCATGGAGTCCATCCTAACCCTTAACCCTTCTCATTAACCCCCGGCACTCAGTGCCTCCTGCAGCCTCCTCCTGAACACCTCCAGGGATGGGGACTCCACCACCTCCCCTGCAGCCCATTCCAATGCCAATCACTCTCTCTGCCAACAACTTCCTCCTCACATCCAGCCTCAACCTGCCCTGACACAGCTTCAGCCTCTGTCCCCTCCTTCTGGCCCTGCCTGCCTGGCAGCAGAGCCCAAGCCCAGCTGGCCACAACCTCCCTGCAGGGAGCTGCAGAGAGCAATGAGCTCTGCCCTCAGCCTCCTCTTCTGCAGGCTGCACACCCCCAGCTCCCTCAGCCTCTCCTCTTGGGGCTGTGCTCCAGGCCCCTCCCCAGCCTTGCTGCCCTTCTCTCAGCACCTTCCAGCACCTCAACATCTCTCTGCAATGGAGGCAACCAGAGCTGGGCACAGCACTCAAGGTGTGTGCTGAGCAGTGCTGAGCACAGGGGCACAAGGACTGCCCTGCTCCTGCTGCCCACACTAGCAGCAGGTTTGCCTGTGGAGGGGGGGTTGGAACTAGATGATCTTCAAGGTCCCTTCCAACCCAAACTGCTCCATGGCTCTGTGAAGTCTCAGCACACAGGCACTAATTGGAGGCTTTTCAGTGCTGATCTGTGAAGTAGCCCCAAAGGTGAGAGCGTGGGAGCCAGGCAGCTCCTGCCTGCAGCACCAGGCCACTTAGACCAGGAGTCAGACACCTGCTTGCAGCAAACCAGGTGGGAAACTGGGTTAAAAAACAGGTGAGAAGAGAACCAAGGACTGGTACAGCACAGGCACGTGGTGGGGTTGTGACTCTCAGCACAGGAGAGACACAGACCTGATGGAGGTGCAGAGGAGGCCACAGCAATGCTGGGAGGGCTGGAAGAGCTCTGCTGAGAGAGTTGGGGTTCTCCACCATGGAGAAGAGAAGGCTCCAAGGAGACCTTCTGGTGGCCTTTCAGTGCTTAAAGGGGCTGATGAGAAAGCTGGGGACAGGCTTCTGAGCAGGGCCTGTTGTGAGAGGACAAGGGGAGATGGCTGGGAACGAGGAGGGAGATTCAGACTGGAGAGAAGGAAGAAATGTTTGGCAGAGGGTGGTGAGAGCCTGGCCCAGGCGTCTCATACAGGTGGGAGCTGCCCCAGCCCCGGCACCACTGCAGGTCAGGTTTGGGGCTCTGAGCACACAAGCACTGCAAGCCCAAGTGTTAGCCAGCACTGCCCCTCTGAGGGCAGGCACACACAAAGGAGGGCTCCTGCCCCTCACAATGCAGGACACAAGAAGGTACCATTTGATGGCATGCACCAGTGACAGCAGTGTGCTTATTTTTTAGGAGTGTTGTAAAATCATGTCCTAAACTGCCTGGTCTGCAATAAAAAAGCCATTCAGAAGGGCAGAGAGGATCCATCTGGGCAGAAGTGCTGGCACCTCTCAGCAGGGTGATGTTCTAATGAGCCATGCTCCATTTCAGCTGATCTGCCTGACAGAACCAGAGCATCACAGACCTCACAGAGCTGGAGATGGCTTCTACAGGCAGCAGCAGCACCACTGAAAACACTGCACAATGGCACCACTCACAGAAGCACCAAGTCACAGCACTCCAGCATGGTAAGGGTTGGAAGGGACCTCTGGAGATCATCTCCTACAACCTCCCTGCTCAAGCAGGGCACCCACAGCAGCTTGCCCAGCACCACAATGCCCAGCTGGGCTTGGAAGCTCTCCAAATCAAGGAGACTCCAGCACCAATCTGGGCAGCCTGCTCCAGGCCTCCAGCACCCTCACTACAAAGAAGTTTCTCCTCCTGTTCAGGTGGAACCTCCTGGGGTCCAGTTTGTGCCCATTGCCCCTTGGCACCACTGAGCAGAGTCTGGCCCCAGCCTCTTGCCCCCCACAGCTCCTTTAGCTCTTGCTGAGCATTGCTCAGCTCCCCTCTGGGGCTGCTCTTGTGCAGGCTCTCAGCCCCAGGGCTCTCAGCCTTTGCTCCTCACACAGCTGCTCCAGACCCCTCAGCATCCCTGGAGCCTCCCCTGGGCTCTCTCCAGCAGTTCTCTGTCTCTCTGAAATTAGGGAGCCCAGAACTGGACCCAATGCCCCAGACATGGCCTCACCAGGGCAGAGCAGAAGGGGGAGGAGAACTCCTCCTGCCCTGCTGCCCACACTTTACCCTATGCACCCCATTGGCCTCCTTGGCCATGAGGGGACACTGCTGGGTCGTGGTTAATGTCACCACACAAGAGGGAGCAAGAAGGTGAACAGGGGCACAGGGGAGAGGTGGCACACGAGTGACAATTACCATTGTGAACCACTGTTGCTAAGAAGACGTTTGGGCAGAGCAGGCTGCGTGCAGCAGGTCAGCAGCAGCAGGTCTGCTCCTGCAGCCCCTCCCTCCAGCCTCTTTCTTTGATTTCCCTCACTGCTGCCTGTCCCAGCACTTACTGATTTAAATACTAACTGGATAAAGGGGAAGAGAGAGAAGAAAGCAGTAAAAGGCTTTCCCAGAGAAAAATAACCTTCATTTTTTCAGTGGTGTGAATCTAGCTGGCAGGGCTGCAGCCTCACACATCACAGCTGTGCTGCTCTGTGGCTCACACGTCCCACGCTGGCCCCAGGACACGCAGCAAAGCCTCCTCGGTGCCTCCTCACCACACAGCCTTTGCCTGGAAACCAACCTGCCACTGCCTGCCAGCCCAAGACCCGTTCCTGAAAGGAGCAGGGTTTGTGCTGCTGCCAGCAGCCCCCAGCAGCTGCAGCCAGCAGCCAGCAGCCAGCAGCCAGCCTCTCATTATGTCATTTCTCTGCAACTTCAGCAGACACACTGGGGCTGCTCTGCAAGCTCCTGCTGACGTCAATGGGCCAGCAGCAGCACTGCTCTGCGAGCCAGCAGCAGCAGGGAGGCAGCAGCAGCATTCCCCTGCAAGCCAGCAGCAGCATCGCCCTGCGAGCCAGCAGCAGCATTGCTCTGCGAGCCGGCAGCAGGGAGGCAGCAGCAGCAGGGAGGCAGCAGCAGCATTGCTCTGCGAGCTGGCAGCAGGGAGGCAGCAGCAGCAGGGAGGCAGCAGCAGCAGGGAGGCAGCAGCAGCATTGCCCTGCGAGCCAGCAGCAGCAGGCAGGCAGCAGCAGCAGCAAGGAGGCAGCAGCAGCATTGCCCTGCGAGCCAGCAGCAGCAGGCAGGCAGCAGCAGCAGCAAGGAGGCAGCAGCAGCATTGCCCTGCGAGCCAGCAGCAGCAGGTAGGCAGCAGCAGCAGGTAGGCAGCAGCAGCAGGCAGGCAGCAGCAGCAGGCAGGCAGCAGCCCCTGACCCAGCCTGCTCCCGCACCAGGCAGCACTGCTCAGCACCCCCAGCTGCATGGCTCTCCCACAGCTGGAGGCAGGTGGGGGCTGTCTTTTGGATGTTCAGCAGAAGGAAAAAGGTGTTAAAAACCGCAGAGAGGAAAGGGGTTGAAGAGCTGAAGCTCTTCGTTCGGCTCTGCAGGTTTGATTCTTGGGGAAGAAAAGGTTTAAGGTTCCCAAAGTAACAGCAGTGCTGCTTGGCTGGCAAAAGCACCGAATCATCACTGTGCAGGATTTATTGCCCCTCTCTCCTCATTCACTGACTGCACAGGCTTGGAAGGGACGCTCAGAAGTCTCCTTGTCTCTGCAGTCAGCAGGGGCATCAACTAGAGCAGGTCGCTCAGGGCCACATCAGGTTTGACCTTGAATGCCTCCAGGGATGGGGCCACAACCACAGATCACAGAATGACCCCAAGGATCACTCTGGACATCCACCTTGCCCAGGTGGTAGTGTAGTTGCAATGAGCTGGCCCAGCACCCTGGCAAGGTGAGTCTCACAGCTTGCCAGGGTAGGGGAATCCACTGCTGCTCTGGGCAACCTGCTCCACTGTTTAGCCACCCTCACTGCAAAGAGCTTCCTCCTGATGCCCAACCTGCATCTGCCCTGCTCCAGTATCAAACCATTGCCCCTGGTCCTGCCACCACAGGCCCTTCTCAAGAGCCCCTCCCCAGCCTTCCTGCAGGTCCCCTTCAGATACTGAAATGCAGCCCTAAGGTCTCCCTGGCCTTGTGTGCCACTTGTCCCCTGTGTGCCACTCGTCCCCTGTGTGCCACTTGTCCCCTGTGTGCCACTCGTCCCCTGTGTGCCACTCGTCCCCTGTGTGCCACTCACTCATCCCCTGTGTGACTCTGTTGTTCTTTTCTTTACCTCTCACTGTAAATTGGTTGCACTCATTGATCTTAAAGACCTTTTCCAACCAGAATCATTCTGTGAGTCTAAGATGCTAAACCCTAGCAGATAAAATGCAAGCCTTTAACAGCAGTGCCTCCTTCAGAGCTTTCTTTTTGAGGGCAGTGTGTGAAAATGTGTTAATTCTCTCAATCTAACAGTTAAAGAGGAAACCAAGCTCCAGGGGCAGTCAGCTGGTGATGCTGACTGATCTGATGAGTCCCTGCTGTGTGCTGTAGGCCCCCACGGCTCCTTCCACAGCACCTTTGGTTCACCAGGGCATTATGGAGGCACTGAACCTGGCTCTGTGCATGGCTCTGCACAGCTCTGGTCTGCAGAACCAAACAGCACCTCCTGGGTCACCACAGAGCACACAGGGAAGAGGTGCTGGGAAGAACAAGTGTCAGTGTTGGTATCACAGAATTGGTTTGGTTGGAGAAGCTCTCTAAGATCATCAAGTCCAAGCACCACCGTGGCCATCAGACCAAGTCCCACAGTGCCATGCCCACAGGTTTCTTGAACACCTCCAGGGATGGGGACTCCTGCACCTCCCTGGGCAGCCTGTGCCAGTGCCTGACCACTCTTACAACAAAGAAATTGTTCCTAACATCCAACCTAAACCTCTCCTGGCACAACTTCAGGCTGTTTGCTCTCACTCTACATCCTGATTCAAGATCAGCCTTGATGTGGCCCTGGGCTGCCTTATCTAGCTGGGGGTTTCCCTGCTCACTGCAGGACTGTTGGAGGAGATCACCTTCGAGGGTCCCTTCCAGCCTGGTGCAAGCTGTGACACAGTGAGGGGTGTCTGCAGCAAAGAACAACTTAGAGAAGTCAACAAGGAGGAGGAAAAGACAGGGACAGTAAGTTCACTGCAAGACAGATAAAGACACCCAGGAGCTAGGCTAAGAAGAGCTTCCCCTCCACATAAAAAGGCAGAGCTGATTTCACTGCAGGTTCAGGTGGTCACTGTCAATCTGATGCAGGGACACCTCAACCACACCTCTGGGCAACCTGTTCCAGTATTTCACCACTCTCAGATCAGTATGGCAAGAGCAGCCTCCAGGGCTCTGACTCCTGCCTCCTGCCCTGCCAGGCCAGCATGAAGATAGAGGCAGCAACATCTTGAACAGAAACGGCGTGGAGACAAGGAAAGGGCACTGAACACCAAGCACCCTTCCTCCACCAGAACCACAGTCCAAAACAACTCCTGAACCCCTGCAAGCAAACCCAGCCCAGTGAAATCCCCAGGATTTAACTGCTGAAGGTCCTGTGCCAGTCAGGCACTGTCTTCTCCAAGCCTTTATGCTGCCTACAGCCATTTGTGAGCACCAGGGAAATATTTGCCCTTCCCTTTCTGAGTTGTGCCTACAGCTGCCTCAGTTGTGCCTCTCAAACCTACCCTCAACAGGGAAATCACATCTTTGTCAAAGACACTTCCTATTTATAGAAGGAATTAATGCAAGAAGACAATCAAGATGTTTTAAGTACATCTAAAGATAGAGCTAAGCCCCAAGAAAAGAAGAGAACCTGAAGGTAGAGTGGATTTCTACCACGCTGCTGAAGATTATTAACACTTCCAAACTCCATTTAAAGGCCAAACTGCTGACACACCATGAGAGTCACTTCCAGCCTCATATCCAACCCCAAACACCTCAGCTTGAACCAAGTGGTCTGAAATTGTGCCAGGGGAGGTTTAGCTTGGAGACCAGGCACAATGTCTTTGCTGCAGGAGTGCTCAGGCACTGGCACAGGCTGCCCAGGGAGGTGCTGGAGTCCCCATCCCTGGAGGTGTTCAAGGAACCTGTGGGCATGGCACTGTGGGACTTGGTCTGATGGCCATGGTGGGGTTGGGCTGAATGGTTTGACTCCATGATCTTAAAGGTCTTTTTCCAGCCCAAATAACTGTGTGATCCTATGGAAGAGTTCTGCAGCCTGTGGTCATGAACAAGTCTGACCAAGCAGTTCTCCACTTCTCCACCATGCACACTGCCAGCTGCAGGTAACTGCTGTCCCTCTCTCCAAACAGCTTCCAAAGCCCCGAGGCAGCCAGAGTAGCCCTCAACACAGCACCAAAGCCTCCCTCTCTGCCCAGTGCCCCACAACATGCAGGCATGGTTGGCAATCACCTGCTCCTCTCCTGACCTTGGTGGAGAAGATGGAGCTCCAAACAGCAAGGCCAACCAGGCTGGTCTCTGACTGCACTGTTGAGATCCCAGAATCCCAGCATGGAAGGGACCTCTGGAGATCACTCAGGCTGCTAAAGCAGTCACCCAGAGCAGGCTGCCCAGGTGGGTTTGGAAGCTCTCCAGAGAAGGAGACTCCAGCAAGAACATATTGTTCGTGCTTGGGTTTAATGAGGCCTTTGCAATCTGGAGTGGATTTTTGTCCACCTGGCAGAGAATGGTCCCTTGGTTATTCCTTTCATCTCATGAATACATTTTGGATAGCTGAGATGCATGAAGAGCCACACTTCCACCAGCACCCCCAGTGCTTCCCACAAAAAGGCTTCCTCATGCAGGAGGGGATCCAGGAAAGACAATCACAGAGCCACAGAATGGTATGGGCTGGCAGGGACCTCACAGATCACCTAGTTTCAACTCCCCTGCCGTGGGCACCTCCCACCAGACCAGGCTACTCAAGAAAGCTCAGAAGAGCACCAAAAGTACATTAAAGAGGAACAAAATGCCCGAAGAAACTGTGAAAATGGTTAACAGTGACGAATGAATCTCGCCCCTGATGCAAGCATAAATCTACAAAGGCCATGAGGAGCAAGGCTGAGTGTGAAGCTGCAGCCAGAGCAGCACTGTGTGAGGAGCCTGCAGCAGTTCTTGCAGACCCAGCCCTCTGCCTGCTCTAAATCCCTGTCCTGGCAGGGCTCCCTTCCAGCTGCCAGCTTCTAAATCACCTGGAGCTCTGCTGATGGATCAGCAGAGACCAACAGATGGGCTCTGGCAGCCCCACTTGTCTGACCCCCTTAGGATGATGGCTCTGCTGAGCACTGCTGAGCATTTCAGTTCCACGTTTCCTGGAGCTCAAATGACTTCTGCTGCTCTTCCAACTACAGAAATGTTTTTGTCCTTTCCCCTACTGAAGTGTCCAGTTCTGTGATGCCCTCTGCCTCACACAGGGCACTGTGACATGCTGGCCCCTCTGGGTGGCACTTCTCAACTCGACAAATCAACTAACACTTCCCACCCCTCCTCCTGATCCTAGGTCATGGATATCCCTGCAGGTGCTCAAGGCCAAGCTGGATGAGCAACCTGATCTAGTGGAAGGTGCCCCTGATGATGACAGTGGAGTTGGAACTAGATGATCTTCAAGGCCCCTTCCACCCCAAGCCTGTGTGTGAATTATGTTTATTCCTCTGGCTCAGCTTACAAACTCTCCTCCTCAAGAGGAACTTGCTAAACCCAACCACCGAGCCCTCCAGCCAAGAGGTCAAGGTGAAGCCATGGTAGCGATGCCAAGATAGGTCTGACGTGGGCTCTGCAACCCCTGCTGTGCATCAGCCACACCATTCCTCACTTATCTCTGTCCTTCTGTCCTGTCACTTTGCTGGGTGCTGGCAGCAGAGGAACCTCTCCCGCCCCTGGCCCATGCAGTCCAAGTTGCTGGCACCGGATCCCATCCCCAGGGCTGGATGTCCTCAAACACAGCTCTGCAAGGGCTCTCTTACACAGATTGTGGTGCTCCTCTGGACCCTTCTTGTAGAGATCCTGCCGGGATCTTCACCACCTGTGCCTGGGTGTCACACCCCAGTCTCCTCTGCCACTGCAGACAAATGGGCAGGTGAAAGCTGGTACCATGCTTGGAGCACCCCAGCTTCATTCAGGTTGGAACAGACTTTGGAGACTGCTGAGTCCAAGAGTCACTCATAAAAGCACAGCATTGCTTTAGTTGAGATCGACTCCAACCACCAACCCAGCACTGCCAGATCACCACCACATCCCTCAGACCACATCTCTTCAGTTCTGAAACTCCTCCAGGAATGGAGATCCCAGCCCTGCCCTAGGCAGTCTGTTGCACCACTGTGTCCGGTGTCTCTATGGGTGTCTGGGCAGCTGCCACCTCTCTCACCTCAGCTGTCAATGGAGTCATCATTGCCTGAAGGCAGTGGTGGAGTCCCCAGCCTCGGAGGGGAGCCCTGCAGATGTGGTGCTGAGGGACATGGCTCAGTGGTGACCTGGCAGTGCTGGGTTGATGATTGGACTTCAGCTTCTCAGAGGCCTCTTCCAACCAGAACAACTTTGTGATCCTATGAGCACCTTGGTGAGTGCAGAAGACACAGCCCTGGTGCCTGTGCCAAGACAGATACTGTTGGGATTCTCATCAAGGAAAGCTCACCCTGATGTGGACAGGTCCTTCCCCTTGGCAAGGGAGGCCACACAGCACCTTGCACAGAAAACAGCCAGTGGGACCCTCCTTCCTTCCTTCCTTCCTTCCCCTTCTTGCTGCCTGCCTGTCTCTAGGGGCCCTGTTTCTTCCTTTCTTAACACTTGCTGTAACCACAAGTTCTCCAATCGTATCACAGCACATTTTACCTCTTCCCTAAATATGTATTTGCCTTTCTCTTCTCCCTGAAGCACCACACAGGGCTCCTCCCAACCAGCAGACCCTGAGGAGCAACCCTGAGTGTGGAGCTTTACAGCACCATTGAACAACTCAGAGCCCCAACACTTGCATTAGTACAGACAAACAACCTGAGATGGACATGGAGCTGCTGGAGTGGGTCCAGAGGAGTACCATGAAGAGACCTGGAGCACCCCTCCTAGGGTGACAGGCTGATGGAGTTGGAGCTGTTCAGCCTGGAGAAGAGAAGGCTCTGGGCAGACCTTACAGCTGCATTTCAGTATCTGAAGGGGACCTGCAGGAAGGCTGGGGAGGGACTGTTCAGAAGGGCCTGTGGTGACAGGACCAGGGGCAATGGCTTGAATCTGGAGTAAGGCAGATGCAGGTTGGACCTCAGGAGGAAGTTCTGCACGGTGAGACTGGTGAAAGACTGGAGCAGGTTGAAGCCCTGTCCCTGGAGACATCCAAGATCAGACTCGATGTGGCCCTGGGCAGCCTGATCTAGCTGGAGGTGTCCCTGCTGAATGCAGGGGGCTGGACAAGATGACCTTTAAAGAGTCTCTTCCAACCCAACGCAGCCTGTGAAATGCTAAGCTAAAGGCTCATCCCAGAGGCCAGCACCAAGAGGAGCCTCAGTGACAGGAGCACAGGCAACACTGCCATGACACAGAAGAATCTTGTGCCAGAATAAGAGCTAGAAGCTACCCTAGGGAGAATGCTCTGTGCAAAGCCACTCTGTGCAGAACCAGTCCAGTTAATGCATGTGGAGAAGGCATGGCCAGCTCTGGGCTCCCCAGTACAGGAAGGACAGGGATATGACAGAGGGCTCCAGAGCTGCTGAGGGGCCTGGAACATCTCTGTGCTGAGGAAAGACTGAGAGAGTTTGGACTTTTTAGTCTGGAAAAGAGCAGCCTAAGAGCAGATCTCATCAGTGCTGATCAATACTTCAGGGGTGGTGTCAGGAGGTTGGGCACCAGTGGTGCCCAGTGACAGGACAAGGGGTAACAGGCACAAACTGGAAGGTCAGAAGTTCCACCCAAACACGAGGAGGAACTTCTTTAAGGGTGACAGAGCCCTGGAGCAGGCTGCCTGGAGAGGTGGTGGAGTCTACACCGCTGGAGACACTCCAAACCCACCTGGATGTGTTTCGGTGTGACCTCCTCTAGGTGCCCTGCCTTGGCAAAGGGATTGGACTTGATGATCTCCAGAGGTCTCTTCCAACCCCTCCCATTCTGTGTTTCTGCAAATTCCATGCACAACCAGGATGTACACACGTGTAGGCAAGACAACAGAGTGAAAGGTTTGGATGTCTGTAACACCAAAATTCTCTATTTCAGTTTCTCACAGGATGCTGTACACAGGCTACACTGAATACCTGCACCTGCAAGACCACACAACTACAGAATGGGACCTTGCAAGGGCCATCTAGACCAGCTCTAAACTCATACAATGATAGAATGTTCTGGGTTGGAAGGGACCTTGCAAGGGCCATCTAGACCAGCTCTAAACTCATACAGTCACAGAATGGGCTGGGCTGGAAGAGACCTTGCAAGGGCCATCTAGTCCAACTCTAAACTCATACAATGATAGAATGTTCTGGGTTGGAAGGGACCTTGCAAGGGCCATCTAGACCAGCTCTAAACTCATACAGTCACAGAATGGGCTGGGCTGGAAGAGACCTTGCAAGGGCCATCTAGTCCAACTCTAAACTCATACAATGATAGAATGTTCTGGGTTGGAAGGGACCTTGCAAGGTCATCTAGTCCAGCCTTAGAATCATACAAACACAAAACAGTTTTTACTGGAAAAGATCTTTCAGATCATCAACCCCAACCATTATCTAACTCTACCAAGCCTGGTGCTAAACTGTGTCTCTCAGCATCACAGCAACAACTTCATACCTCAACTCCAAGAGCAGACCTTCACCTCTAGAAAGGGAACCTATTCCAGCACAGTCTGTCAAACACAAACCCGTGGTAGCCACTGTGCCTCTGAAGTTCCTCACGTCTCCTCTGCCCTGACACAATGGGATGAGAGAAGAGGCAGCTCCATCTCCCTCTTCAAACGCACCAGTAGTTGACAACTGGGTGGAGAAGGTGTGGAGGTAACACCAGCAGATCACCCAAGTGAGGTGCCTCAGTGCCTCCTTACTTTTCCGCCAGAACCAAAGCTTACACACACCTTACAACAGAAACAACGAAGCACGGGATGGATGCTTCCATCCTTCCCCCCTCCTGTCACACATCCCCAGTTCCCAGGTGCCCTCAGGGTGCGTTTGTGCCATCAAAATCTGATTGAGAGGAAGAGCAAATACTCAACGGCTCAGAGAAGCACAGAATGGCAGGGGCTGGAAGGGACCTGCAGGGATGATGGAGTGCAGCCCCCTGCAGAGCAGGACCCCTCAGCGCGGGTCAGGCCGGAGCAGCTCCAGGTGGGTTTTGAAGGTCTCCAGAGAAGGAGACTCCAGAGCGTGTGCGGGCGGCTGGAGGAGCTCGCCCTGCTCCACACCTCCCGCCAGCAGCTGCCTTCTGCAGGGGCAAAGCCTCCAGCTCCAAGCTCTTCTGCCCAGCAGCAGGACAAAAGCCAGGCGGCACTTACCAAATCCACGAGTGGCGGCGGTTGGGTAACAAGTTCACATTTAACATCTTTCCCCGGGTGATTTGTCTCCTCTGCTTGCCCCCAGAAGAACTCCCCCACCACACTCAGAGCATTTCCAGCCGGCTCCAGAGCTGTGCCTGCGGGCAGCTGCCTCAGCGGCAGCTCGCTGCTCTCCAGCAGCCTGGGGACGCTGGGTGGTCACAGGCCAGCTGCCATGGCAGGGTGGGTGTCACTCCACAGCAGGCAGATGCAAACGAGTTGGCAATCAGCGTGTGAAGGGTGCATGTGGAGCAGCCTCCACCGGCTCGCATATTTCTTCATTTATAGCAGAAGGAGGAAGGGAAGGGGGAAAAAA
>VWZI01020335.1:449985-542747 GCA_013396835.1 Psilopogon haemacephalus | reverse complement strand
AAAAAAAAAAAAAAAAAAAAAGGGGGGAAAAAAAAAAAAAAAAAAAAAAAAAAAAAAAGGCAAAGCAAACCCATAAATCTATTTCTGGCAAAGCCCTGACTGCAGTTTCCTGCTCTCATTTGTATAATCCCTTCCAGTGATCCTCAGACGGGGTGGGGGGTGGGGGGGAAAAAAACCCCACAGCGTTTTTTCCAAGCTGGAGAAACATCCCCATCTTCCTGTTTATCCTTTCCAGGTCACATCCCTCCTTCATTCACCACCTTCGCAGATGAATCAAAGTTTTCTGACGCTGCAGAAACTCCGCTCCCAGGGTCCCTCCTGCGGAACCGGCTCCGCACCACGCAGGATGACGTCCCCGGAGCGGCGCGGGTGAAGGCGGCTATGGGGGGACCCGGGTCCCCGTGGCGGTGACAGAGAGAGGGGAGCACGACCCCTACGGCCAGAGGCCCTGCTCAGCCATCCCACCGGAGCGGCAGGAGCAGCAAAGGCCGCGGAGGGCTGGCGGCTCCCTGGCAGGGCTCATCCTGCAGCACCTCTGCTCTGCTCCGCGCTGCTCTGCGCTGCCGCTCGGGGCCGGGGCTGTGCTGCCGGATGGGATCCCCAGCACCTCCCCGGCACCTCCCGGCTCCCTGCCTGGCTGCAGGAGAATCCCTCCCAGCAGGTAGGTCGGCGGCGCAGCCCCTGAGCGGGCAGAGCTGCGCGGCGCTGCGGAAAATGGAATTTTACAGCATTTCCACGGCAGGGCTGCGGCTCGCCAGCCAGCCCGGCCCCGCTGCCGCTGCAGACGGCCTGCGGATGGGGCACCCCCGACACACGGCTCCCGCCAGCCCCCGGCCCTGCCCGGGCCGCCGAGGGGACCCGGGGACGAGCGGGCAGGTGGGGTAAGGAGGGCTGGGGAGCGCCCGGGGGGCGCTGTGCCCACGCATCCCCTCCGCCCACCCCCGGTCCGCCTAATGAGGCTGGGGGGCGGGCTGCAGAGCTTCCTGCTCCTGGGGACACCTCGAGTTCAGCCTCCGGGAAGGAGCAGCGCGGAGCAGCAGCTTTTCCCTTGACCGGGTTGCGATTTTTTCCCCGCTGGTGAAGTCTCCTGGCGCTTCACCCCGACAACCAGAAGGGACTGTGCCAGCGGCTCCAGTCCAGGCAGCAGCAAAGCTGGGTGAAGGATCTGTGAGGTCCCTTCCCACTCTGCGGTCCCAGGAAATGGGCTTGCTGCAGGTGAGGGGTAAATGTCCTGCGGAGCTCATCAGAGCCGTGAGCGATGCTCGAGGACCCCTGCCCGCAGGCAGCAGGGTACCACAGCCAGCAGCACAGCAGCACGGAGCAACCCTGCACCCAGACCTGAGACCTGCCAGCCCACCCCACCCTGCGGCTCAGTCAGAACTGGAAAGAGCAACGAGTAACTGCTCCGTTAATGAAGACCTCCAGACGATTTCACAACACGGGGGAGAGGGCGGGGGGGAAGCGTCATTACAGCACAGTCACAACTCAGCAACTGAGGATACCATGGGCAAAGACAAGAAAAAAACAGCCTGGAAGATCTATCAGCTTCTGCTCTGCAACTGCTGGATGAGACCACTCTGTACAAAGCCACTCTGCTTTGTAACAGTGCAGTGGGCAGCAGGGGCAGGGAGGGGATTCTGCCCCTCTGCTCTGCTGGGGCAGCTCTGGAGTGCTCAGCACAGGCAGGGACCTGTTGGAGTGGGGCAGAGGAGGTCACAGCAGTGATGGGAGGCCTGGAAGGCTCTGCTGGGAGGCCAGGCTGACAGAGCTGGGGGTGTTCACCTTGGAGAAGGCTCCAGGGAGACCTTCTGGTGGCCTCTCAGGACTCAAAGGGGCCAAAACAGCCAGGGACAGACTTTTTATCAGGGCCTGCTGTGACAGGACAAGGGGTGATGGTTTGAACTAAAAGAATGGGATTCAGACTGGAGAGAAGGCAGAAATGTTTGGCACTGAGGGTGGTGAGAGCCTGGCCCAGGCTGCCCAGAGAGGTGGCAGCTGCCCCTTCCCTGGCACCACTGCAGGTCAGGTTGTTTGGGGCTCTGAGCAGCCTGCTCTGGCTGCACAGGGCTTGGACTGGGTGACCTCTGAAGGTCCCTTCCAAGCCAAGCCAGTCTGTGGTTCTGTGAAGTTCAAACTCGAGCAAACAGGTGAGCCTGTGAAGATGGAGCACAGACGCTCAGTACACTCCACTGCATCTCTCCTTTGCTGCCTGCAGCTCCCTTTCCCCAGCTGCTCTGAAGGCAGCCAGGCCACAGGGAGAGCTGAGCACCTCTGCTTTGCAGTCAGTGAAGAGCAGAGAAGGAAGCAAGCCCTGTACCAACAAAGCCCACCAGCATTCATGCATGGCTGGGTTGGACACAGATGAGAGCAGCTCAGAAGGTGTCTCAGGTGGGACTCTGCAGTTTTCCTGTGTCATGCCCAGCATCACCAGAAGCTTTCTCTCAGCATCCCTGGCACTGACAGCAGCCAGGCTGGCAAAGCTCAGCATCCCAAACCCACTGATACACTTCACATGGTTTTCATAAATGAAAATCACTGCCTGTGAGAGCTAAATTAAGCAATCTCCCCCCCAGGGGGCAGGCTGAAATTTAATTTGCAGTCAAGTAAGAGAAATTCAGTTCACAGAATGAGCTGGACCCAAGGCTCTGGGCTGTTCCCAACAGCCATGCCAACACTGTGGGCTTGGGCAGCAACAGCCTTGCTCACCAACATCCATCCCCCACCACTGCAGCCTCTCACCCAGTCTGCACCCAACAGACTGACAACTCTCACAGCTTCACGTGGCACAAAGAAAGCCCTCTTGGGTGTCCTCCTGAAATCCTCCACTTGTCCTACCTGATCCTGCCCTCTTAGCTTCTCCCCAGCTCTCAGGTACATCACAGCCTCAGCAGGTTGAAGTCAGTCACGCCCCCCACACTCCATGTCCTCCTCAAATGGAAAGTCTGCCACAGAATCTCAGCGTGGGGGGCTGGAGGAGACCCCTGCAGATCATCCACTCCAACCTCCCTGCTCAAGCAGGGCACCCCCAGCAGCTTGACCCTCAGCACAGTGCCCAGCTGGGCTTGGAAGCTCTGCACACAAGGAGACTGCACAACCTCTCTGGGCAGCCTGCTCCAGGCCTCCAGCACCCTCACAACAAAGAAGTTTCTCCTCCTGTTCAGAGGCAACCTCCTGGGTTCCATTTGGTGCCCACTGCCCCTGGTCCTGTCACCAGGCAACACTGAGAAGAGTCTGGCCCCAGCCTCTTGTCACCCTCAGTTCTTGCTGAGCACTGAGAAGATCCCCACAAGGGCCTTCTAGACAATTCTGTATGGTGAGAAGGACAGAGGCAGTGCAGGGCACACCTGGTGACATTGCTGGGGGCTACTGCTTCTTTTCTACCCAGCCTCACTCAGGCTCTGCACCTCCTTTCCCTGCTCCCATCCTGAACGTGATGTGGATAATTGCAGGGCACATGGCAGTAATCAAGTGGTGGTTGGGTAGGAAGGATAATAACTTACTCCTGGCTTTTTTCTCCTACAGCTTCTCAGACAGTTGAATAATTACCCTCCACTGAAGACCCAAGTGCAAGCCTAGCAATTGCAGCATCAACATGACACAGATGAATATAACTCTCAGGGCCATGATCAGAACCCACTTCTACCTCACTCCTGGGTTTAAGCACCACCAAGTGCCTCCCACTCCCACACACTTCAAAACCCACCACATGGCTCACTTTGATTTCTGTCATAGAACCACAGCAGCACTGAATTCTTGTGTTTGAAAGAGACTCTGAAGAGCATGGAGTCCAACCAGTAACCCAGCACTGACCCACGGCCCTCGGCACCACATCTCCACAGCTTTTTGATCCCTCCAGGGATGGGGACTCCATCACTGCCCTGGGCAGCTCTCAAGGGGAAGAAATTGTTCCTCATGTTCAACCTAAACCTCTCCTGGTCCAACTTGAGGCCATTTCCTCTTGTTCCTTGGAGGAAGAGACCTCCAAGCCTTTCTCTGCTGGGCAATTTCAGCCACTATGCCCCAAGCCTGGAGCATCCAAGGGGTTGTTGTGACCCAAGTGCAGCACCCAGCACTTGGCCTTGTTCTCACTTGACTCTCACCACATATGCCTTAGGCTAGGTCCCTCTGTAGAGCCTCCCTATCCTCCAGCAGGTCAATGCTTCTACCCAACTTATTGTCATCTGCAAACTGACCCAGAGTGCCTCCATCCCCTCCTCCAGATCACTGACAAAGGCACTGAAGAGAACTGGCCCCAGCACTGAGCCCTGGGGACAGCCAGCTGGGGTCAGCTCCATTCCCCACCAGCTCCTTCAGCCAGTTTTGGGCTGTCTGCACATCTGGGTGCCACAGCTGCACAGTTAATGTCATGGCAGTGGTGCTGCAGGTCCTGCTCGTCACAGAGTGCTTTGGGGTGGAGGGGACCTTAAAGCTCACCTAGCTCCAACCCCTCACCATGAGCAGGGACACCTCCCAGTTTGCCAGGTGTGATCACAGCCTCTCCCAGCCTGGTCTTACACAGCTTCCCTGGGCAGCCTATGGCAGTGCCTCACCACCCTCCTGACATTCCACCTAACCCTCCCCTGCCACCGCTTCAAACCGCTGCCCTGTGCTCTGTCACCACAAGCCCCTGCGATCAGTCCTGGTCCACTGACCCATCCTGGCAGCCCCAACAGCAGCTCCAGGAGGAAAACCTCAACTCTTTGGTGACAAATTGCTCAGGCTTCAAATCCCTTTGCCAGCATCCCAGCTTTTTTCCACGTCTTTCAGAAGTTACATAAGGCAGCTCTGGCGCAGCCTTGCCTGTTATGGTGCTGCCTTGAAACAGTCCAGACCCTTCAGCACTTCACTACCTTTATCCCTTCAATCAACAGAAGGTCTCTGTGAAGGCTCAGGAACGTTCTCTGTCTTCAAAAGGCACAGACAGAGCAAGCCTGGAAAAAAAAAATAATAAATCAGCTGCTGTTTTGGGGCTGCTGAGAGAAAGCAGAGGCACAGCATATTTGCACAGACCTGGGCAGTGCATGTTTCTTTCCAGGCTGAAGATGATGCAGAAGGATATTGAGGTCTTCACCCCAGACAAATAAATACAACATGAAGTATGTTTAGATGAGTTTTTCTTCCTCCTAGCTGTTAGGTCCCGCACGGGGGTTGGGGCAGTTCTCAGCATTAATCCAGGCTGAGGGATGAGGAGATCGAGAGCAGCCCTGCAGAGAGGGATTTGGGGGTGCTGGTGGATGAGAAGCTGAAGTCAGCAATGGGCACTTGCAGCCCAGAGAAGAGGGGAGATTGAAACTAGAGTTTAGGAAGAAGTTCTTTACAGGAAGGGTGGTGAGACACTGGCACAGGTTGCCCAGGGAGGTTGTGGATCAAAGAGTGTACAGGAGCTGAGAGGTGACCTCAGCAACGGTTCTCAAGATGTGGAGGTGAGTGGCAGGAGGCTGGAGCCAGGAGGAGTAGGGCAGGGATTGTGCCCCTGGATGCAGCACTGCTGAGGCCACACCTCAAACACTGGGTTCAGTTTTGGACCTATCACTACGAGAAGGACACTGAGGCGCTGGAGCAGGTCCAGAGAAGCTGGGGAAGGGTCTGGAGAACAGGGCTGGGAGGAGCAGCTAAGGTTGCTCATCCTGGAGAAAAGAAGGCTGAGGGGAGACCTCATTGCTCTCTACAACTGCCTGAAAGGAGGCTGGAGCCAGGTGGGGTTGGGCTCTTCTCCCAAATACTAAGTGATAAGACAAGAGGAAACATCCTCAAGTTGCACCAGAGCAGGTTTAGGTTGGACATGAGGAACAACTTCTTCCCCCAGAGGGATGTGAAGCCCTGACCAGGCTGCCCAGAGCAGTGGTGGAATCCCCAGCCCTAGAAGGACTGAAAAGCCATGGAGATATGGTGCTGAGAGCCATGGTTTAGTGGTGACCTGGCAGGGATGGGTTAATGGTTGGATGCAGTGACCTTAAAGCTGTTTTCCAAGCTGCACAACTTCATGGTTCTATGATTCCATTTTCTGTAATTCTGCTCACCAACAGTAAAGCTACACCTGCTGTATGCTGCCTTAAACCTGCAGGTAACTTGGCTGTGGTGTCCCACAGGCTCCCCTGCACAATGCACAAGCCAAGAGAAGCCTCATTCACTGCAGACAGGACCAAGCATGGCTAGAGGGAGGTGTTCAGCAGGGACAGGCTCACTGGTACCTCTTGCCAGTGCAGGTGACTCTGTGATGAGCAAACTCAAGTGCTCAGGGCTGGTTCTTCCCTGCCCTGCAGCTGCTGCAGTCCCTACACCTGGGTTATGAGTGTCCCAGAGGTGCAGAACATGAATGATGAGTCCCTCACACTGTCTCTCACTCCTGCTGAACTGCTTCTACAGAGCTCTGGGTAAATCCAGGCAGGAGATGGCACAAAAACTTAATGTGTTCCAAAAATGGTACCACCAAAAGTCCTTTGGCAGCAAGAAACTGCAGTTTCTGGAGTGTTGCTATCAACATCCCCTCAAGTCTCCTCCAAAACTGCAAACCTGAAGGTCCCTCCAGGACAATTCATCTGCTCATAGCAGACACATCACCTCCAGCTTTCCCACCAACACCTTCCTGTAAATAAAGCAGGATTTCCCAACGGGTGGCATTCAAGCCAACTAACTTAAGGTGGCAGAGGAGGTGTCTGGAAGCAAACTGTTCACACAAAGGGGCTAAATCCAAGAGATGCTGCTGCTCTTCCCTTGGAGAAACCCCCAAACCTCTCTGCCCACACATGGACGAGTGCACACCGGGTGCAGAGTGATTTGCAGGCATCACCTGCTGCACTGCAGCAACAAGTGTCCATCTGTTGGAGGGCAGGAAGGCTCTGGAGAGGCTGGGTCAAAGCACCAAGGCCACTAGGATGAGGTTCAACAGGACCAAGTGCCGGGTCCTGCCCCTGGGTCACAACAACCCCATGAAGGTGCCAGGCTTGGGGCACAGAGACTGGAAACTGCCCAGCAGAAAAGGGCCTGGAGGTTCTCATTGACAGTGGCTGAAGAGGAACCAGTGTGTGCCCAGGTGGCCAAGAAGGCCACCAGCATCCTGGCTTGGATCAGCAATGGTGTGGCCAGCAGCAGCAGAGAAGTGATTGTCCACCTGTACTGGGCACTGGTGAGGCCACACCTTGGATATTGGGTGCAGTTTGGAGGCCCTCACCCCAAGGACACTGAGGGGCTGGAGCAGGTCCAGAGAAGGGCAACAGAGCTGGGGAAGGGTCTGGAGAAGAGGGCTGAGGAGGAGCAGCTGAGGGAGCTGGGGGGGGTTCAGCCTGGAGGAGGCTGAGGGGGCTCTATACTCTATAACTCTGAGAAAAGAGGCTGAAGCCAGGTGGGGTTGGATTCTCCTCCCAAGGAACAAGTGATAGGACAAGAGGAAATGGCCTCAGGCTGCCCCAGGGGAGGTTTAGGTTGGACACGAGGAACAATTTTTTGTTCAACAGCTTTTGAACAGGCTGCTGAGGGCAGTGGTGGAGTCCCCATCCCTGGAGGGGTTTCAAAGCCACAGAGATGTGGTGCTGAGGGCCATGGTTCAGTGGTGCCCTGGCAGTGCTGGGCTGAGTGTGGAACTCAGTGATCTTGGAGACCTTTTGTGACCCTACTGATTGCAGGAGGCAGCACAGCCCAGTGAGTCGCTGGTAGGATGGAGAGACTCAGAGTCTGCACCAGAAAAGGAGAAAACTAAGAAAAGAGGGGGGAAAGCAGGGCAATGAGCTCGGTGGTGCTGGAGCTGCTGGGTGAGCAGCTCTGGAAAGCCTCCAACAAAACACAGCACAACGAATCAACAGCAGCAGCTGGCTGGTGCCTACCCAGGGCTGCCTTCTTCACAGCCGTCTCCGAGGGGTCTTAGCACTGCCTGAGCTTGCAATTAATTAGTGGGAGAGTTCTCCTCTACTTTATGCCAACAGCACACCCAATGACATCCTGAGGATGTCCATTTGTGGTGGCAGCACAGCTCAGGCTCTGAGCAGGGAGCACACTGCACACAGCTGTGCATGCTCTGGACATGCTTCCACCTGCACTAGGTCTGCACCTACAATCTGGTCCAGCCCTTGGGGAGCTCTGATTTTCCCTTCCACTTTGGCTACTTCCAAGCTCTAAAGCTGTTTCAAACCCATTCACATAGAAGAGATGCTGGAGGGGATCTGAGCTCCCAGCACAGCGTGGGAAGGGACTAGAGCAAAACCAAGCAGCATTTGTCTGACGGAAACAGAAACTACTCCAAACTTAGGCTTTATGCTAAAGGGGAAATTTATTTCCTCTCAATGCCCATCTCTGCAAAGAGATTCTTCTGGCTTAAGGGGGTCCAAGAAGAAAGCTGGGGACAGACTTCTGGGCAGGACAAAGAGTGGTGGTCTGAAACTAAAACTGCCAACCAAAACAAGTCCATGCTTCTATGACTCCTAGAATCATTGGATGGCCTCTAAGGTCCCTTCCAACCCAGGTAGGAGAACGCCCAGCTGGAGGGGCTGACAAAGCCAGAGCCACCCTCCAGGTGCTGAGCCTTCCTCACCTCCCAAGGGCAGCTTGAGGCACCCAGTGCCAGGGTCAGGTGTCCTGGGAAGGCTCCTGGCACAGCACCACTGTGCCTCTCCCCCAGGAGCCTGCTCCTGGCATCTTCTCACAGCAACTGCTTGCTGCAAGCCAAGTGCAGTGCATTTGTTTCCTTGGAAACAAACCCTTTCAACCTCCACCCAACACAATCCCAAGGAGAGGAAAACTCAGTAATTAGGCCCAGGGCCTGGCTATTTTTAGGCAGCAGGATGTTAAACCACCGGTGGTGTTTTCAGGAGCCTCTCTCACTTGTGGGAGCAGGGAGGCTTCCCACCAACCAACCAACCCTCTGACTCAGGCTAGGAAATAGGATTGCCCCTGAAAAGCAGTTGGGAGATTTCAACTGAGCTCCACACCAGGGCTCAAAGACATCCCTGAAGTGCCAGGAATGAAAGAACCAAGAGGTGTCATGGATTCATTTAGGAGACCTCAAAACCTCCAATGAGCATCCACATGCTGCTGTCAGCAGAGCCTGGAATCACCATCTCACAGGTGCACAGCATGGGCTGGGCTGGAAGGGACCTCAGAGGTCATCCAACCCCCCCACGGGCAGGGACTCCTTCCCCCAGCCCAGGCTGCTCAAGGCCTCATCCAACCTGGCCCTGCACAGCTCCATGGAGCAGGCATCCACAACCTCCCTGTGCCACTGTCTCACCACCCTCACTCTCAACAATTTCTCCCTAATCTTCAGTGTAAATCTGCCCTCTTCCAGTTTCAACCCATCCCCTCTCATCCTATCAGTACAAGCCTTCTCCAGCTTTCTTGTAGCCCCTTCCAGGCACGGGAAGTCCAATCTAAGGAACAATTTCTTCCCCAAATGGAAGTGGTGAGGTCCACATCCCTGGAGGGACTGTAAAGCCATGGAGATGTGGTGCTGAGGGCCATGCTTTAGTGGTGACCTGGCAGCGCTGGGCTAATGCTTGCCCATGGTCTCAAAGGTCTCTTCCAGCCTTGATGATCCTATGCTAGGACCCAACTGAGCAGAGGGCAGAGCACAGAGCAGCCCAACGACTGCACTGCTCTGTGCTCTCCCCAGCAGAACCACAGCTCAAAGCTGTTTGTCACCACAGTCTCTTCAAGTGCTGCTCTCCTCACAAACACATCCACAGAGCAGTTCAGGAAGCAAAGTCCTGCAGGCACAAAGAGCAGGAAAATAGAGACAGAAATAGAGATGTGGCCTGAGGACCTCGGGCAAAGAGGAGCTGTGTTGAGTGTAAAATAAATCGTTCAGCTCTCCCCTGCTGCTGATTGCTTTGGCTGCAGGAAGCCTCTCTGCCATGCCACTGCAAAGGATGCCCCTTCAGTTCCACAAACAACCATCTCAGGCACCCATCTGGTTCTACTCTACATTGCTCTCCTAGGAAGTTTGTGCACTTATTTATTCCCTAAATCTATCACTTTATATCATTCTTTATTCCCTCTAATGTTTGTATTCATATAAATTAAAGCATACTTCTGCTGTGCACCGGCAAGACCATGGCAGCCTGATCCAGCTGGAGGGTCAGGCTGAGGTTTCCCAGCTCATGACTCAAGTGAGTCCCTGCAGGACCAGAATGTGAGTTGAGAACAGATCCTCCTCTCCCTCCTTCGCTCAGCTGTGCTTTGTGCCTTCCTGTAGAGCTAGAGAATGGTTGGATCTTGAATGTCTTTACCAACAGAAATGATTCCATGATTCAAAAGAAAGGGCTGAAGGACTCCAACAGAGCCTGAAGGCAACTCAGCACCTGCTGCATTTTTGGTGTGTCTATTGCACACAGTGACTAAAGGACAAGGAGCAGTGGTGGCACAACTGCTGGCAAACAGGACTCCAGCCACACAGAGTCAGCTAATGCTGAGGCCTTAGTGAAGCATCCTCTCTGCTCATCTCACAGCCCTCTCTGGTGTGTTGGATCTCTCTGCTGGAAGCACAAAGTGCTGCTTAACCTTGGGCCACAATGACCTCATGAAAGCTTCAGGCTGGCACAGAGTGGCTGGGAAGTTCCCCAGTGGAAAAGGAGCTGGGTATGAAGGTTGACAGTGGCTGAACACGAGCCAGTGTGTGCCCAGGTGGCCAAGAAGGCCACCAGCATCCTGGCTTGGACACTCTGTACTCAGTGCTGGTGAGTCCACACCTAAAACTCTGGGTTCAGTTTGGGGCCCTCACTCCAAGAAGGTCATTGAGGGGCTGGAGAGTGTCTAGAGAAGAGCAGCAAAGTTGGTGGAGGGTCTGGAGCAGCAGCTGAGGGAACTGGGGTTGCTCATCCTGGAGGAAAGGAGGCTGAGAGGAGACCTTCTGCTCTCTACAACTGCCTGAAAGGAGGCTGGAGCCAGGTGGTGGAGCCACTTCTCCCAAGGCACAAGTGAGAGGACAAGAGGAAATGGCCTCAAGTTGCACCAGGGGAGGTTGAGGTTGGATCCTTAAAGAAACTTCTCCACTGGAAGGTTGTTGAGGCCTGGAACAGGCTGCCCAGGCTGGTGGGGGATGCTCAAGAGAGGTGTGGGCATGGCACTCTGGGCCATGCTTGAATGGGTTGATGGTTGGACTCAGTGATCTTGGAGTGCTTCTCCGACCACAACAACTCTGTGACCTCTTCTAAGGCCAAGGTGAAAGCACAGAGATGTTCTCACACCCTCCCAACCTCACACTCCATGGCAGGAGGACTGGCAGGCTGAAATAAGGCTTACTGCTGCAGCATGCCAGACACTGCTCCTTCTCCCCAGAGAGCAGGGCAGACATTAAACTGTCTCTGCTCTGAAGGCAACCAGCACACCAGCAGGCAACTGAGAGATGGATCTGGTGCCCTGGATGAGGCAATGCATGGCTGATAAATGACACTGCTCTGACTGCTGGAGAAATGCTTCATTAGCAGCACAGCTCAGACCCTGCTGCTCAGAAGGGAAAGATCCACTTGGAGATGTGTTGGATCCTCACACCCATGCCTCTGCCTCCTCACCTCCTAACCAGTGGCTGCTGTCAAGAGCCAACCTGCCTGCTGAGACACCAAAGTGCCCCAGCTGAGGCATGTCCTGGGAAGCAGCTGCTGGGACAAATGCCTTCTCTTGAGGGGTGGCAAGCAGAGCTTCCCTCCCAGCTCCAGGGCACAGACACTTCTCTGCTGCAACAGAGGACCTCACATCACAGGTGACAGAGCAGGCAGGGCAGGCTGGATGCCAAACAAATCAGCAATAAGCATAAACACAGGGCAGGGCAACAGGGAGCATGGCACCAAGCATGGCTACAAGAAAGACCTGTGCCCAGGGGAGGAGGCTTTGCCCTGCCACAAGTGCAGCATGGCACAAGCATGGCTACAAGACCTGTGCCCAGGGGAGGAGGCTTTGCCCTGCCACAAGTGGGGATATTATAGCTGCAGGGCTGTGTCCAGCTCAGACACCTCTCTGATCCCATTCTGTGCTTCTGTGCTCCACAGCCTCCCTGGAGGTGCTGAGGACCAGGCTGGATGAAGTCAGCAATGGGCACTTGCAGCCCAGAGAAGAGGGCAGATTGAAACTAGAGTTTAGGAAGTTCTTTGCAGGAAGGGTGGTGAGACACTGGCACAGGTTGCCCAGGGAGGTTGTGGATCAAAGATCCCATTCTGTGCTTCTGTGCTCCACAGCCTCCCTGGAGGTGCTGAGGACCAGGCTGGATGAGTCCTTGAGTGACCTGTTCCAGTGGGAGGTGTCCCTGCCTGTGGCACAGGTGGGTTGGAGCTGGCTGATCTCTGAGGTTCATGCCAACCCAGCCCAGCCCAGCCCAGCCCATCCTTTGATACTATATTGGTGCACTGAGAGAGAAGAATTGGAGAAGATCATTCCTAAGGCCAGTGGGGTTTTTTGTTGGTTTGTTTGGGGTTGTTGTTGTTGAATTTATTGAAGAGTAACTCCAAGTGTCCTATTTGGTATGAGCCCCAAAGTGTATCCAGCTGATGGAATCAGAACCAGGCAAGCCAAATGTCATTTCTGCTAAGGGAGGCAGGAGCAGACTGATGAATGTTTGTCTAATTGTACATGGCAGGAACTCCACCGAGGGGGCTCCAAGTGGCAGGCAGGAGGCTGAGCAGGTTATTAATCTCCCAGTAGCCCCTCCATGGGCTTCCAGCTTTGCATTAATAATTCATCTGCTTGGGAAAAAAACAAAGCCAAAGAGCCCCAGATCTATTTCCCTGCACATTTCCATGACCAATCTGCTGCCTCCCTGAGAAACTGAGGAGTCATTTTACTGTGCATTCAGCTCTGTCCTTGCCGTGGCACAGCAATGCTTAACTCCCTGCCTGAGGGAGGCCAACCTGTCTCCTGGACTTAGCCACCAGATCCTCTCACAGCAACTAGAAAGATGTCCCCAAAAGAGTGACAAACTAGAGACTGATCTGCCAGCAGCAGGTGGGGCAGCTGCCTGCAGGTAACCACTATGATAAACTGCTTTACCAACAAGTAATTAAACACAGAACCAGAAGGGTTTGGGCTGGCAAAGACCTTTAAGGTCATTGAGTCAAACCATTCTCCAGCTCTGCCAAGGCTGGGGCTGAGCCATGGCCCTCAGCACCACACCTCTGCCTCTCTGAAACACCTCCAGGGATGGGGACTCCAGCACCTCCCCGGGGAGACTGTTCCAGCATTTGAGAGCCCTTTCAGTTAAGAAGCTTCTTCTAATGGCCATGCTGGCAGCCTCCCACAGCAGAGGTGAAGGTCTGAATCCCATGGAACGTGGCAGCTACCTGTGCTTGGGACAGAGGTCCTGGCTCCTGACCTGCAGCTGCAGACCTGCCAGCCCAGCACCCCTGGCCCATAAAGAGCTCACAGAGTGCTTGGAACAGAGGTCCTGGCTCCCAGCCTGCAGCCCAGGTCACAGAATCCCAGCATGGCAGAGATTGGAAGGGAGCTCTGGAGACCACCCAGTCCCACCCCTCTGCTCAAGCAGGGCACCCACAGCAGCCTGCCCAGGATCACAGTGCCCAGCTGGGCTTGGAAGCTCTCCAGACAACCACAGAATCTCCTGGCTGGAAAAACCCTCAGGATAATGGAGTCCAGAGAGCACAGCCTCTCTGGGAAGCCTCTCAGTGCTCCAGGTCCATCTAGATGTGCTTCCCTCATGGACACCCTGCACACATCTCCCTGCCAGGTGGGGAAGCAAGGTCCAGCTCACCTTGCCCAAGGCACAATGCCAGGCTCCAGAGGCAGCCTGGGCTCAGTGCATCCTAACCTGAGGATCTCTGAAAGCTAGAGAAGGCAGCTGCCTGCAGACACTACTTAAGGACACAAACAGGCAGTGAAGAGTTAAAACTTAATCAAATCTCCACCAAACAAATGCAGTAATCAAGAGTAACCTTCCCTGTGTCTTGTTTGTGACAATCTGCTGCCATCACCACTCATCATCCCAAAGCACAGGAAAAATGGGGAAATCACACAGCAGGAAAGCATCAGAATGCCAGCAGCAGCAGCAGACAACTCCTGCAAAGCAGCCTTGCCAATCAGAAAGCAGAGCTCTCTGCCATGCAGCACAGGAGCAGGACTCCAATCATTTGGTGGGAGCAGGAAGGAGTGACAGAAAACAACAATTAGCAGCACTCCCATACTTAGAGTAAACTTCACCAGTGAGGATCAGTGCAGCAGCACATCTGGAACTGCAGGAGGCTGGGAGCTGATGGGAGGTGTGGAGATGGTTTGTTGGAGTAGAAGTGAACCAGCCCAGCATCATCTGCTTCTGAAAGTCACTGGGTGTCTGCAGAATCATACAAACACCTCCCAGATCACCAGCCCAACCATCAACCCAGTCCTGACCAGAGGATGGAGATCAGAGCCACAATGTACAGGACTGTAAAGGGTGTTTGCCTTTCTCTCTCCCTCCCAAGAGCTGCAGCAGGCAGCTGGACCTGAGCTGGGTGGAGGAGCCAGAGATCCACCACCCCAGAGCACAGCCTGAGCTGCTGGTACCCTCTTACTCAGCAACAGCAGGATTCCTAAGGAACTTCATTTCTGGAGGGGTCAATGACCAAGTGAGCCACATAAGACCAATTTAAGCTTGAGGAGGGCAGATTCAGACTGGAGGTTAGACAAGAATTCTTTACAGTGAGGGCAGTAAGACATTGGAATAGGTTGTCCAGGGAGGTTGTGGATGCCCCCTCCCTGCAGGAGTTCAAGGCCAGGCTGGATGAGGCTGTGAGCACCTGGGCTAGTGGGAGGTGTCCCTGCCCATGGCAGGGGGTTGGACTGGATCAAGACCCAGCTCTACCAGGGCCACTACTGTGCCATATCCTTATACAGACAGGAAGATCAGGAGGAATTTCTTCACAGTGAGTGTAGTGAAGCACTGGTGCAGGTTGCCCAGAGAGGCAATGGAGGTCCCATCCCTGCAGCCATTCAAGGTCAAACTTGATGGGACCCTGAGCAACCTGCCCTGACTGAAGGTGTCCCTGCTGCCTTGGAGGCTCTTTCCAAAGCAGTGCACTCTCTGATTCTGTGTGGAACAGTCTGGCTGACAGCAACACAACAGCTTCCAGATCAGGACCTAATGAGAGCTGTGAACATAGTGACAGTATGGAATCCAGTGACTCTGGAAAACCAGCAATGCTTCTTCCTTTTAGTGGAGCTGAACTCCCAGCAGCCTCTTGCATACTAAAGGAATCTCCAGCAGCATCCTTAAACATTACCTCATGCCCTCACTGCTCTGAAGTTAACACCACTGCCAGATTACTCTGAGCATGATGCTGCCAATCCAGAGCTCCTCTTCACATTTGTTTTTCATGAGCACAGGCAGATGATGTAAGAAGAAAGAGTGGACTTGACTTGAGCAAGGATTCCACAATCTGAGCCAATTCAGAATGGAACCAAATTAAAGCTTACAGACCTCTGAAACAACTTCCTCTGGCTTTTGCTGCATTAGGCAGTTGGTGCCTACCTCAGAACACTCTGGGGTCAGAAGACCTTTTACAAGGGGAGGATTCTCTCTGCAGAACCATGCTCTTTTCATCTCTGCCACTGCAACAGAAGCACAGCAGCAGAAAACATCATTAAGGTGCATAAGGCCAGGCTGATACCTGGACATGTTCAGCTCAAATCAAGCTTTGTTTTCTACACTCCACTGCTCTTCAGAAAGGAGCACGGATCAATGTCCTTGGAAGTTTTAATTTCATAGAATGATAGAATGGTTTGGGTGGGAAGGGACCTTTAAAGGTCATCCAGTCCAACCCCCTGGCAGTCAGCAGGGACACCTGCAGCTACAGCAGATTTCTGAGAGCCTCATCCAACCTGACCTGAGCTGCTTTCAGGGGTGGGGAATCTGCCACCTTCCTGGGTAACCAGACAGCACTGCCAGTGGTGAAGGCATTCACCAGTCCCCAGCCTCATGAGATCAGCCACGGCTGACAGCACTGATCAGAGCAAGATCAGTCTGTGTGTCCATCACAACTCCAGCAGGGTCACTGAGGGTAGAGATCAGTCAGATCCATCCTATGAAACCACTCATAGGAATCCCAGTACCTCAGGCTGGAACTGTCCTCAAGGGCCACCTGGGCCAAGCTTCCATGGGAAAGCCATGGTGTAGGTAAGCTGGTCAGATGAATGGTAGCCACCTGTAAGGACAGGGACACTACCTGCATGTGGGGTGACACTCTGGGGTGCAGCAAGCCATGGTGTAGGTAAGCTGGTCAGATGAATGGTAGCCACCTGTAAGGACAGGGACACTACCTGCATGTGGGGTGACACTTTGGGGTGCAGCCTTCCTCTGCTGCCTCTGCATGTTCCAAAGGTGAGTGGCACAGTGTAAGCCACAGAAGCAAGAGCTGGAGATGAGCCATTCCCACCCCATCAAGCACCAGGCAGTCTAAACATTTTAAACACAGTGTTGAGTGAGGAGCCCACAGTGACACCCGTGTGGGTGTTGTAATGCTCTTGGTAAATAAAGCATTCAACAGATCTCTGCAGAGCAGGAGGCTGAGCAGGAGATTTGCTGATGGGAAGCTTGGGAGCCCTGGCACGAGAGTGCCAGGAGACAGACCCCTGGGGGAGAGTGGCCAAACTGGTGGCTGCCTGCAGGGACACAGCTGGCAGACACAGCCATGGGATCATGGAATTGCTCAGGTTGGAAAAGACCTTCAACCTCATCCAGACCAAGCACTGACCCAGCACTGACAGGATTCCACTGAACCAAGTCCCTTGGCTTTGAAACAGCCCCAGGGACTCCAGCACTGCCCTGGGCAGCCTGTGCCAGCACCTGACCAGGCAAACAAACTGTTCCTAATCCCCAAACTCAACCTCCTCTGGAACAATTTCAGGCCATTTCTTCTCATTCTATCACCTGATAGTGGGGAGAAGAGCACAACCCCCACCTGGCCACAACCTCCTTTCAGGAGGCCTCTTTTACTCCAGACTAAAGAACTAAGTTCCTTCACTTGCTCCTCACCAGACCTGTTCTCCGGCTCCTGAGCAGTTTTGGTTGGAAGAGACGTTTCAGATGATGGTAGCCCACTCACTAGCCCAGCACTGTCAGGTCACCACTAAACCACATCCTTCAGCACCACATCTCCACAGCTTTCAAAGCCCTCCAGGGATGGAGACTTTGAACTAAAAGTTGTTTGGTAAAGTTACAGGCTAGGAAACATTAAAATGCTGTTGCCAAGAGCTACAGAAGTTCTTTTCACCTAGACTTCAACCCAGGTGGCAGAAAGGTGGCTTTTAAGAAGATATTAATTTCTAGGAACCAACATCTCAAATGTATTTATATCCCCTTAGCAGAGGGAAATCTAATACAAAAGCCAGGAGGCAGCAAAAGCCATCCTGATACCCTGGCTGGCAACCTCAGATAACAGCATTAAGTTTGAAGCAAAACAAAAATGTTTGATGCTTCTTGTTCCCCTTGCAGCCTGATTTGCTGCAGGTTACACATTAACCTGCTGCATCCAGCAGCAGCTCTGCGCCGGCTGTGGGAGGCAGCAAATTAGATTGGAGAGCTTCTCTCACCTCTGAGGGACACCACCAGGACAGCATTAACAGCAGTGATTCAGGAGGAGGAGGTCTTGCTGTAGTTTTCCATGCAGGTCTCAGTGATCACCTGAAGAGAGGACTCTCTGATGGCATTTTCCTTAAACATGGGAACCCAGAAGGTTCCACCTGAGCAGGAGGAGAAACTTTGTAGTGAGGGTGCTGGAGGCCTGGAGCAGGCTGCCCAGAGAGGCTGTGGAGTCTCCTTGTGTGCAGAGCTTGCAAGCCCAGCTGGGCACTGTGATCCTGGGCAAGCTGGGTGATTGGAATGGATGACCTCCAGAGGTTCTTTCCAACCTCCACCACGCTGGGATCCTGGGAATTTTCATTTGGAAAGATTTTTCTTACATTAGATGGCAACTTTAATATAAAATTTATCTCCAGGTGTAAGAAGAGTTTTGTGTTCAAAAAATGAGTAGATGGAGGACTCTAATCCACCCAACCAACAGCAAGCATGGCCTCAGGGGGCAGTTTAGCTCAGAAGGGACCTCTGGAAGAGTTTCAGAAAAATCCCAGCATGGTGAGGGTTGGAAAGGACCTCTGGGGATCATCCAGTCCAATCCCCCCTAAAGCAGGGCACCCACAGCAGCTTGCCCAGCAGCACAGTGTCCAGCTGGGCTTGGAAGCTCTGCACACAAGGAGACTCCACAGCCTCTCTGGGCAGCCTGCTCCAGGGCTCCACTACCCTTACAATAAAGAAGCTTTTCTCATCCAAGCCCTGCTGCAAGGAAGGGCTTTGGCCTGTCAGATTTAGAGCATCCCCAAGGCTGCTGATCCCAAAGCATTTGACTACTGTCCCAGCCCCACCATTTGTTCCTCACAGCAAGTGAGAATTGCCCATGTTAGGAGAAGAGGTTGGCTCCTTCTCTGCACTCACCTTCTAGAGGCAGGAATGAGCTCTCCCCAAGGCAGAAGGCACTCAGCTTTCTCAGCCTCTGCTGACCCCTGCCCACCTGCCAGCCACAGCTGAGCTCTGGCCTCCCTCACTCCAAGGACAGGCTCTTCAGCCAAGCTCAGCTGCTGCGCAAGGATCCCTCCACACCTTCCTGATCAGCTGCTCCCCACCCACTCAGCACCCAGCCACAACTGCCTCACATCAGCACTGGTACATTAGACTCTTAGAACCATGTTGCTGGAAAAGATCTTTAGCATCATCCAGTCCAACCATTCTCTAACTCTACAAAGTCTGGTGCCAAGCCATGGCCCTCAGCACCACACCTCTGCCTCTTTTCAACCCCTCCAGGGATGGGGACTCAAGCACCTCCCTGATGAGCCTGTTCCAGTCTTTGACAACCCTTTCAGTCAAGGAGTTTCTTCTGACATCCATCCTAAACCTCCCTTGGTGCAACTTGAGGCTATTTGCTCTCATCCTATCACTTGTTACTAGGAGAAGAGACCAACCCTGACCTGGCTCCAGCCTCCTTTCAGGGAACTGCAGAGAGCCAGCAGCCTCAGGCTCCTTTTCTCCAGGCTCACACTAATCAGCCCAGATGCTTTTCATTGTTGTTTTCTTACAGCTGTAGATTAAACCTCTGCTACTCTGCCTTAGCTTGGGATTTGGGGTTCATCCCAGCAACTGTTGCTGTTGTTCTAAAGGCCTCATGTGTGGAAGCACAGCCTGTGCCTGCCCCTGCCACTGCTCTGGCTGCTGCTTCAGCCCATGCCCACCTATAGTCTGCCACACTTTGTTCTGCCTATCCTGTGACACTCAAGCTGTAAAAACACAGGTTCATCTTTCTGCCTTTCCAAACTGAGCTGCAGTGAGCTTACTCCCTCCCTGGGGCAGGTGTGTAAGAAGCTGTAACCCATCACAGTGCACACACCACTTAGGGCATCACTGACACTGCAGTGAGCTTACTCCCTCCCTGGGGCAGGTGTGTAAGAAGCTGTAACCCATCACAGTGCACACACCACTTAGGGCATCACTGACAGCCACACACACTTCAAGCACCTCCCTGCCCTCAGCTCCACACCTGACATTCCCTTCTTGGACACCTCATCACCAGAGGAGATCCAGACTGGGCAGTTAACAAGTGTGACTCCACGCCAGGATCTGAGCCATGACTCCACGTCAATAAAGCCACATTTGGGCAGAAGTCTTTTGTTCATCCTGCTCTTGGATAACATCTGGAACCCTTTGTGACGTAGGCAAATACCATGTCTGTATAAAAAAACACTACCAGATGGCTGGGGAGACCTTCTGGTGGCCTTTCAAGACTTCAGGAAGCCAAGAAGGAAGCTGAGGACAGATTTTTGAGACTTCTGTCCTGTAGTGACAGGACAAGGGGTGATGGTTTGAACTCAGAGAGGGAGATTCAGAGCAGAGAGAAGGAAGAAATGATTGACACTGGTGGTCAGAGCCTGGTCCAGGCTGCCCAGAGAGGTGGTAGCTGCCCCATTCCTGGCACCCTTGCAGGTCAGGTTGTTTGGGGCTCTGAGCAACCTGCTCCAGCTGCAGCTGTCCCTGCTGAGTGCAGTGGGGCTGGACTGGATGACCTTTAAAGGTCCCTTCCAAGCCAAACCCTTCTGCGATTCTAAAACTGTCGCTGCTCTTCAGAAGAAAATGTGAGGCAGACAAAAGGTCCTCTGGAACTAAAGAAGAGTTCTTATTCTAGAAAACCAAGATCAAGTGGTGGATGTCCAGAAACATCTCTCATTTGACATGCAGAGAACAAAAACTCTCTCCTTCCATTCACCCAGCATCTGCTGACAAGGAAGCAAACCTGGCCAAGGGGAGATGCTTCTCCTGCCTCCCAGTCTAAGGGGCTGGCAAGCAGAGGCTCCAGCACAGCTGCCCTCATTTCTGTGTGAGACCCTGTGTGATTCATGCCTCAGCTGATGTCAGAGGGATACATATTTATTAATCTGAGCAGAAGAATGAGCCATGAGCAGTGCTAATGAGACAGGGTAAGCCAAGTCGATCCCAGTGCCTGCAGAGCTGATGGACAAACAAGACAAACTGCTCAGAAGCAGCAAATTAAACCCTGGCATTCAGGCTTCTAAATATTACTTCTAAGAAGCAATGGAAGTGTTTCTTCTAGAAGGGGCATTTTGTTGGGAATAATCCACGAGAACAAAATCTTCAGCTGGAGGGGGGCTTTTTATCAAGGCATGCAATGACAGGACAAGGAGCTATGGCTTCAGACTGGAAGAAGTTGGATTGAGACATTGGGAAGAAGTTCTCCATGGGGCTGGTGAAGCACTGGAACAGACTGCCCAGAGCAGTGGTGGAGGCTCCAAGCCTGGAGGCATTCAAAGCCAGGTTGGATGGGTCCTTCAGCAGCCTGGTCCATCAGGAGGTGATGGCAATGGCAGGGAGTCTGGAATTTGATGATATCTAAGGTCCCTTCCAACCCAAACCAGTCACAGAACACTAAGGCTGGAAAAGCCCTCTAAGATCATCAAGTCCAACCTTCTACCCAGCACCTCCAGGACCACTGGGCCATGTCCCCAAGTGCCACATCTACTCATTTTTTAAGCATCTGCAGGGCCAGTGTCTCCAGCCCCTCCTTGGGCAGTCTGCTCCAATGCCTGACCACTGCTGCAGGAAGGAAATTGCTGCTCATGTCCAAGCTAAACCTCTGCCTGCACAATTTCAGGTCCCTTCCTCTTGCCCTTAGCTACCTGGGAGTAAGATCCTCTACAGCACAAGGGCAGCTGAACTAAAGAGGCAAGAACAGAAAACCTCCAAAGAAGGACAGCAAGGATCAGGCACAAACACCTGTCACTGTGACTTCTCCCTTACACATCACAGCTCAGTAACTCTTGCTCCTTGCTCCTGGTGTTTCCTCTCCTACAACCCTGCCCCATCCAGCCCCTGGCTTTCTGACAGGGCCAGCAGAGCACAGTGCACAAAAAGCAGGAATTGCTTCCTAAACAGGTGGACACTTGAGCTCCTAAAGCATGCCCTGAACAGGGCTGGGAAAGGAGCAGAGCAGCAGTCCCTGGGGAGCAGCAGACCCTGGGGAGCAGCAGACCCTGGGGAGCAGCAGTCCCTGGGGAGCAGCAGACCCTGGGGAGCAGCAGTCCCTGGGGAGCAGCAGACCCTGGGGAGCAGCAGTCCCTGGGGAGCAGCAGACCCTGGGGAGCAGCAGTCCCTGGGGAGCAGCAGACCCTGGGGAGCAGCAGTCCCTGGGGAGCAGCAGACCCTGGGGAGCAGCAGTCCCTGGGGAGCAGCAGACCCTGGGGAGCAGCAGTCCCTGGGGAGCAGCAGACCCTGGGGAGCAGCAGTCCCTGGGGAGCAGCAGACCCTGGGGAGCAGCAGTCCCTGGGGAGCAGCAGACCCTGGGGAGCAGCAGTCCCTGGGGAGCAGCAGACCCTGGGGAGCAGCAGTCCCTGGGGAGCAGCAGACCCTGGGGAGCAGCAGTCCCTGGGGAGCAGCAGACCCTGGGGAGCAGCAGTCCCTGGGGAGCAGCAGACCCTGGGGAGCAGCAGTCCCTGGGGAGCAGCAGACCCTGGGGAGCAGCAGTCCCTGGGGAGCAGCAGACCCTGGGGAGCAGCAGTCCCTGGGGAGCAGCAGACCCTGGGGAGCAGCAGTCCCTGGGGAGCAGCAGACCCTGGGGAGCAGCAGTCCCTGGGGAGCAGCAGTCCCTGGGGAGCAGCAGACCCTGGGGAGCAGCAGACCCTGGGGAGCAGCAGACCCTGGGGAGCAGCAGTCATTTCTTTGCCATGTACCCCATGTCACACTCTGCCGGCAGCAGGAACGCAGCAGTGAGGCTGACGCTGCCCATCAGGGACCTGGACACATTCATGGCTTCCCCCCAGGACACTTCTTCTAGCAGCTTGATAAAACCCATCCAAAAACTCGCGTAAGCCACCCAGGGGTAAGAGTGCTTCGTGCCACCAACTCCAAACCTGATCAGCTTGTTGGCTGATATGGACTTGTTTGTGCTTTCAGAGGTGAACATGAGGTGGGCGAGGGCATGAGCTGGCACAGGCTGCAGCTGCTGGACTGCCTGGGCTTTCTCAGTGCTGGACAACATCCTGGCAGCTGAAATACTGTGAGAAGGTGAGGGGTGATGGAATGAAGCTGGGAGAGGGGAGACCTAGACTGCAGATTAGGAAGAAACACTTTACAGTGAGACACTGGAAGGGGTTGCCCACAGAGGTCATGGATGCCTCCTCCCTGAAGGTGTCCAAAGGCGGTTTTGATGAGGCCTTGTGCAACCTGGTCTAGGGGATGGTGTCCCTGCCCCTGGAAACAGGTGATCCTGAAGGTCCCTTGCAACACAAACTGTTCTGTGACTCCTGAAGCAGCACAAAAGCAGCCTCTCGAGCTCCCCTGAAGCCCAAGCAGGAATTGATTCATTCAGTTCTTTGCCAGGAGGGTGGTGGAACAGTGCAACAGGTTGCCCAGGGAGGCCCCAGCCCTGCAGATATTCAAGGTGAGGCTCAACAGGGCTTGGGCAACCAGGTCAGGCTGAGGAGTGCCCTTCTGACTGCAGATGGGGTTGGGCTGGATGAGCTTTGGAGGTCCCTTCCACCCCAGACCTTTCTATGAGTCTAAGACATGAAAGGTTTGGCTTTGGATTCCCCCAAAAGCTCCCAGTAGGGTCCTCAGCAGAGAGGGGCTTTGGGGGAGGCAGCTGGATCTTGAGCTTTTGGAGCTGCTAGGGTGGAGTGGAGACGAGCAGAGGTTTGCTTTGTAGCTTGCAGGGATATCTAATAACATCTGTTTCATAAAGATGAAAGCATTTCAGCTGGAGATTAAAAACTGAAAGCCTCAGTAATAGCAATGATTAAAAAAAAAAGGATATTTTCTACCTAAGGTTTCTAAATCACAGAATTCTGCTAAACCTGCTAATGCATCAATTTAATTTTTCAACAGAAACTAGGTTAATTCTCTGTACACTGCAATGTGCAAGCCAGAATTATTCAGAACAGCTGACACGAAGATGTTTAACCTTGTAAAACACTGATGTCCAGGGGCAATGCAGCTGCAGCTGGCAGAGCAACAGCTCTGCTGCACCCTCACGGGGGCTTGGGGGCATCAAAATGATGTTTACAACATAAGGAAAGCCCAGGAACAGCAAATGCACTGCATTGTCCTGCTCTGAGGGCACAGCAGCTCTGCAAGCCCAGGAACAGCAACTCAGACTCAGCTGCACTGCATTGTCCTGCTCTGAGGGCACAGCAGCTCTGCAAGCCCAGGAACAGCAACTCAGACTCAGCTGCACTGCACTGTCCTGCTCTGAGGGCACAGCAGCTCTGCAAGCCCAGAACAGCAACTCAGACTCAGCTGCACTGCACTGTCCTGCTCTGAGGGCACAGCAGCTCTGCAAGCCCAGGAACAGCAACTCAGACTCAGCTGCACTGCACTGTCCTGCTCTGAGGGCACAGCAGCTCCGCAAGCCCAGGAACAGCAACTCAGACTCAGCTGCACTGCACTGTCCTGCTCTGAGGGCACAGCAGCTCCATGCACTGATCTTCTCAGTGAAGATCAAAGGCTAAAGGGTGTGGGGAGAAAGGCTGGGGCCAGACTTCTCAGTGGTGTCCACAGACAAGACCAGGGGCAATGGGCACAAACTGGACCCCAGGAGGTTCCACCTGAACAGGAGGAGAAGCTTCTTTGTAGTGAGGCTGCTGGAGGCCTGGAGCAGGCTGCCCAGAGAGGTTGTGGAGTCTCCTCTGGAGAGCTTCCAAGCCCAGCTGGGCACTGTGCTGCTGGGCAAGCTGCTGGGGGTGCCCTGCTTGAGCACTGCACAGGCTCCCACTATAAATACAACTCCAACAGTTCTTCACTGTTGGGGATGATTATTTCAGGACCTCAATTTTCTGTGAGCCTATTCAGACTTCTTCTAGAACAAGCAGAGAGAACAGAGGTGCTGAGAATACCAGCACCACCAGATGCAACACCTGATGCTGGAAAGGGCAGTGCCAGAGATAACATCCCCAATTCCCAGCCTGAAGATTTTCTTTCTTCTAATCCTGAGGGCTGTGGTGGGCAGAGGTTTAGCTCCCTCTGCCCTTCTTTTGGTATCAGAAGGAAGAACATTAAGAAGGCTCTGGGAAGGGCAAGGAGGGCTGAGGTAGTTATTTGCAGTGACAGCCACACAAACCAGCAGCAGGAGTACAGAACCATGGAATTGTTTGGGCTGGAAGAGACCTTTAAGACCCTCAGGTCCAAACACTAACCCAGCACTGCCAGGTCACCACTAAACCACAGCACCACATCTACACATCCTCCTTTTTAAGGCTTGGAAGTGACCCTCAAAGGTCATCTTGTCCCTGCTGGCTGCAGGGGGTTGGGACACTTCCAACCAGAGCAGGCTGCCCAGGGCCACATCGAGTCTGCCCTTGAATGCCTCCAGGGATGGAGGCTCAGCCACATCTCTGGGCAGCCTGTGCCAGTGTTTCAGCACTCAGACTGGAAAGAATTGCCTCCTCCTGCCCAACCTACATTTACCCTGCTCCCCTCAACCTGATCACCACTGGTTCTTCTAACCAGTCCTTCCCCAACCTTCCTGTCTGTCCCCTTCAGACTCAACATGGTCTAACTCCTCAGCCCAGACCCATCTTATATTCCAACATGGAAAACCTTTTGGGTCCTTCCCGGGAAACCTTTGGCTGCTTGCTTCTAGAAGGAACACCTCAGAAGCAGGCTGCTTGGCTCACTGGCTCAGCTCCCAGTGCTGCACCTCATGTTCTCTGGGCCCCAGCACAAGCTGCCATGAGGGAGCAGCACTGATTTGTACATGGAATGGTTCCAGGGTTGGGGCATCTCCCACCTCTGGGCAAGCTGGGCCAGGGTCTCACCAGCCTTCTCTCCAGCTTGAATGTCCATCTTTTACTTTAAGCCATCACCCCTTGCCATGCCACAACAGGCCCTGCTCACAAGTCTGTCCCCAGCTTTCTGCTCAGCCCATTGAAGTCCTGAAAGGCCACAAGAAGGTCTCCTGGAACCTTCTCTAGCCCAGGATGAACAACCTCAACTCCCTGTGCCTGGCTTTGCAGCAGAGGGGCTACGAGCTGCAGGGGCACACTCTGCTTTCAGCCACACCTCACCAACTCTTCTCTTTGATGCCAACAGTCTGCTAAACCAAGGATCTGCAAAGAACCTTGTTGCTGAGTCTCACCTTCCAGCTTTGAATCCCTGCCTTGTCATCCTGCCACCTCTGCCCCAGACAGCAGTGTTCTGCCTCCTGGCAGCCCACACACTCACGTAGCTCCTCTCTCCTTCCCTGCTCATCTCTACGCCCATCTTGGCTCTCATCAGTTATTCCATATTCAGCTTTTTCCTCTCTCCCCTCCTCAGGCTCCATCAGATCACTCTGCTGTGTAATTTCCGCTTGCTCTCCTCATTCCAAAATTAACCTGGCAGCCAGGAGGGTTCTGGTTCTGCTCTGACAGTGGGGGCCAAGCACTATGCACCCATCTGATTCACAACCAGATGCAGCAGGGTCAGGCTCCACACCACAGGAGTGATGGATGAGGGCAAATCTCAGGTGCTGTCACCTCTGAACACTCGACTGTGCCCCCCCATGGCAGGTTCAAAGGCCACCCAACCCTCACCACCAGGCCTTCCCTGCTCCCAACTCCAGGGCAGGCAAAGCAGCTTTGGGCTCTCAACACCTGAATCCTCCAAAACGGTTTGCAGAATGCAGCTTAAGAGCCATTGCTGGCCAAGAAAGCCAACAGCATCCTGGCCTGTATAAACCAGGACACTGACTACTGGCCACCTGTGAGGCCACACTTCCAACACTGCCTTCAGTTCTGGGCCTCTCACTCCAAGAAGGACATTGAGGGGCTGGAGCAGGTCCAGAGAAAGGCAATGAAGCTGTGGAAGGGTCTGGAGAACAGGGCTGGGGGTGTGCAGCCTGGAGCAGAGGAGGCTGAGGCAGACCTCATTGCTCTGGGCAGCTCCCTGAGAGGAGGCTGGAGCCAGGTGGGGTCGAGCTCTGCTCCCCACTATCAGGTGGCAGAATGAGAAGAAATGGTCTGAAATTGTGCCAGGGGAGGGTTAGGTTGGAGATCAGGAACAAGTTGTCTGCTGCAGGAGTGGTCAGGCACTGGCAGAGGCTGCCCAGGGAGGTGCTGCAGTCCCCAGCCCTGGAGGTGTTCAAGAAACCTGTGGGCATGGCAGCTGGGGCCATGGTGGGGCTGGGTTGAGGGTTGGACTCGATGGCCTTAGGGGTCCAAGTGACACCATTCCATGACTCTATGATCTCCTCAACTAGCACAGCATTTGTTTGATGAAATGCTGAAGTGCCTTCCAGCTACTGACCCATGGAACACTAAACATTGACCATCTCTCGAGCTAAGGAAGGGAAGGAGACCACCAAGACAGAGAGCAGAAAGCAAAGGTTTGTGTGGCAGAGCAGAGAGGACTGAGATGGTGCCTGTGTGGAGCTGCTAGCAAGAAGTGAGAGGCAAACATGAGGAAGAGGGCAGGGCAGGATGGGGAATGGTGTCTGGCAGGCAGGGCAGCTCTGCACCATGTCCTGGTGGGCTTTCAAAGGGAGGGATGAGAGCATCACTGCTTCCTAGAGGCTTCAAATCAGATAAAATTACAAAAAAAGGGGGAAAAATTAACCTTTTAAGAGTATTTGGTAAATACAAAAGTCCATTTCTATGCAGCCTTTGGAGGGTCAGTGATCAGCTTGCCAGCTGAGAGGCACTCCTGTCACCAGAGGTGAGCACCTTGGCTTTCCAAGGACACAGGCTGCTGAAAGCTGCAGCACACACTCCAGTGCTGATGTGCAAAAGCTCCCAGCTGGCTTCTGAACCCCTTCTTCAGGGGAAGGGCAATGGTGACAGGGGCACTGCAGGTCACTGCAAAGAAGCCTCAGCATGGCTGCTGGGTAGCAGAAGTGTCTGGGGACCCTCATGTCCTGGGAGCCAGGGCACCTGAGCACGGTGTGGTGATCCCAGCAGAGAGGTCATACAATCACAGAATGATTTATGCTGGGAAGGACCTTTGAAGGTCACCCAGTCCAACTCCACTGCAGCTGGAGCAGGTTGCTCAAAGCCCCAAACCACCTGATCTGCAGAGGCTCCAGGGATCTACCACCTCTGGGCAGCCTGGGCAGGGCTCTCACCTGCTTTGGGGTCACAGATTCCTTCCTTCTCTCCAGCCTGAACCTCCCTCTTTTAGTCCAAACCACCACCCCGTGTCCTGTCACAACAGGCCCTGCTCAAAAGTCTGTCCCCAGCTTTCTGCTGGGCCCCCTGAAGCACTGAAAGGCCACCAGAAGCTGTCCCTGGAGCCTTCTCTCCTCCAGGCTGAACAAGCCCAGCTCTCAGCCTGCCCTCATGACAGGTTCCCATGTTCTGATCAACTGTGTGGGCTCCTCTAGATCCAGGCAATCAGCTCTGTGCCCTGGCAGTGCCCCTCCCTTGACTGATGGCCACCACCAGATACCAACTAAGCTCTTCTCCACCATGCTGAAGTTGATGACACAAGCCACAAAACAGGAAAAAAACCCAAACCCAAGCCCTCCTCCTTTCTAGCTCCTCTGCTAACACTTACATAAATCATTTTTGTCTTCCACGTTCTGCTTTCCAGAGCTCTCTGCAGACACAGGAGAGGAAAGGTTCAAACTTTGGTCAAGGTCAAGGTCTCCAAGATCTTGGCAGCAGCAGCAGGCAGAAGATGCAAGTCCATCTACCTAGTGACATGGAATCTAAACTAAAGTCACTTCTTCCATTCTTCAGTTTACATTTGAAGGCTTTAATAATTCACTGCTGTCTCTTGGACTCAATCAGTTGTTGTCTTAGCTGGGGAGCATGCAGCTCACTGCACAGCAGCCCAGCTCCCTCCTCTCTGCCCAACAAACCTCCAAGTGCCTCTGTCCTAACCCAAAGTCTCTTTTGGCACTGATATCACAGGACCACAGATTGGGTTGGGTGGTGAAGTGCCCTCCAAAACTCATCCAGCCCAAGCTCTGCAGCCAGCAGGGACAGCTGCAGCTGGAGCAGGCTGCTCACAGCCCCACACAGCCTGAGCTGCAGTGGTGCCAGGCATGGGGCAGCCTGGCCCTGAGTCTCACCTCCTTCAGTGCCAAACATTTCTCCCTTCTCTCCAGGCTGAATCTTCCTCTTTCAGTCCAAACCATCACTTCTTGTCCTGTCACAACAGGCCCTGCACAAAACTTGTCCCCAGCTCTCTGATCAGCCTCTTGCAGCACTGCAAGGCCACCAGAAAGTCTCCCTGGAGCCTCCTCTGCTCCAGGCTGAACCCCCCCAGCTCTCCCAGCCTGGCCTCCCAGCAGAGCCCTTCCAGCCCTGCTGTGGTCTCCTCTGGCTCCACTCCAACAGGTCCCTGCCTGTGCTGAGGGCTCCAGAGCTGCCCCAGCACAGAGCAGAGGGGCAGAATCCTTCCCTCCCTCCCTGCTGCCAGGGCTGCAATTCCACAGCTCATTTCTCCCTCCCCTCAGCCTGTGCACCCTCACAAAGCTGCTGTTTATCTTTTTTGGGGCTCACATTTTCCCTTTCTCCGTGGTTCAGGCTTTACCATGAAATCCCAGTAACTCACATCTAGCTGCAGAGGGAACTTCTGCTGAAGAAAGGTTCTCCAGACACAGTTATATTTCTGTTCTGGAGATTATCAGCCCTCAGCCTCCTCAGGACAGGACACAGAGCACAGATGGCTGCCACCTGCAGCCCTACACAAACTGCTGGGGGAAGAAAACCAAAAAGGAACTCGAGCAATGCTCTGTGGCAACAAACATCCCAAACCACTCCTGCTGCTGAAACACCCTGGCAACATCTCCATCCTTTTTATGCCAGCAATTCCATCACTTGTAACAAAGGTTCACCCAGGGGCAAGCACACCATGACATGATTCTGCAAATTCCAGCTGCTAGCATGCAGAAGGAGATGACCTGCAGCCTACATCAGAAGAAGCTTGGCCAAGAGAAGGAGAGAGGAGGTTCTCCACAGCCTACATCAGAAGAAGCTTGGCCAAGAGAAGGAGAGAGGAGGTTCTCCACAGCCTACATCAGAAGAAGCTTGGCCAAGAGAAGGAGAGAGGAGGTTCTCCACAGCCTACATCAGAAGAAGCTTGGCCAAGAGAAGGAGAGAGGAGGTTCTCTACAGCCTACATCAGAAGAAGCTTGGCCAAGAGAAGGAGAGATGAGGTTCTACCACTTGGCTCTGCTCTGGTGAGACCTCACCTGGAGTACTGCACCCAGCTCTGGAGCCCTCAACACAGGAAGGATGTGGACCTGATGGAGTGGGTCCAGAGAAGGCCATGAAAAGGATCCTGTGCTATGAGGACAGGCTGAGGGAGTTGGGGGTGTCCAGCCTGGAAAAGGCTCCAGGGAGACCTAATAGCAGCCTGCCAGTACCTGAATGGAGCCTACAAGAAGGCTGTTTCCAAAGGCCTGCGGGGACAGGACAAGGACTATGGCTTCAAACTCAAGAAGAGAAGATTGAGATTGGATGTTAGGAAGAAGTTCTGCACCATGAGGGTGGTGGAACACAGGAAGAGGTTGCCTGGGAAGGTGTTTTTGGCCCCATCCCTGGCAATCTTCAAGGTGAGGCTCAACAGGGCTCTGGGCAACCTGCTCTAGTGGAAGATGCCCCTGCTGACTGCAGATGACCCTGGGAGGTCCCTTCCAACCCAGACCATTCTCTGGTTCTCTGTTTTTCCACAGCACCTCCTTTTCTTGTAGTCTATGAATGCATTTAGTGCTTGTGAGGAAGGGAAGAGCTGAGTGGGAAGCTGAGCAGCCACTGCAGGGCTGGAGGAAGACACAAGGAGCCAGTGCTGCTCTTTCCTTCCATCTGGGGAACAAGCTGCTGTTGTCTTCTGCTGTGGGACACACTTACTGCTCTGAGAAGCTTGGGCTGAGCAGTGACAACAGATGGTGTGACAGGAGTGACATCAACCTCCTAAGCTCCAGGATCACAGAGCTACCCCTATCCATCTTCCCTGCTGGTGGGCCATGGAATGGAGTGGGTTGGAAGGGACCCTAAAGCTCATCTAGTTCCCATTCCCTGCCATGCCCAGGGACACCTCCCACCAGCCCAGGCTGCTCAAGGCCTCATCCAGCCTGGCCTTCAACACCTCCAGGGAGGAGGCAGCCACAGCCTCTCTGGGCAACCTGTGCCAGCATCTCAGCACCCTCACAGTAAGGAGGTGGAACTCATCCCCATTGCTCCCTGTGCTGTCACTGGGCACCACCAAACTAAAGCCTGGCACCTTCATCTGGACACCAACCCCTCAGGCACTGACATCAACAGGATCCCCTCTCAGCCTTCTCTTCTCCAGACCAAGCAGCCCCAGAGCTCTCAGCCATTCCCCTGAAGAGAGCAGTTCAGTCCCCTGTCACCCCTCAGCTCTCCACTGGACCCCTGCCTGTCTTCACTGGGACCCACACACCAGATACCTTCAGACTCCTCCCAAAGCAGGAGGAGCTGAAGTCTCTGCAGGCCTCAGAAGACTGCAGTCAGCTCCTGCTAGAAGCCATTGAGGGCTTGCTGATGGGTGCTGGAGCCTTTCAAGCCAGCGTGCATGTGAACTGGCTGCAGGTGCTCACCTGGGTGACCTGCAGGAGCTGCAGCCATCAACAGCTCCCCAGCACCGACCTCCCTGTGCCACTCCAGGCAGTGCCAGGCTCACGACTCCTTCCTTAGTCCATTAGCACCAAGCCTCACCAAGCTGATGGGAGCTTGCTGCAGGAGCAGAGGCTGGCATGGCCACGTTGCCATAGAGACAACCTCTCCCGTGGTGCTTGCTAATCTATCTTGGCTGATCAATACTTTATGGTAATAGTTTCCATGGTAATTGCAACTATAATAATCCCCTTTGCAGGCTGGAAGGGAGGAACAAAGCAGCACCAGCACAAGTGTGTGGCCGTGCCAGAGAACAGACTCCTTTGTCCTGAGGAAAGGAATTGACATCTCTGCTTCAGTGCCCAGCCCAGGTGATGGCTCGCAGGGAAGCTGAGGGTCAGGGGGAAGTTGGTCCTGCCCCATGCTGGGCTGAGTGCAGTAAGCCAAGAACATCAAAGCAAGGCTCTGGGGTTGGATTCCCACAGTGTAAAGGAGCAGCACGAGCCTGTGGACACTTCTGAGAGCCTTCAGCACTCCCTGGGACCTCCCTGGCAGGGACAAGAAGGAGCTGGCACCACCAGCAGGCTCTGTGCTGCTATTCTGTGCTGTCAGGACAGGCTGGAGAATTGGGCAGAGGGCATCTCATGAGGTTCAACCAGGCCAAGTGTAGGGTCCTGTCCCTCCTG
Source organism: Psilopogon haemacephalus (assembly GCA_013396835.1). Lineage (NCBI taxonomy): Eukaryota > Metazoa > Chordata > Aves > Piciformes > Megalaimidae > Psilopogon > Psilopogon haemacephalus. Next base: position 511,047 of record VWZI01020335.1, on the reverse strand, counting down.
CACCAGCACAGAGAGGGAACTACAGCAGAGAGTCCAGGGCAGGCTCCAGAGATGCTGAGGGGCCTGGAGCAGCTCTGGGTGGAGCAAAGGCTGAGAGCCCTGGGGCTGAGAGCCTGCACAAGAGCAGCCCCAGAGGGGAGCTGAGCAATGTGTCAGAGGTGCCCAGGGACAGGCCAAGGGTCAGTGGGCACAAAGTGGACCTCAGGAGGTTCCACTTGAAGAGGAGAAGAAACTTCTTTGTAGTGAGGGTGCAGGAGGCCTGGAGCAGGCTGCCCAGAGAGGTTGTGGAGTCTCCTTGTGTGCAGAGCTTCCAAGCCCAGCTGGGCACTGTGCTGCTGGGCAAGCTGCTGGGGGTGCCCTGCTTGAGCAGAGGGCTTGGACTGCAAGATCTCCAGAGGTCCCTTCCAGCCCTGACCACACTGGGATTCTGTAATCACCTCTGAGGCACCACAGAGAACAGTCCTGAGTTCTTCATCTTAGCCATTAGGTCCCAGAAATGGTAATTTAAATGATCAGCATCCTTCAGCTTCACCAAACAACAGGAGTTTGCTTCCTGCTTCAGCCAGGTCAGCATTTCAGCTCCAATGGCTCCTCAGCACAGCCACACCAAGTCAGATCTTCAGTATCCTCTGGGGTTAAGTCTTTGCAAAGACAGAGGAGCCCCTCCCAAAGCCCCATTTCCACACAGCTCCACCTCAAAGCAGGAGGCTGAAGGTAGCACCAGGTAAGAGAAGTCATCAGTGCAACCATCAGCAGTTAGCAGCTGCCTCAGAAGGAAATTACCTGGGACACTTAACGGCAAAAAACTCCCCCTGAATTAGGACCAATTTAGCAATTGCTGATGGTATAGGAATTAACTCTGTTGATTGTGCACTTGATTAGGGTAGATTAAAAAGCCTTCTGCAAAGGGCAGTGTGAGCAGGGCTCTGTGAACAGCAGCTGGGAAGCTCCAGCTTGCTTGGATGATCCTTCTCTGCAGGACTTAGCAGTTGAGTTTGTTGTCCACTTTAAAAAGTGTTGAAAAAGGAAAGATGTGGTGCTCAGCTGGGCTAGGCTGGGCAGGAGGTCCACTCTCTCTCTTCAAAAAGGGCAAGACAGAGGAACCAGAACATTACAGGTCAGGCATCACCTCCATCCCAGGAAGGGTGATGGAACAGCTCATTCTAGAGGTCAGCTCTAAGAACCTGGAGGACAGCAGTCAGCATGGATTCACAAAAGTGGAATCATGCTTGACCTTTTCTGGAGGAATGGAGGCTGAGGAGGGACCTTCTGACTCTCTACAACTACCTCAAAGGAGGTTGAAGGCAGGTGGGGCTTGGTCTGCTCTCCCTAGCAACAAGTGATAGGACAAGAGAAAGGGCCTCAGGTTGCACCAGAGGAGGTTTAGGCTGGACATCAGAAGAAATCTCTTCCCTGAAAGGGCTCCCAGACACTGGAACAGGCAGCCCAGGGAGCTGGTTGAAGCTCCATCCCTGCAGGTGCTTCAAAGAGGCAGAGATGTGGTGCTGAGGAACGCAGCTTAGCACCAGACTAGGCAGAGAATGGTTGGACCCCAGGATCTTTTCCAACCCAAACAATTGTATGGTCTGTGTGGTGTTGGTCTGTGGTGGTGTGCCCAGCTAGGCAGATGAAAGAAGAGCAGTGGGAGGTGTCTACCTGGACCTCAGCAGGGCTTCTGGCACTGCCTCCCACAAGACTCTCAGGTGCTGGCTGAGAGGGAGTGAGTTGACAACTGGCTCAAGGGTTTGGGTAAGCAGTGCAGAGTCCACTTGGAGGCCTCTGGGTCATGGTGGTGTGCTCAGGACTGGGTCCAGTCTTGTTCAACATCTCCATCAAAGCCCTCAGCAGGTTTGCTGGTGACAGAGACTCTAAACAAATCTGCCTTAGCAGGGTGCTTGGACTGGAGGATCTCCAGAGGTCCCTTCCAACCCTCACCATGCTGGGATTCTGGGATTTCAGCAAGTGGTCAGGCCAGGAGGAGCACCCAGACAGCACTGACACCCAGTCTGAACCACAAAGCTCACTAGAATCACAGGCTGGTCACCAACAACTGAAGCACAGCAGGAGAGAGTCAAAAGCAGAGGAGCCAGAGGAGCCTCCAGGGCCACCTCTGCAAGTGCTGTGCCTCACCTCCCCAGGATGCTCTGCATTTTACACCACCTTCAAAGGGTGATGAATGCTTTAAATAACCTGCAGAAACACAAAGGCAAGGCAAACCTCAGGGGCTAATGCTGCAGGCATCCAGAAGGCTACTCCTGCTTTACCAACAGCTCACCTGCTCCAGCAGCTGAGCTGCCAAGGAGCCCCTGAGGACCAGGAGCTGCCACGTCTGATCCATCAGCCAGCACCACCTGATAGTGGAGCCTGCTGTAAGGCTTCAGCCTCCTGAACTCCTGCCGTGCTGTGCAGAACACAACATTCTGACCCAAGCCCACAGGAGCCGCTCTGGTGACAGGCTCCTGAGAGCCTTCTCTTGGGACTGTGTGCTAAAAACGGCCCCAAAGCTGCTGCTGCTTCACCTGCTTCTGTGAGCCAGAGGCAGTCTGCTGGCTGGGGGGCAGGAGGGAATCTTGGAGCTGTTTGCCACTTTGGTACTCCACGTGGCAGTGGTTTGAAACTTAGATCAGACATCAGGAGGAAGTTCTTCACTGGGAGAGTGGTGAGGCACTGGAACAGGTTGCCCAGAGAAGATGTGGATGCCTCGTGCCTGGAAGTGTTTAAGACCAGGCTTGGATCAGGCTTTGAGCAACCTGCTCTAGGGGGAGGGTGGTTACAACTGGATGATCTTTAAGGTCCATTCCAACTTACAGCACTCTGTCGTTCTCTGTCTTACACATGGAGATATTTTTACACATACACAGATGTGTACCAGACACTATTTTATATACACACACACATATATATTTTAAAAATCTACCTACTTCCCAGCCCACAGCTCTGCTGACTTCTTTGGGAGGGAGCTCCTCATCACACAGGCACAAGGAAGGGAACCACCAAGCCCCACAACTGGCAAACAGAAACTGTTCCATAAATGTGCAGAGTTTGTGAAAATAAAAACATACAGAAAACCCTAACAGGGTAACAAACCCCTGGAAACACAACACCTGTGTGCAACCAACTACCTGAACTGCTTATGGTGAAGCTCTTTGGTGGGCAGCAGGACAAGGACACTGATTGACCACCTGTACTGGGCACTGGTGAGGACACAGCTCAAACATTGGGCTCAGCTTTTGGGCCCTCACTCTAGGAAGGACATTGAGAGGCTGGAGCAGATTCAGAGCAGGGCAATGAAGCTGGTGAAGGATCTGGAGAACAGGGCTGGGGAGGAGCAGCTGAGGGAGCTGGGGGTGTGCAGCCTGGAGAAGAGGAGGCTGAGGGCAGAGCTCATTGCTCTCTGCAGCTCCCTGAAAGATTGGAGCCAGGTAGGAGTTGGTGTCTCCTTGCAAAGAACACTGCAGTAGGACAAGAGGAAAGAGTCTCAAGATTCTATAGTTCTATGAAGTTGCCCAACTGGAGGTTTAGATTGGCCATGAGAGACAATTTCTACATAAGCAACAATTTCTGCCCTAAAAGGGTTGTCAAGGGCTGGCCCAGGCTGCCCAGGGCTGTGGTGGAGTCCCCATTCCTGGATGTGTGGTTCTCTGGTTTCTATTTAATGCCAAGTTGATTCTAAAAGCTTCAAGGACCCACAGAAGATTCCTATGAAACCCAGGAAAGGGAAGGAAGCCCCAGGAAGCTTTTAGGTGGAAATCAGTGGGTTTTTGCTGAGATGAATTGAGCCCCACTCCAGAGGGAAGAAGAGGAAACAGCTTGGGTGTGTTGAGATGCAACTGTGCTGAGTGCAAGCTGCCATCCAAAGGGGACTCTTCTGGGGGTGAATGTGGCAGTCTCAGGAAAGTGTACAGCTGCAGATGACAATACAAGAGCCTGGTGGGTCTGTTCCATAACACACACGCCCTGGCTGCAGCTGCAGGCTCACTCCTCTTGGAAGTGCCAAGAAGCAGCACAGTGTGATGGCTTTGTCACCCTGCTGGAAGCCCTCAGCATTTCCAGTTTTACAGACTCAAACAATCACACTGCTCTAGAGAAAGGCAGCCAAGCAACTGCATGGAGCTGTAGCTTAAATTGTTAAGAGGGAAGAACTCCTGCAGAACTCCACCGAGGTGATGGAGAATCTATGCTGAGAAGCTATTTGCGTGTGCCCTGGTTTCTGCTAGCATTACCTTCCTCAGGTTCAGCCAGGGGGATGCTGCTCTCTGTGCCTTTGGACCAGCAACTCCAACACTTTCAGCCCCACTTTGACAGCCTGAAACTCATCAAAAGCCCAGAACCCAAGCAAGTTGTGAGCTACATATGCTTGTCCTCTGAAAGGTCTCATCATTAAAGAGCATTTCTTTTCCTCCTCCTCCTCAGGTAGCAGATGGAGTAGTACAAATCACACTTCAACACATCCTTGGGAAAGAATTTCCCTAAAAATAGCTCCTTTTTAAGGCTGTGGGTAGCACAACTGAGAGGAGAAAAACGGCTGAGCAGTCCTGCACCTGGGGAAGAAGCAGCCCCTGCAGCAGGACAGGGGAGGGCTGACCTGCTGGAGAGCAGCTCTAGCTGAAAGCCTGCACTGGAAGTTCAGAATCTGGGCAGAAAACAAGAGACCCTTCCAACCAACCAAAAGAAGACAACCTTTCAACCTTCAGCTTCTAGATGTCTCTCCAACTGCTAACTGTAGAGCTGCCAGCTTGATTAGACACCCTATCTCTGCTAGGTACAGCTAGAACAACTCTGGCACCTCACACTTGTGAGGCTTGCACTTGCTTCCCATGCTGATGACCAAGTGGCCACCGAGGCACTTCTGCATTTCACATCCTGCTGCTCCACAAGAGCCTCCAGCACCTTCAGGTTGTGCTGAGGATGTTCCTTACTCCAAGGGTCTCCTGCTGGGTTGCAGCCAGACTGGAAGCAGTCACTTTGGACTGAGGCACCAGGATTGCAGTAGGGCAACCCACAGGAGAGAACCAACGGAGCAGATGCTCAGGGGGCTCACTCCTCCTGCTTCCTTACCTGAGGCTAACGCCAAACATCAGCTTCAGGACAAGTGGGCAAGGAATTCGATGAAAAACTCATCAAGCCTTTCCAGTGAAGGTAATTTATGGATGGAGGACACAGGACAGGAATGCTGGCAGCACCTTTGATGCAGCTGATCAACTGTTTCTGGCAGTGCTGCCTCTGCTCTGCTGTTGTGCAGGGATTTACCTTTCTTCTCAGGTTGAAATGTCTTTTGCCAAACAGAATTTTCATGCCTTTTGTGTCAATTATTTTGTGTTGAATACATTGACTCAAACCTTTGTTGTGGGGGTTGCCAGGAGTGAAAAGCTTTTCTAGATCTCCTTCCTTTGAAGAAAGCTTCAATATTAAGTATGAGTAAGCTGAAGAGGAAGATGAGTCAGACCTACCACTCAATGAAGAGGCAGTGAGGGGGACTTTCAACTGTTGGAGGTGATAGAGAAGCCCTCAAGCGTACTGGGGGAAAAATCCCATTCACAGCAGGCTCCTGGTACACGGGCCACAAGGCCCCATGATTGCTGGGACCTTCTCACCATACATTTGATGAGGAAAACCTTCCTTCAGCTCAGGACTGAGCGTGCAAATCAGCACACAACAGCACAGAGGAGCATGGGCTGGAGAGGACCTCTGCAGAGCATCCAGTCCAACCCCCCCTGCTCAAGCAGGGCACCCCCAGAAGCTTGCCCAGCAGCACAGTGCTCAGCTGGGGCTGGAAGCTCTCCAGAGAAGGAGACTCCACAGCCTCTGTGGGCAGCCTGCTCCAAGGCTCTGCACCCTCACAAGAAGGAAGTTTTTGCTTATGCAACCCTGCACATTGAACACAAAACTGACATCCACTTTCTAAGACTTGCAAACCCCACAGCAATCTTTTAAATCTCCGTTTCTCTAGAAGATCTGCTGAATTCATTCCCTGGAGCCAAGTAAATTTTTCCTCAACTGTTCTGAGTAGTCCAAAAACCCAAAAATAATTCTGCAAATGATTCCAAAGTTGCAGCTCACTTTTCTCTCACCACAAACTGGAGACAGAAACGTTTAACGTCAGCATTGCTATCTGACAGTTCATCCCGAGCAGGAAAAGAGCTCAATTAGTGCTATTTAGCTAGGAACATAAACAACTCATCCTCCTTGACAGGGAGCTCAGATGCCCACAAGAGCAATTCATCTTTCCCTCCATTCATTTGGTTGACTGTTGGTAAGCTTCCAATTTCCACGGAGAAAACCCATCCCTGGCGTAAGAGCTGCAGACCCTGCAACACCTCCTGGAAGCTCTCTTGGGATTCCCTTGCGGTTTTCCACCTCCCTTTCTCATGCCTTGCTGCACCTGACCTGCTGTCAACTCCATTACAGACAAAGGAGGATTTACACTTCTGGAGCATCACAAACATGAGGACTCCAGTATAATCCCAGTTCTTTTTTCACACCACTCTAGGGGACACAGGAATAGGACTGATGAGTTGTGGTACAAACGACAACAACCCAGAACAATTCAATTGTGTCTTTAGAACAAACTCTAACACATCTCCACACCAAGACATGCCCAAGCCCTCCAGTACAACCTCTGTTAGCCTCCCACAAGGGTGGCACAAAGCTGGCCAGGGAGGCAAACAGGGAGCATGAGTGCAGCTCTGCTCTGCATGGCAACAGCAGCACCCAGAGCACAGTGCCCCTCCCTGACAAAACCCCAGGTGCTGGGCTGGAAGGGACCCCTGGAGATCACCCAGTCCAAGCCCCTGCTCCAGAGCACCCACAGTGCTCCTCCCTGACAGAGCCCCAAGGTGCTGGGCTGGAAGGGACCCCTGGAGATCACCCAGTCCAAGCCCCTGCTAAAGCAGAGCACCCACAGCAGCTTGCCCAGCAGCGCAGTGCCCAGCTGGGCTTGGAAGCTCTCTGGGCAGCCTGCTGCAGGGCTCCAGCAGCCTCGCAGCAAAGAGACTGCACAGAAGGAGCAGAAGGATCCCACACAGGCATCTCCTGCAGGGTGTAGCTGGGACAGGACCATGTGCAGGGTGGAGCTGGGACAGGACCATGTGCAGGGTGGAGCTGGGACAGGACCATGTGCAGGGTGGAGCTGGGACAGGACCATGCCTTCGGATGCTCTTTTGGGCATTCCTGCTGCTAGCCCTTGGGCAGTGCTTGTAGCCCGAGCCAGGCAGGAATGCTGCTGCAGTGCATGCATGGGCAGGATGGGGACAGAGGAGGTTTGTAAGGGCAGCAGAGCCCAGTCTGGAGCCAGGTTTGTCAGGGCAGCAGAGCCCAGCCCGGAGGCAGCAGCTGCAGCAGAGCCCATCCTGACGTCAGCCCCGCTGACCCCCTGCCCTGCTTTGTCTCCTTCCTTCCTGGCTCCTCCTCCATGCCTTTTGTCCTCCCCCTGTTCTCTGCCATGACTTCATCCCTTTCTTTTACCCTCGCTCTGGTGTTACATCGGCTGCCCCCGCCCTCCCCCAGCGCCTTCATTTACTGGTGTGCACTGGGCCCAGCACAGCCTCCTTACTGGTGTTCCCAGTGCCTCTCCAGCACCGCACAGCTCAGCTCTGCCTTCCCTCACTCACTCGCTGCAGCCTAGGACCAAGTCAGTGCAAGAATCAGTGGAGCTGCCACTCAAAGCAATGCGGAGAAGAATCCTGCCCGGTCCCCATCCCACCCACAACCACCACCGCCTTCCTGGGCAGCTCCTGGAGGAGCTGCACTGCAGGACGCTTCTCTGCAGGCACAAGAACCCCCTCAGGAAAAGCAGAAGGGTTCCCGCAGCCTGGGGCTGGCTCTCCGAGTGCAGTTAGGGGTCAGGGGCAGGGGTTTGGTGGGGTCTCGGTGGGATGTTTTTCCCAGCAGCCAGCAAAGTAGGTGTGCGCGGCCAGTTAATCGATATGGAGATGAGCAGCCTGCCCGTGGCACGGCTCTGCTCGGCCCCTCTGGCTGCTCCAGCTTTGTTCCGCAGATCTTCCACCGCTCTTTTCCCGGGGTGACGTCCGCAGTGTCATGGTTACAACAATGCTGCAGCAGGCAGCGCCGAGACACCCCCACCCTGCTGCCCCGCAGCCCCCGGGGCCGAGCCCCCCTCAGCTCCCGGGGCCGAGCCCCCTGCAGCCCCCGGGGCCGAGCCCCCTGCCAGCGGGCTCGGAGAGGAAGGGCCAAGGGGCTCCAGCCCCGGGTACAGGCAGGAGCTGAAGGGCACTGTGCAGCCCAAAGGGGACAGCTCNCCCCCTGCGGCCCCCGGGGCCGAGCCCCCTGCGGCCCCCGGGGCCGAGCCCCCTGCCGGCTCCCGGGGCCGAGCCCCCTGCAGCCCCCGGGGCCGAGCCCCCTGCCAGCGGGCTCGGAGAGGAAGGGCCAAGGGGCTCCAGCCCCGGGTACAGGCAGGAGCTGAAGGGCACTGTGCAGCCCAAAGGGGACAGCTCAGCGCTGAGGGGGACCCGCAGGAAGGCTGGGGAGGGGCTGCTGAGAAGGGTCTGTGGTGGCAGGACCAGGGGCGATGGACTGAAACTGCAGCAGGGTGGGCAGCAGGAGGAAGCTCTGCCCCATCAGGGGGTGAAAGGCTGGGACAGGTTGCTCAGAGGTGTGGTTGAGGCCCTGTCCCTGGAGACATTCAACATCAGACTCGATGTGATCCTGATCTAGCTGCAGGTGGCCATTGACTACAGGGGGGCTGGTCAAGGTGCTCCCAAGCTGCTGCAATCTGTGACTCTGCAAACCCAGCAGTGGTGCTCAGCAGAGCAGGATTGAGCCATGGGCTGTACTGGTGCACAGCCCTCATCTCCTCATTATGTTTTAATGGGCTTTGTTTATTAAAGAGGTTAGTCAGCACTGGGGAAGGCTCCTCAGCTGGCTCCAACCTGTGCCTATTACTCTGTGCTCTCCTTCTCTGGAGGCTTTCCAAATCCACCTGGACATTGTGATCCTGAGCAACCTGCTGTAGCTGGCCCTAATTTAGAAGCAGGGGTTGGACTAAATGATCTCCAGAGGTCCTTTCCAGTCCCCCTCATGCTGGCTTTCTGGGATTCTTCTGAGTCCCAATTTCATGCAACAAAGAACAAGCAAGAAATATTTATAGAACCATCGAGTGGTTTGTGCTGGAAGGGACCTTAAACATCTTCTGGTTCCAACCTCCCTGCCTTAGGCAGGAGCACCTTCCTCTAGTCCAGAGGCTCAAGGAACCAACCTGGATCTCATACAATCAGCCAGAGTTGGAAGGGACCACAAGGATCAGGCAGTCCCAACCCCCCTGCCATGCCCAGGGACACCCTACCCTAGAGCAGGCTGCCCACAGCCTCTGCCAGCCTGGCCAAAAACACCTCCAGGGATCTGGCCCCAAACACCTCCCTGGACAACCCCTGCCAGGCTCTCACCACTCTCATGCTCAACAACTTCCTCCTCACATCCATTTGAAAACCTCCTCCAGGGAGGGGTCATCCACAACCTCCCTGGGCAACCTGCTCCAGTCAGCACCCTTAGAGAGGAGCACCCTTGCCAAGAGATGTCAGACACTGCCCTGTGCTTTGCAGCTTTAAAGCTCAGCCTACATTTAACCCTGAGAACTACACAAAGCCCTCCCCGTGGTGGTGCCAGTCAGCACTGGGCAGCACAGGTCTGCAGTGTTTCACCACCCTCACCGTAAAGAATTGCTTCCTCCACGATCTCCATGAGCTCCAGGTGAGGTCTCTGGAGTTTTTGCCCCTGAGAGGTGTGATTTAAGCCTGTCCTCCATTCCGTTTTCCTCCATTTACAAACACAAAGGAATTCATTTTTCATCTCGCCGAAACATCCCTGAGCTTAATAACCAAATAATGGATTTTGAGCCCAGCTCAGTAAACCTTATTCAAGCACAAATCTCATCAGCTGGGCTTCACAGCAANTTAGATCTCAACTCTTGGAGGCAATTTTACACCTTCATTTGAATTTCAAAAGATCTCTCCTCTCCTGTTACCTGTTGGTCCTTCCCGAGCAGAAGATTACTCTTGTCAATCTTTCTTCTATTATGCAATTTCCCCATCTTTAACAACACCAAACTCTGCTCTAATTTCACTATTATCTGTTTTCAAATCCAAACTGATGGTTCCAACAGGTAGGGTTTGGGGTGGGTTGCTTCTTGGGGGGGGTTATTTTGGAGTTAATGACTCCCACCGGTGTCTTTCACGGTAGAAGGCAATAATTAAAAGGCAGAATTTCAAAGGCTTTTCTCGACAGAACATTGCTTCTCCCTCTTCTCACAGTGAGGAGCAGCTGACAGCCACCAAACATCACTGCAGAGAGCTGCCAGATGGATGGTGAAGGACTGAAGACACCGTGGTGGGTCTGGCTGCCTCACCTGACACTGCAGCCACACAGTTAAACTCCCCCAACACCCAAAGCAGTTTGGGTTTGCTGTTGTGTATGTGCTGTTCAGTCCAGCAGCTCAAAGCCCAGCAGGAGTTAGTGCTCAAAGCTGCTCTTTCTGTGGCAGGATTTGAGGGGGGCTACAGGAGAGCCGGGGAGGAACTTTAGACAGGACAAGTTTCTAGGAGAAGCAGGATTTAGATGAGACATTAGGAAGAAATTCTACCCCGTGAGGGTGGTGAGGCACTGGAGGAGGCTGCCCAGAGAAGTGGAAGTGTTCAAAGCCAGGCTGGATGAGACCTTGAGCAACCTGATCTAGTAAAGGGTGTCCATGCCCATAGCAAGAGGTTGGACCTAGAAGATCTTTAAGGTCCCTTCCACAATTCTCTGATCACCCAAAGAACAACAGTGCAAAGAAGAATCCCTCAGTTTAGCTTCAAATCTCTCATTTCAAAGTCTCAGTGAGAGGAACCTGATGTGTCATCAGAGTTTCTAGTTATGAATTCCCGAGGCCACCTGATGCCAAGCATGAGAAAAGAAGCTGGAGCTGCTCCTGGCCAAAGAGGGCAGTGGTGCAGAGGTGAGGCTGCCTTCCCCTGGCCTGCAGGGCAAATAAGTAAAACTGCAGAAATAAAAAAGCCCCCCACTGAGGCTGGTACCAAAGTGGTGACATCCATCCAGGCTGGCAGTTGCCCCAGGAGATGCTAGAACTCATTCAGGCTGTAAGGTGCTGTGTGTGTGTCAAGCCCTGGGTAAGGCAGAGCCTCTGCTGCCCAGAACAGCTGGCACTGGCCAAAGGGATCATCCACAGAATGCTCATTAACCTGGTACAAAGTGTTCCTGGCTACCATCAAGAGCTGCCTTTGAGTCCCTTCTGTAGGACATGACTCGAGAATTAGATTAAAGACACAAAGATTTATACTTCAGTCAGAAAGAGAACTACCAAATGAAATCTGCCCCTGGAAATGGTGGTTAGGAGACCAGAGGAGGGGCTCAGCCCCGGGTAGGTCTCTGACCAATTGCAGCATTCTCTGGAACAACAACAGTGGGGGAGAAAACAAGAATGATAAAAGAGCTGTCTTCTGGCAGGGACGGCAAGCAGAATGCCAAGCAGAATGCCAACTGGTGTTATTTAACCCCCCAGAGAGAGCACAGAGACAGCTCCAGCGCTCTGAGCAGGGTTTTCAGCTCTGCAGCCCTTGCAGCCTCATGGCACTGGGACATCTCCTGCCTTCTAACAAAGCCATCTAGGCTTGGTGCTCAATGATAAGGTGTAATGGTGGCCCTGATAGAGTAAGATCATGGTTGGACTTGATGATCTTGAAGGTCTTTTCCAACCATGGTGATTCTGTGCAACCTCCACATGCCTTCTACAGACACCTACACTGACCAGGACTTCAGTCTAAACAACCTTGCAGCTGACACTGATCACCCCCTTGAAGTCCTCTGCTGGGAGGCCAGGCTGTGAGAGTTGGGGTTGTTAAGCCTGGAGGAGGGAAGGCTCCAGGGAGACCTTCTGATGGCATTTCAGTGCTGAAAGCATCTGGTCAGAAAGCTGGGGACAGGCTTTTTGTGGGACCTGTTGTGACAGAACAAGGGGTGATGGTTTGGAGTCAGAGAGGGAGATTCAGACTAGAGAGAAGGAAGAAATGTTTGCCCCTGAGGGTGGTGAGAGCCTGGCCCAGGCTGCCCAGAGAGGTGGGAGCTGCCCCAAGCCTGGCACCACTGCAGCTCAGGCTGTGTGGGGCTGTGAGCAGCCTGCTCCAGCTGTCCCTGCTGACTGCAGGGGGCTGGAACTAGCTGACATTTAAAGGTCCCTTCCCACCTGAGCCAGTCTGTGATGCTATGAGACATGGGCTGCATTGTTTCCATGGTCCCTTGACTCACTGCCATAGTAACCAGGTAGTAGCAGACTTGTAGCCCAATAGCTCCTCTTGTTATTTCAGTTGTTCCTGCTAAGGAGACAGTAGAGAAGCAAGCCAGGATCATAGCGTGCCAAAAAGCCTTCAGCTCAGTTGTGAGCAAGGAAGGACACCACATGGGGGGCACACAGATGCTCACTGACCCCACTGGGAGAAACCAGTGCCACGGCTGCTACCACTGCTGCTCAAAGCAGAGGGAAGTGCACCTCACAGCATGCCAGGGGCTGGAAGGGACCTCCCAAAGCTCATCCAGCCCAAACCCCTGCAGAGCAGCACCTCCTAGAGCAGGTCACACAGGAACACACCCAGGCAGGTCTTGAATATCTGCAGAGAAGGAGACTCCACAACCCCCTGGGCAGCCTGTGCCAGTGCTCTGCCACCCTCCTGCTGGAAGGACCATGACCAATGTGCACTAACTGGTGTCACCAGGCTTGTCTCTGTCTTCCTGCTCTCGTTCCCAATGCTTCAGCAGCAACTCCCCCAGTTGCCTGGTACTGGTAATCTGGCTGCCATCTGGCACAGTCTGGAGGGTCACAAAGTGTAGGTTCCTGGGAGGCACTGACCTGGAAGGTGCACCCTAGGAGCACACAGAACTTCCCACCCTTCACAGGCACTCAGCTTACAGAGCCACCTCAGAGTGAACCCCTGAGAACAAGCACCCGTGGACACCAGATCCTCACCACTGCTTTCCTCTCCAGATCTGCTCCTCCTATTACCATCATTTGCTAGCATGGACAAAAGTCAACAAGAAGTCTTCCTACTCTCATCCAGGTGGCAGACCTTAAGGACCAGGCTAAGTCAGCCTGCACAGCTCTGCCTGCTGCAGAGGAGTAACAGTTTCTAAGAAGCTGGGAAGTGCTTCACTGCTGTCAGTCCACAGCAGACACTGCACCTCTCATTCAAGTTTGCCAGGATTTTCCCCCCTCTCTAATTATAGAGATCTACACTGATTAAAAAAAAATCAACAAGGAACATTTGCCAGATCATCTCCTTCCACTGCAGAGAGGACTTTGGTCTCATCAGGGAGTGGGGATGCTCGCAGCAGAGGGGCTGCCAACACAACCCACACTTTACAACAACACATGATAAAGAATTGCAGAACAGAGGCAGGAGACCACAGCTGCACCTCTGTGTGAGCAGAGGGAAAAAAACACAGCAAAACCCTGAGTCCACTGAAGAGATTTGGGATCTGCATGGTGCAGAGCTCCTTCAATGCTCAGCTATAACTAAAGGTGGGGGCAAGAGGCTGGGGCCAGACTCCGCTCAGTGGTGCCCAGGGACAGGCCAAGGGGCAATGGGCACAAACTGGACCCCAGGAGGTTCCATGTGAGCAGGAGGAGAAACTTCTTTGTTGTGAGGGTGCTGGAGGCCTGGAGCAGGCTGCCCAGAGAGGCTGTGTAGTCTCCTTGTGTGCAGAGATTCCAAGCCCAGCTGGGCACTGTGCTGCTGGGGGTGACTGGATGATCTCCAGAGGTCCCTTCTCACTCTTACCATGCTGGATTCTGTGTAGCTCAGTGAATCTGCCTGGGGAAGAGTCACACTGGGGAGGGGAAGGTTATCCTGGCAACATCTCTGACATGTTTAATTCCACCACAGTGTCTGTAAGGCTGACTGAAATGGGAAGCATGACCTGTGCTGCCTTACGTAACTGCTATCATCAATCTTTCCAGCAATTATTTTCCACTCTGACCCAGGGCTCCAACCAGCAAGCACACTGGTGAGGTGACTTCACCATCACAGCCACCAGAGAGGGATCTGTCTGCACTACCATTAGCAAGAAGCCACTGCCCTGTGCACAGGGAAACTGCCAGAGGAGCAGAGCATGGGCAGAAGCAGCCACGGAGTGCCACAGCCTTCCCTTCTCCTGTACCATTGACCTGTGCCAGAGGAGCAGAGCATGGGCAGAAGCAGCCATGGAGTGCCACAGCCTTCCCTTCTCCTGTACCATTGACCTGTGCCAGAGGAGCAGAGCATGGGCAGAAGCAGCCACGGAGTGCCACAGCCTTCCCTTCTCCTGTACCATTCACCTGTGCCAGGCCCTCTAGCTGCAGACACAGCTCCTGTGCCTTATGCTCACTGGTACCAGCACACACCCAGCAGGGAGCTGAGCAATGCTCAGCATCAGCTAAAGGGTGAAGTGCAAGAGGCTGGGGCCAGACTCTGCTCAGTGGTGCCCAGGGACAGGCCAAGGGGCAAAGGGCACAAACTGGACCCCAGGAGGAGCAGGAAGAGAAGGTTCTTTGTTGTGAGGGTGCTGGAGGCCTGGAGCAGTCTGCCCAGAGAGGCTGTGGAGCCTCCTTGTGTGGAGAGACTCCCAGTTGGGCACTGCTGGGCAAGGTTCCATGGGTGTGCCTGCCTGAGCAGGTAGGATGGCCTGGCTGATCTCCAGAGGCCCCTGCCCTGCTGGGCTCCTGTGCACAACCATGCACAGAACATTGCTGTGCAGCAGTGGCACTGCCACAGGCCTTGTCTCTCTTGGGTTTCTGTAGCAGAATGAGATCTGTTCTCACACTGCTGCACAGAAAAGAGACCTTCAGTAGAGAAGTGAGTACCATTTCTTTGAGATAAATGTTCTTTTGTGTTCACTCCTTTTATTTTACTACACAAGTTCCATTGTGACAGAAGATCTCTGCCAGTGCTGTCACAGCAGTTCCTTTCACTGTCTACTGCCCCTCTTTCATCAGGAATAAGACATCCCTCTGAAAGATTTCAGAAGTCATCTGGCCTCTTCCTACAATCTCTTTAGTAGGTTCAACCAAATTCAAAACCTCCTAGGTCCACCCAAAGGCATCAGGTGAAAGGCCTTTTGGGCAGCCCACCATGGAGCTCAGTTCTCCATCACATAACAACAGTTTCAATTGGAGAAGATGCTGAAGTCCAACCTTCAACCCACCACGGCCATCAAACCATGTCCCCAGGTGCCATGCCTACAGGTTTCTTAAACACCTCCAGGGATGGTGACTGCACCACCTCCTAGGGCAGCCTGTGCCAATGCCTGACCACTCTGGCAGGAAACAAATTGTTCCTGATGTGCCACAGAAGGTTCAGGTTGGACAATTTCAGGGAGTTTCCTCTTATCACCTGATACTAAGGGCACAAACTGGAACCCAGGAGGCTCCATCTGAAAAGTAGAAGAAACTTTGTAGTGAGGGTGCTGGAGGCCTGGAGCAGGCTGCCCAGAGAGGTTGTGGAGCCTCCTTGTGTGCAGAGCTTCCAAGCCCAGCTGGGCAAGCTGCTGGGGGTGCCCTGGACTGGGTGATCTCTAGTGGTCCCTTCAACTGTCCTGGGATTCTGGGATTTGCCTTTCTGCATATGGAGGCCACAAACAGAAGTCCTGCTCAGCCAAAGGGAGATGTGCTGCATGAAGAAGGAAATACTCCTGTAGCAGATCACAGCACAGAGGACTCTGCTAGAGCTGTAGGCAAAGCATCTCTCCACACTGTTGGCCCAGCACCAGTAGTTCCATGATGGCTCAGCACAAGCACAGACCTTTCAGCAGAAGCATTCTCCAAGTGTGATGGCTCCACACACCCTGACATGCAGGTCACAGCCATGGAATTGGCTGCCAAGATCCCCCAGTTGGCTGGGCCATTAGAGTTGAAGCACAGGCACTGGTGAGTGACAGTTTGTGTTGTATTTCCTGCAGCAAACAAGCTGCAACACTGCCACGTCCCACTGTGATGCCTCCCTCTGACACTCTGACACATCCAGGCAGGTTTGGGATGTCTCTGGAGATGGAGATTCCAGCACCTGTCTGGGCAGCCTGCTCCACAGCTCCATCAGCTTTAAACTAGAGAAGTTCCTCCTCAGGTTTAGATGGAACTCCAGATGCTCCAGTTGGTGCCTGTTACCTCTTGTCCTGTCCCTGGGCACACTGACAAAAGCCTGCTCCACCTTTCTGATACCCACACTCAGCAGCACTGTGAGATCCCCTTCAGGCTGCTGTTTGCCACTCTAAAGAGCCCAAACTCTCTCAGTCTTTCCTCCTCACAGAGATGTTCCATTGCCCTCAGCACCTTTGTAGCCCTTTGCTGCACCCTCTCCATAAGTTCCTGTCCTTGCTGAGCCAGGGCAGTTACTCTGCCGTCGTTGCTAACTGAAGGAGTACTGAGGACCAGGTTGTTTTCCACAGCAGCTCCCCAAAGGCCAGTGGTGCTCTGTCAAGGGCTGTGGTTTTAGCCACGAGAGGTATTTTGGGGATGGAGAAATGAAACAGGCACACTGCACTAGCACACAGCATCATCCACACAACAGGCACCTTGGTAAAAGGCCAATTAGAAATGGCAGATGAACCTCAGCAGCAATTGGTGCAACTACTGGACTAGGGCTGCTGCTGCTTCAGCCACAGCATGGTGCCCTCAAGCACCAGCCTGCTGCCACCAAAGGAAACATCAACCCCACAGACAGCTCCTGGCCAGAGTTCAGCCCAGAAACACACATCAAGTCCAGCTCTTCTCATGGATCGGGTTTGTAATTTGGGACATAAAACAGCCTCAAGTTGCCCCAGGAGAGATTCAGGTTTGGCATGAGGAACAATTTCTTCCCCAGAAGGGTGGTCAAGCCCTGGAACAGTCTGCTCAGGGTGGAGTCCCCATCCCTGAATGGGTTTCAAAGGCCTGGAGTGGTGCTGAGGGCCATGGTTTAGCAGTGTCCCGACAGCGCCAGGTTAATGGCTGGACTTAAATGTCCTTTCCAGCCTAGGTGATGCTGAGATTCCAAGAGGAAGGAGACACTGTCCTCATGCTGCTGCAGCACTTTCTGCACAAACAGCAACTCAGGAACAGTCAGCACAGAAAATCCCTCTGGGTCCGTCCTCAAAAGACTCAAACTTGATGGCCTGCAGATTAATCTTTTGCATAGAATGGAAATCCAAGTATAGCAGCAAGAGGCCCACACATGTCACACCCATCAAAACAGCTCATCCCAACCAGTGCAGGAAAGGATTAGAGCACTGGAATGAGAGGAGGGTTTAAAAGCTAAATAAGCTTTCAAATAAGCATCTTAAACATATTTAAAGATGTGAAGATGTCTCCCTTGTTATTAAAAATGAAATGCAAGATTAGAGGCCTCGAGTCAGTACGTTGCACCTCAGCCAGAAGTTTGATTCCTACACCTTCTACAGGCTGCAGGCTGGCAAAAACAAGAACAAACAAACAAAAAAGAGATGCCACAGCTGATTACAACCTCAGCTAAACAAATTGTCTGCAGGAAAACACATTAGCCAGAGAGATGCAAGAACAGCAGGACGCTCACATGCAATTGGATTCTTTAGATCAGATGTCTAAAGCAGCAGAAATTCCCTTGTTTATCAGTCAAAATTAGGATGATTGGGATGCAGCAGGCAGCAGAAAGCAGCCACGATGCTGACACCCGAAATGACAGCCTGAGCTAGGGAGAAATGAGAGGGGTTTGAAAGGAAGGAGCAAACAGGCAGAAAAAGCCCTGTGGGATTGACATAAAGACAGATGAAAGTAAGAAAACACTCATCTGTTGGGCATGTTCCAGCTAATAGAGTTATGCTGATTGTCAACATTTGTTTCCAGGTATTAATACCAGAAGGAAAAAACATATTAGAGTGGTGAAAGAGAAGAGCATTGCTAGGAAGAATGGGATGAAATCCATAGCCTAGGCTATTAGCAGAAGCTTCCAGACTGAATATGGAGAGTCCCACAAGGAGCTGAAACTCCAACAAGGACAATTTATTCCTGCCCCATGAGAAGAATCACAGGCTGACAGGATGCCAGGGGTTGGAAGGGACCCACAGAGCTCATCCAGTCCAACCTCCCCCTGCCAGAGCAGGAGCAGCCAATCTAGCTCAGGGCACACAGCAACACATCCAGACAGAGTCTGCAAAGGCTCCAGGGATGGGCAATCCACAACCTCTCTGGGCAGCCTGTGCCACTGCTCTGGGACCCACACAGGCAAGAAGTTGCCTCTTGTGTGCAGCTGCAACCTCCTGTGCTGCAGCTTCCATCCATTGCTCCTTGGCCTATCCCAGGGTTGTGTCCAGTTCTGGGCTCCCCAGGTCAAGAACAACAGAGATAGCCTAGAGAGAGTCCAACAGAGGCTACAAGGATGAAGAAGGGACTGGGACATCTGATGAGGTGAGGCTGAGACCTGGGGCTGTCCAGCCTGGGGAAAAGTAGCCTGAGAGGAGATCTGCTCCATATTTAGAAATACCTGCAGGGTGGGGGTCAAGAAGAAGGGGACAGGCAGCTAGGAAAGGACATGGGGCAAGGGATACAAACTGGAACACAGAAGTTCCACACAAGGAGAAACTTCTTTGCTGTAAGGGTGCTGGAGCCCTGGAGCAGGCTGCCCAGGGGGGCTGTGGAGTCTCCTCTTCTAGACACTTTCAGGACCCACCTGAGGGCACTCCTGTGTGACCTGCCCAGGCTGATCCTGGTTTGGCAGAGGTTGGACTCGATGATTTCCAGAGGTCACTTCAAATCCCTACAATCTGATGAGCCTTGGTATAACACTCAGTTGAAAAGGTTCTCAGAACAGGCAAGTGGGCACCTTTTGGGCAGGCTGGACAAGGAGTTCCTCTCACCTGTAAACTGCACCCCAAGCACATCATCCCAGAATGCTGGAGAGCAACCAGAGGAGCCTCAGCTATATCCAAAACACAATCAAGCACGAGCCAAACGTTCAGGAATACAACAAGTAAATGTTATTATGCTAAACCCTTCAATACCTACTCTGCTCATGTGCTCTGTGAGCTAAAGGAGCTCCTCATTGGCATCCACAGACCGTGGGGAGAGGGCAAGGCAGACCTCAGTGGTGGCAGGACTAAACCAACTGAGATCCCTCAGAGTTTGTTAATCCCTTCATTTGTTCTAGATCCATGCACCCTGTTTAATGCAAACCCCAAGCTGCAGGGAAGGTTAGTGGCTTGTCTGCAAAAAAAAGAGAGAAATTGTCTGCTCTTGAAAAGGTGACTAAAAAGGATGATCAAAAATAAAACAGCCTTAAAATGAGAATGGGATCTGGGTCCTAAGAGACCAGCAACACTGTTCAGCAAAGGAATTCTCTCATGGGCAATAAATGTCTGAATTCCTTCACAGGCCTGCCTGCACTGGGCTGTTCTTCCTGTGCTCTCACATCACACAGACACACTGGGAAGACCTTTAAGATCACCAAGCCCAGCCACAAATCCAACACTCCCGAGGCCACTGCTAAACCATGTCCCTCAGCACCACATCTACACAGCTTCTCAATCCCTCCAGAGGTGGAGACTCCACCACTGCCCTGAGCAGCCTGTTCCAGGGCTGCAAAACAAATTGTTCCTCATGTCCAACCTGAACCTCCCCAGGGAGCAGCTGAGGCTGCTTCCTCTCACCCCATCACTTGTTGGTTAGGAGAGCAGACCAATCTTGCTACCATACTGAGAAGAGTCTGAACGTGCAGAAGGTTATATCTGACCCTTTTGCAGAGACTCAGTCTCATACCTGAGACTCTGGCTGCAGCTGATTGCAGGAGGAATGGACTAGAGGACCTTTAAAGGTCCCTTCCCAGCCAAACCAGTCTGAGAGACTATGAGTTTCTGTGTCCCAAAGTGCAACCAGTGGGAGCTTCACAGCTCCTAGGAATCAAGCTCAGCCACAAACCCCTACCACAGCAAACACCTCTGAAATGTGAGTAGCCCAAAATCTGATCCAAGATCCATCTCAGACAGAATCAGTCATGGCTGTCAGCCAAAGCCAAGCCAAACAAAACCTAGAAATCCAAATAAACTCCCAGCTGGTATTTTTCAGCTATAAAGATGGTTAGTTGGACACCTTCAGCAGAAGGCTTGAAGGCATGACCTAACCAAAGCAAAGAGCTGCACACACCTGCACCCAGCAGTCCCCCAGACAAGTGCTGGGTGCCCCCTGCCTGGCACCACTGCAGCTCAGGCTGTGTGGGGCTCTGAGCAACCTGCTCTGGCTGCAGCTGTCCCTGCTGGCTGCAGGGGGTTGGACTGGGTGAGCTTTAAAGGTCCCTTCCAACCCGAAGCATTCCATGACTGTGTGAGCACTGCTCTTCAGCATGCCCCCTTACATCTCACTTCTCAGGCACAGAGAAGGTTTTTATCTCTGTTATTCCTTTCTGTTGAGTCATTACTGGAATATTTCACTGCCTTCCTGAAATGATTAACAGTGGTGACCTTTCCAAAATTTGGAGGCATCTTTGCTGCATGCTAAGTAACATCACAATGGCTTCACTTCAGCTACAGCACACAAACCCAATCTACCTGAATAAGCTCACTCACCAATTAATTTGCCATTAACAAAGTCAACCCAAACTGTGTGGTCAGTTGCATTTCTGGGTTTCGTTCCTCTGTCCTTTGTGATATTCAGCTCAAGGCAAGAATTACCTGTGCTAAATCAGCTATGGCTAGCACAGCCACTTCATTTCACTCACTGCACAAAGCCAAATTCACTTCAGCTGCAAGAGGCTGGTGGAACACTGGAGCAGGTTTCCTGGCGAGGTGGTTGTGGCCCCATCACTGGAAATGCTCCAGGTGAGACTAGAAAGGGCTGTGGGCAACCTGCTCCAGTTGAGGATGTCACTGCTGACTGCAAAAGGGGTTGGACTGGATGAGCTTTGGAGGACCTTTCCAATCCAGACCATTCTATGATGCTAAGAAGCTGCAGAGATCCAATTCTCAACACCACACTGCAGCTTCCTGGCTCCTATGTCCTAAGAGACTCAGCAAAGCCTACTAAGAACTCAATATATCTTTGGTGACCCTCTGAAAGAAATCAAGACACAAAATTGCACCTGAAAGCCACAATTGTCCCAGCACACACCAGGCAAGAGGAGGACTGAAAGGGCTGCCTGCCAGAAGAAAAGGCCAACCAGAGGGTACTCAACAGCTCCCCAACTTTAAGTGGTCATTTGCTGCTGCTTTTTGCTGGGCTGAAATGAGCTGTAATTTGTCTGGAGCAGGTAAATCCACTCAATTGTTCCAAGCTGCAGCATTCCCAGCCTAGGGATGGCACTGGGGAGTATCAGGTAATTGCCTATGCCAGGGTCAAACTGAAATGAAAAGTCCAAAGTTATTTCCAGCTGCAGCACAGAGCTGGTTTGAGACATTGCTGCAGTACTTGGAGCTCAAAATTGCCTTTGAGGTGTGCCTGCTTGGAAAGGTGACACAATGCACTGTTGGGTACCTCTGAAATTTGGCATTTGGCCTTAACATCCAACATCTCCACTTCTCAAAATCCAGATGCAGAGAGCCAGGATGAAAACAGGGCATTTGCTGCTAGGGAAAGTGTTTGTGTAGATATTTGATGCCCTGAGTGGAGGCAAGGACTCCTGAACATGAAAATCTGCACTCATCCTGGAATCCCAGCATCGTGGGGGTTTGGAGGGACCTCTACACAGCATCCACTCCAACCCCCCCACCACAGCAGGGCACCCCCAGCAGCTCGCCCAGCTGGGCTTGGAAGCTCTGCACACAAGGAGACTCCACAGCCTCTCTGGGCTGCCTGCTCCAGGCCTCCAGCACCCTCTCAACAAAGAAGTTTCTCTTCCTGCTCACATGGAACCTCCTGGGGTCCAGTTTGTGCCCATTGCCCCTTGGCCTGTCCCTGGGCACCACTGAGAAGTCTGTCCCCAGCCTCCTAACGTTTACCTCTTGCAGAGCACTGCTCAGAGCCCCTCTCAGGCTGCTCTTCTCCAGGCTCAGCAGCCCCAGGGCTCTCAGCCTTTCATTAGCTTCTCAGCTAATTCTTGTCCCTGAGATTTAATTCTATCTCTATCTTTTTTAACCTTTATCTGTGGTAATTCTTTTAGTCGAGCCTCGTTAATTAAGACCATAAGCTCATCAGGGAATCATCCTCCCCTTTGTTTTCCACTTCCATATCACGCCTGGCAGTAATACAGCATCAAACACTCATCAGATACTTGGCTCAACACAACTATGTTACAGACCACAGACAGCAAAGTCCTGAAGTCCACCTGGGTGCTTCTGGCAAATGCTTCTGTTTATGAACGTGCTGTTTTATTCACCTAATTAGCTTCCAGTGAGAGATTTTAATGCTGCCTGTTAAAAAATAAAATACCGTAAGTAAATAATTTCCTCTTTCAGCTAAGAACTGAAACCTTTTGCAGGTTTTCAGGCTTATCACAGCATCCTCAACCTCCCAGCTTGGTTTACATAATCCTACAATCCCAGCACAGGTGGGGCTGGAAGGGACCTCTGCAGAGCATCCAGTCCAAGCCCCTGCCACAGCAGGGTACCCACAGCAGCTTGCCCAGCAGCACAGTGCCCAGCTGGGCTTGGAAGCTCTGCACACAAGGAGACTCCACAACCTCTCTGGGCAGCCTGCTCCAGGCCTCCAGCACCTTCACAACAAAGAAGCCTCCTGGGTTCCAGTTTGTGCTGCTGTCCTGTCCCAGGACACCCCTGACAAAGGTCTGACTCCATCCTCTTGAACTCCAGCTCTTGCTGAGCACTGAGCAGATCCCCTCTCGATCTTCTCCAGGCTCAGCAGCCCCAGGGCTGTCAGCTGAGAGCTAACCCCAGGTTTAGCTAAGCACTGTGTATTTATTCTCTTTGTTGAAAGCACTAAAAGTTGGCTTTGAGAGCAGAACACAGGGTTCATAAATAAGCCACCCCAAATTACTCATTAGCCATTTAAGGGCACACTGCAGCACCCCCCCAGCCACAGTAACCTCACCAGAACACATCAGCCAGCCTGGTCTGCTCCACCCAGCACTAAATACTGCACTGTTCACCTGCAGATCCCTACAGGCACGGCCAGCTTCAACCTCAGGGGATAAGCAGGAGAAGGCAGCAGATTGAATCATCTCATTCCGTTACCTTCCCTTTGCCTTAAACCATTAAGGGAAGCGAAAGCAGAACTGGAGCTCAGCTTGTTAGCTGTGCACAGGCAGAGGCTCAGTCGGGATCAGCACCACCCAGCACCATGCAGCCTACCAAAGCACTGTCGGTGTGACAATGACTGCTGCCACTCACCTACAGCCACCAACTGCTCGCTCACCAAGAAATCATTTTCCACCCCACGAGGTGTGATTGAGGGAACCGCAGGGGGGGTGTGGGGTGTGATGTTATTGCAGAGGAAATATTTCAGCCTCAGGTCTTGAGATAATTTGCATCTCTTTTTCTTTACCTTGAAAAAGAATTTAACAAAAGCGAGCAGAAACTAAACCAGACCTTTCTTAGGACAGCAATTTTACCTGCAACACTCAGCAATCAGTCCCTGCACGGTAGGGGCTGGGAGGGACCTCTGCAGAGCATCCAGTCCAAGCCCCTGCTCAAGCAGGGCACCCACAGCAGCTTGCCCAGCAGCACAGTGCCCAGCTGGGCTTGGAAGCTCTGCACACAAGGAGACTCCACAGCCTCTCTGGGCAGCCTGCTCCAGGCCTCCAGCACCCTCACAACAAAGAAGTTTCTCCTCCTTTCCAAACAGAACCTCCTGGGTTCTGTCTCTAGGAACCACTGAGCAGAGCCTGGCCCCAGCCTCTTGCCCCCCACAGCTCCTTTAGCTCTTGCTGAGCATTGCTCAGCTCCCCTCTGGGGCTGCTCTTGTGCAGGCTCTCAGCCCCAGGGCTCTCAGCCTTTGCTCCTCCCAGAGCTGCTCCAGGCTCCTCAGCACCTCTGGAGCCAGCACTGGGCTCTCTCTGTCTCTCCTGACCTGTTTACTCTCTTCATAAGGGAAATGCTCCAGAGCCCTACTCAGGCTCCTAGCCTGTGCCAGATGGTTAGCAGTGAGGTCTGGTGTTTGTTTGGATGCAAATCAGTGACTAACAAACCCAAGCAAACAACCCAAAGCCTAACAGCTAAGCCCTTCATGCTGACTGTTCCGCCGTGCTGGGGCTGGGGGGCTCAGTGCTCTCCTGCTCCCAGCATTGTCCCATGTCCAGTCATTCATCTCAGGAGCACCTGCAAACTTAATGCACTGCATCCCTGAAGGTCTGTCAATATTTTGCCTTCTGTTGTCCTGCACACAGCTTCAAGTGGAGATATTGCATCAGCCCTAGATGGTTTTGAGCTCACTCCCATAGTTCAGATTTCTGCCATGACTGTGCTTGCCTATCCACTGCCATCACCCTCTGCTTCGTATCCCATCCTTTTGCCCACAGAAGTTGTGGACAGCTCATCCCTGGAAGTGCTCAAGACCAGGCTGGATGAGGCTCTGAGCAACTTGGTGTAGCAGGAGGTGTCCCTGCCCACGGCAGGTGATCTTTAAAGTCCCTTCCAACTCAAGCCATTCTATGAGAACAAAAGCAGATCACAGCTGCCCAATGTTCCTCACCTAATAGGTGAGACTAAGTCAACTAAGAGAAAGACTGAGGGAGAAGGCAGAACTGTTTGAACCTCACCAGAGGTGCCTGGTGATGACAGGGAGCAAGTAGGTGACCTAGAGCAAGGTGCACAGGAGTGCCCTGACAACTGTCACCTGGGACTACAGGGGAGTGAGTCACTTCTGCCATTACAGCAGAGATTCACCATCTTAATTCACAACCTTTTTTCACACTGGCCTTTATGAATTAACATCCATTGAAGCCTTTTTAATTCACCCTCAATTATTTTACCCAACTGCAGTGCTCAAGCCCACCCTGAGGCTCCTTGGAGAGAGTGCTCTGGAGAGGGAAGATGCTGTCCAAAATGGCTGGTGCAAGATAATCTGTGAATCCTGAACAACACAGAGATGCTCTGAATACAACACAGCCACCTAGCAGAAAACATTTCTAGCCTACAGAGCAGAGCTCTGACATTTGACATTCTCCCCTTAGCTCACAAAATGAGTAAATGAAATTCCAACCCAAAGGATGAAAAACAGCCTAAAAAAAAACCTTCAATGCTTCACAAGAAAAAAAAAACAAAAACAAAAAAACCCCAAGAAACTTCCCATCGAGTGAATGAGAATCTGGAGAAGATTCACATTCAGACCAAACCAGTGTCAGAGCTCAGCTGGCCACTTAAGGAGTGGCAGAAGTTCTCTCAACCCCTCTGCTTCCCAAAGAGAAACAAGAGGGAAGAAAGGAGAGAGGCTGATGGGGTGGGAAAGAAACTGAACCAGCTGGGATGGGAAGAACAACATCTGCAACAGAGACACAAATCAATATGGAAACCAGCCCCTGATGGCACCACTGCATGACTGATGGCATCATGGAATCATTCTGGTTGGAAAATACCTCCAAGATCATCAAGTCCAACCATTCTGTAGCTCTGCCAAGGCTGGTGCCACACCACGTTCCTCAGTACCACATCCCCACCTCTTTGAAACACATTCAGAGATGAGGACTCAACAACCTCCCTAGGAAGCCTTTTCTGGTGTTTGAGAACCCTTTCACTAAGGAAGATTCTTCTAATATCCAACCTAATAGACAAACTGAAATCAAATCCACCCCCAGATAGCAAAGACATCACTGCCACTACTGATGCTGGGGACAGGCACTGGGCAGGCCACAGCCTAGATTTAGCAGCAGAAGGGAACTGGATTCAGGAGTTTGATTCAAGAGCACAGGGACTGGGATGAAAGGCAGAAGGAACAGAGCCCTCCTGGGACACTGGCGAGGGAAGAGGCTTGACCCTGGTGCTCCTCCAGCTGTCTCCTGCAGATGCCATCCCTGGGCTGCACTCCCTTGCTGGGCAGTTGAGGGTCCCCTATCCTTGCCAACCTTCCCCATGGGTGCCACCTTTGCCTTCCTGCCCTGCAGAACAGGGCACAAGCTGTGGCAGTGCCCTCGGTGTGGGCAGAGGTAAGTCCAAGGCAGAGGCTCTCTGCAGCCCAGCCCAGGCAGTGCCTCTCCCATCACCTCCTCCCCGCTGGCAGCAACCTCTGGCTGCAGACATCCATCCTGAGCTGCAGGCAGTGCTGGCCCTGAGCAGGGCTGAGCTCAGCAGCCACAGCTTAGCTCAATCCAGGACAGACACCAAGTGACCAACTGAAAGCATTTACAACTTGTCCCACGGTATTTTTGGGTGGTAAAATACAGAGTGACAAGTAGAAGGCAAGCGGCAAGGATGGTCCGCAGCAGGCACACCACAACTGCCAGCAGCCTGCAGCTCCTCTCCAGGCTCTGCTGCAAAAATAGCAAGGGCTGACATTTAGAGATGTGTCTTGTGCCATATGCAGGCAGGTTTCACCCACGGAAGTGCAGATCCCATCAATCCCTGCTTGAAAACAGGGCAAAGCCTGAGGCGTGGTGGTGAAGGAAGGTGAGCTTGCTGCAGACAACGTCCGGAGGTGTGCCGAGACAAGAGAGGCCATGAAGATGCTCCAGGAGACAGGAACAGCTCGGTGAGGAGCAAAGGCTGAGGGACCTGGGGCTGGTGAGCCTGCACAAGACCGAGAGGGGACCTTTCCCAATGCTCAACAAAAGCTACAGGGGCAAGAGGACTGGGCCAGATTCTTTTCACTGGAGCCCAGGGAGAGGACAAGAAGCAATGGGCACAAGCTGGAACCCAGAGGCCCATTGCAAGGGCGCCTGTGTAGGTGTTGTGGGCTCCTCTTCACACCAGCTTCTTGAATATGCATTGTCCGGTGCCACCTTCTCCACCCTGTATCAGCTTCTCTCTGTTGCTCTTTCTTTGCCCACCCTCATTTTCCTCACTACAATGGTGAATTCAGAAGAATGTGTGAAGAGCAGCCCTGCCTCGGGAGAGATCTCACCACCACTGTGCTGGTGAAAGGAGCTCTTGGCACAGGAGTGCTCCTCATACATTCTTCTCAACACTGAAGGACCTTTGTCTTGCATCAGTTAAATAACAATGGAGTGCTCTGGGGGTGGTTTAGGGAGCGAGGTGTGGGGATTTTTTGGTGCTAAGGACATCATCTCTCATTTGTCAGCAGCTGTCTTTGAGAGCCAAGAGATAAATAATGCCTCGGTGGCTCTGATTCAGAAACGCACAACAACGTTTGCGGCTTCCATCAATTCCATCTGGAGCTGAAGGAGCTCAGTATCAAAGCAAAAAGAGCTGCCTTGGAATAATTTATGAGCGCACTGTGACCTCCTGATGGTGTTTACTGGATGTATACATTGGTTTCATCTAAGAGCAAGCTGCTGGGAAAGCAAGCAGCCAGCCTGGCCACAGGCACTGGAGGACAACACAAGAGCCATTTGTTTGCATGCTGCTCTCTGACCTCCAGCAGCTCCACACAACAGTTTCAGGGGATCCAGCCTGACAATGAAGACCTTGACTAGATTTAAAGGGACATGTTCCTCAGGGCACAAGAGAGGGCTTTGGAAAGCAGACCCATACTCAGCTCTCCCCAAGGGAAGGGTTGCTGTGGCTTGTCATTGTTAATTTACAGTGCTGATGGCTGTCTGGAACTGCTCCTGGCTCCACCCAGCCACCAAAGAAACACATCCAGGATACTGCCTCTGATAACCATGAGCAAGCCCAGCTCAGCTCCAGAGCACTGCAGCTCATCTGAGCAATAGGATGACTCAAAGCTCTCTGCCTCAAACTAGAAAGCTCATGCCTCCCAGCTACACCACCACCTGATTCCACAGCCCTCCATCCCAAGACCAGAGCTCAAGCAACGGGGACAAGGACAGAGCCCAAGACAAGATCAGAGAGTCAAATCCACAGAGGAGCACCGGGGGAAGGCCGGAGAGGCACAGCACCCCAGTAGCCCCAGCTTGGTCTGATGGCTAGGACATGGTGAAGACAGCACTCCCTTAGGTGCTGCAGACTATGGAGGTGCACTGCAAAGATGCTACAAGCTCTACTACAGTGGTGACAACCCTCAGGAAATCAAACCCTTAGATACAGTCTGAAAGTGCATGGGATGGAAATGCTCCTAAGAACTGAACACCCTGGGAACATCCTACCAGTATCTGAGGGGGGCCTACAGGAGGGCTGGGGAGAGGCTGTTCACAAGGTCTTGTAATGACAGGGTGAGGGGGAATGGGTTCAAACTGGCAGAGGGGAGATTTGAACGGGATGTTAGGAAGAAATTCTTCACAGTGAGGGTGGTGAGGCACTGGCACAGGTTGCCCAGGGAAGTTGTGTCTGCTCCCTCCCTGGATGTGTTCAAGGCCAGGCTGGGTGAGGTCTTGAGCGACCTGATCTAGTGGGAGGTGTCCCTGCCTGTGGCACACGGGGGTTGGAACTGGATGATCTTTGAGGTCTCTTCCAACCTAGACCATTCTATGATTCTATGAACCTCCCCAGGACTACCTGCTCCATCTGCTTTTCATACTAATCTATTTCCTCCCCCTCCAGCTTGCTTGAGAGGGGCCAGAACAAGCCAGATGGGCTGAGAACCTCTGAAATGAGCAGCCACAAGTTAAGATGCAGAAATTAGATCCTTGGCTGATCAGAAACTTGTGCACCAACTCCTACAGTGGAACTCCCAGGCACAGCCAGGAACAGATACCCTGCAAATCTCCCACAGAGCACCATGCCATGGATCCCTCAGCACAGAGGTGTCTCCATCTGTGGTGCCTAGGAACAGCTTTGATGACAGAGGAAACACAGCTCTAACTCTGTCTACCCCTAGCGATGGTCACTTTGCAGCTCTTGCTGCTCCCGCGAAGCTGCAGGATCAAGTCTTTGGAAGAAGCAGAAACAGAACCCAGCTGGGAGGTGAGGGGATTCCACAACAGGGTTTATGCTCAGAGCTGAGGTTACCTGAAGCTGCAGGAAGAGATCCCAATACACAGAGAGAGATTTAAGTCATAGAGTACTAAAATGCTGGAAGAGACCTTCACGACCACTGAATCCAACCACTGACCCAGCTCTGCCAGCTCACCACTAAACCACTGCCCTCAAGCACTGCATCTCCATGGCTTTTAAATCCCTCCAGGGATGTAGATTCCACCACTACCCCAGGGACTGTGGTGCAGGCCTTGACAACCCTCAAAGGGAAGAAACTGCTCCTCCTGTCCAACCTAGGCCTTGGGGCAACTTGAGGCCATTTCCTCTTGTCCTGTCACTTGTCCCCTGGGAGAAGAGGCCAACCCCAATCTGGCTCCAACCTCCTTTCAGGGAGTTGTAGAGAGCCAGAAGGTCTCCTCTCTGCCTCCTTTTCCCCAGGCTGCACACCCCCCAGCACCCTCAGCTGCTCCTCCCCAGCCCTGTTCTCCAGACCCTTCCCCAGCTTCACTGCCCTTCTCTGGACCTGCTCCAGCTCCTCAATCTAACCATCACTGCAGAAACTGCCTTTGGATTCAGGCTTTGGAGGAAGCTTTGTCTCTCCCAGGTGAGGACCTGAGGTTAGCACACTCATTTCCTCCAGGGGTTATGAACACCTAACAGCTGAAGTGGCAGCCTGAGGGTGGCTGCAACACAGCCTTCACTTCTCTGTTAGACTGCAGTGCCAGCTGTCAAACTCTCTGCTAAATCACCCTTCACAGATCCAAGTGTCTGTTCCCTCAAGAGCTGCAAACACCCAGGCAGACCAGCACTGTTCAAATGCTGCAGAGAGCAAGGTGGGGATCAATTTGTCCAGATATGAAAGTGCAATCAGGTCAATCCAGGTCCCACTGCTCTTCCTTCAGCAGTGCATGAACTGCAGGGGAAATAAGCAATGCTCACAGCATGAGGCACTGCTCTTGCTAGCCCTACCCTCTCTTCAGAAGTGAAAACTGTGTCCTGAAGAATAAAGCTGCCCTGGATTTGCACCACAGCAGGGTTTGCTGTGAAGAGGCTCGGGCAGCATGCTCTGGCAAAGGCCTTCTACAGGCCTGGGTGGTTGGGGACTTGTGCTGAAGAGCCTTAGACAGAGCATCTGCTTTTGGTGGCTCACTGCTGCAGCTCTCCTCAGGCACTGTGGATGCATGTCACAGAATCACAGAATTGTTTGGGTTGGAAAACACCTCTAAGATCACTGAGTCCAACCACCAACCCAGCACCACCATGGCCATTACACCACACCCACCCCTCGAATACAACTTCTTTGCTGCAGGAGTGGTCAGGCACTGGCACAGGCTGCCCAGGAGTCACCATGCCTGGAGGCATGCAACAAAGCAGGTGGACATGGCTCATGGTGACATGGCTGAGTGGCCATGGAGCTGCTGGGCAGAAGGTTGGACGTGATGATCTTAGAGAACTTTTCCAGCCTTCACTGACTCTGTAACACTGCCTGTTTTCCTCAGCCCTCATTGCTGTGGCAGGAGTTCCAGAGCACACTGGGCTCAGCACAGCTTCAGACTCCACAATTACCTTTGCAATAATGAAGCCAATAAAACCCCAAGAGCTAATTTTGCATTATTGCTCTGAAGGAAAACTTTCCCTCTCACCTAATGAAGTTGTCCATCATTGTGCAACCATTACCTGCCTGTGCACAATGTCAGCAGGTTCATTAAAGCTTTGTGAAACCAAGTAGCAGCACAAAACGTCTCTAATTATCACAGGGCTCTTGATATGGGTCTTGACAGATTGAAAAGGCAGCAAGCAACCCTTCATTTGCAAACTATATTCTGCAGGTCTGAAGAACATGCAATAAATAGAATGATCTCAGGGTAAAAACTCCACCTAGGTAGCATAAAAAGAGATGAGTTTGTTGACGCTTTGGTTGTACTTGAAGTTTGTGAGGCTGTGCCTGTGTCAAAGCCCTGCCTGGCCTGAGAGAGAAGGAAAACTGTAAAAAAATCCATCAATTCCTCTTCTCCTTGGCTGATGAAATGAGGTTAATGCCTCCCTCTGTTTGCTTCCAGGAGGTGTGTGCTCAGCTGGTACAATGAGCTTGCTTCCCTATGCCAGCCTCTACACAGAGATCTGCATCCCACGCTGGCACAGCAGGAACCCAACAAGCACTGAACCAAGACAGTGCCCCCTGATGAGGAACCTGCAGCAGCTCTGTGAGGAGCAAAGGCTGAGAGCCCTGGGGCTGAGAGCCTGCACAAGAGCAGCCCCAGAGGGGAGCTGAGCAATGCTCAGCAAGAGCTAAAGGAGCTGTGGGGGAAAATAGGCTGGGGCCAGACTCTGCTCAGTGGTGCCCAGGGACAGCACAAGGGGCAATGGGCACAAACTGGAACCCAGGAGGTTCCATCTGAACAGGAGGAGAAAATCCTTTGTTGTGAGGGTGCTGGAGCAGGCTGCCCAGAGAGGTTGTGGAGTCTCCTTGCGTGGAGAGCTTCCAAGCCCAGCTGGGCACTGTGCTGCTGGGCAAGCTGCTGTGGGTGCCCTGCTTGAGGAGGGGGCTTGGACTGGATGATCTCCAGAGGTCCCTTCCAACTGCTACCATGCTGGGGGTCTGGGATGCTGTAAATTATTCAGGATGTGCACATCTGAGAGTCTACCTTCAACACTGCGACAGAGCCCTGGCACAGGCTGCCCAGGAGGTTGTGGAGTCTCCCTCTCTGCAGATATTCAAACCCCACCTGGATGAGTTCCCTGTGCGATCTGCTCTGGGAGATGCTGTTCTGGCAGGGGGCTGGACTGGATGAGCTTTGGAGGTCCCTTCCAGCCCCTGGCATGCTGTGATCCTGTGTAACATTCTTATTCATTTGTTTTATCCTTTCCTGAGCTCTGCATCCCAACACACCACACCACCACAGACCATCCTAGCAAAGACTGAACCACAGCATGCTGGAACCACATGGACCTGCTGGAAGAGCCACAAAAAGCTCTTTCCCACATGAGCACAGATTGATTCAGGGCAAAGTGATAAAAAGGTTGCCATTTAATTCAGTTAACCACCATGCAGATGTTTTGCCTTCACAGCATTTACATCTGGTGTGGAGAAAGCTGCAATAAATTGCTCCATCATGATAAAATGCAACTTGTTGGCTTAGGAAAGGGGAAAAAAAGGCAGGAGGTCTTTACACAATGCTGGGTTGAACACATAATGGTAATATTCAGCTGCAAAGAGGGCAGGCATCCTAATTCTACCTGTAACAGCTCTTTCTCTCCAGTCCAAGTGAACTCTAGGCAGCAGCAAAGCAGGCAGCTTCCTAAAGCAGCAGATTATTATGGCAATAACATTAAAAAATAATAACTGAAATCTAAAATCCACATCCCCACTGCTTTCTCTGCCAAGGACAGCAAAGCAGGCTGCCTGCTGCTGCTTCTGCAGAGTGGGAAGCTGCTCAGATAAAGATGTTGCTGAATCCATCTAGCAGCAAGGTCACTTAGCTCAGCCCCTTGGCTGCCTCAGGCCCCCCAGCCCAGCTCTACCATTGACCCCTTGGCTGCCCCAGCCTCCCCAGCCCAGCTCTGCCGTTAGCTCCCTTGCTGGTTGCCCTTCTCTGTGCACGCAGCAGCAGCTCAGTGTCCGTCCTGCAGCGAGCAGTGCAGAAGTGAACAGGGTAGCTGAGGGATGTGCTGTGAGTGCAGAGCAGAGGGGCAGGGTCACCTCCCTGCTGCTGCCCAGCAGGTTTGCAGGCTGCTGCCTGCTGCTGAACCCATGTGCAGGCTGCCAGCCCAGCGCAGTCTGTGCCCAGACAGGAGCCAACCAGAGCCCAGCTGCTTGCTGGGGGCTCCTGAGCACCTGCCCCGGCACAGCACAGGGCTGCAGCTGGGACAGAGCAGAGACACTGCTCTGTTGTACTCAAGTAGTGACACACCAGCACCATGCTGAAGCAAAACCAGACTGCTGCTACAGCAGCTGATAACGTTTGGGGATAAAATATTGTCATAGCCACCCATAGAACAGAACAAATAATGTGAAATATGGGCTTGCTTTCCAAGAAATGCATGCAGAGATCCAGCCTCTTCTTTCAGATGAACCTCCAGCACTGGGAGAAATCTGAAATATGAAGATTTTACACTTCTCAACTTTTTTTTTCTTTTTTTTTTTTTTTAATGCTCANTTTTTTTTTTTTTTTTTTTTTTTTTTTTTTTTTTGTCTCTCAACACTATAAGGAGGTATTGCTGAGGGGCAGAGCAGGTGTTAAACACTGCAACACTAAGGCTGTGGAAAACCAACAATGTATTAGCTGATTTAGCTGCTTCTTACAGTGAAAAAAATACGTATTTTTTGGGTTGTGTTAGACAAAGCACTTGACTGATCTCCTGGCATCTCCTGATAGACACAGGCCTTGAACAACCTGGCTTAGTGAAAGGTGTCCTGCCCATGGCACAAAGGCTGGAACCACAGGGCAGATTTAGACTGGAGATCAGGAAGAAATTCTTTCCAGGGAGGGTGGTGAGATACTGACATAGGTTGCCCAGGGAGGCTGTGGCTGCTCCCTCCCTGGAGGTGTTCAAGGTTGGATGAGGCCTGGAGTGACCTGTTCTAGTGGGAGGTGTCCCTGCTCTTGGCAGTGGGGTGGAACTGGATGAGCTTTGAGGTCCCTTCCACCCCAACCCCAAGCTCATCTGTAATAAACAGAGGCCTTCCCTGTGTGTGGTACCCTGTACCTGTGCCCCCATCAGAGCATTTGCTGTGACACTCCTTTAAGGCACCTCTACAAGAACATGGTCCATGCTTTAAGCTGAGCTGCTTTTCTGACTAGCCCAGAATGCCCTGCAAGGATCATTATGGAGGTACCTACAAGCCCAACTTGCCCCAGAGACTCACAGATTGCACTGGGTTGGGATGGAGCCTCAACCACATCCCTGGGCAACCTGCTCCAGTGTTTCACCACCCTCACTGTGCAGAACTTCCTCCTGATGTCCAACCCTAATCTCCCCTGCTGCACCTTCAAACCATGGCCCCTCATCCTGTCACCACAGGCCCTTCTAAAGAGTCCCTCCCCAGCCTTCCTGTAGGTCCCCTTCAGATACTGAAATGCAGCTCTAAGACCTTCCCAGACTCTTCTCTTTTCCAGGCTGACCAGCCCAGTTCTTGCAGCCTGTCTTCACCATGTGACACAGCCCCATGCCATCACTGTGGAACTCGTGTGATGTCCCCCTAAGGCAAGAGCAGTCACATGCAGGTCCTTGAGGAGAGCTAGCTGTGCTTATTCACGACCCAAAATTACTGAAACCCCACAATGCTGGGCCAGAGAGTGCAGAGCTCTGCAGTGAAGCCAATCTACACCGCATAAATTATGTGGCAGACACACTCCTGCTGTATCAGTCTGTCCTGGCAACCAACTCCAGCACGTAAGGAGCCAACTGTACCTCCTGGAAACACACAGCACCAATCTGTAGATGCTATCACAAAAGCAACTTTCACACATCAACACAAGCTCAATTCAACAGCAAAGCCTGCCCAAGAAACCATCTTGGCACAGAGAAGATGAGCTGTAGTTAAGGCTGGGTACAAGAGTTGGAAGGTGAGGATTGTCCAGGCAGCTCTCAGCCACCACCACTCTGAGCCGTGAAAGCTCTCTGCATCTCTGTGCACAGACTCAGAGTGCTTTAGGCTGGAGGGCCCTTTGGAAGCCAGCTGGAACCCCCCTGCAGCAAGCAGCCACACAGCCTAGACCAGGGCAGATTCAGTTCTTTACAATGACAGGGGCAAAACACTGCAAGAGACTGCCCAGAGAAGTGGTTGAGGTCCCATCTCTGGAGACTGTCAAGATCAGACTGATTGTAGCCCTGGGCAGCCTGATCCAGCTGGGGGTGTCCCTGCTGACTGTGGGATGGTTGGACAAGATGGCCTTGGAGGGTCCCTTCCAGCCCAATGCAGTCTGTGAATCTGCAAGGAGAGCAGGTTGACTCCTGCACTCTGCAAACATCAAAACCTGCTTCAAGGTAGCCCCAGGTGCAGCGTGGATGTCCCCAGGGAGAGATGCACTCTCTTGCTGGTCTGAATCTATCAAAAGCAGGTGGTCATGACCACAGCCTTGCTGCTCTTTGCTGGGCTCTTTAGCAGCTGCTGGGTATTTAACACCCAGCTAAGAGGCCCAGGGCTGACAGCAGGTTCTCCTGGCTGTGCTCTGTGGCTGCAGCCAGAGCAGATGTGAAGCCTGCAGTCTTGTGTGTGCCTGCTTCCTCTGTCTGAAGAGCTCCTTCCTCTGTCTGAAGAGCTCCTTCCTCCCCACTCTCTTGTCCTTTGGAATTCTTCCTGCCACTCACTGCTAGCAGTCAGGAACTCTCCTCAGGACAGATGGGGGAACATATTCAGCAGAGCAAAACAGAGGAGCCTTCTGGTTTTCCCCATCCTTTTTCCTACTCCCTTCAATTTGTTTCTCCTGGGACTTCCCATAGGTAACTGAGCAATGCAGCACGCCCAATCCCAGTCCCACTTCTGGAGAGAAAACCCAGGAAGCAAAAGAATGATCTTATTTCTCCAAAATAACTGCAATTTACAGCACTAGCAGTGAGAAAGCAGGCAGATCAGCTCCAAGCACTGAGAGGGCTGTTACTCAGTGCTGGAACTATGGCAATGCATCCTGCTACAGAAATACAGCAAAGCTGAAGCAGCTCCAAAAGCAGATGGTGCAGCACTGCCCAAGCAGTGGCTGGAGCTGGCCAGGAGGCCCTAGACCAGGGGCTCTGCTGCAGGGGATGCCAGCACAGGGCAGAGGTCACATCACTGCAGTGGTAGGACTCCAGGAGGCATCATTGTTGCAGTAGGAGAAGACCTCTAAGGTTACTGAGTCCAACCCAAGACCAGCCTAACAGCACCATCGTCATCAAGCCATGCCCCACAGGGCCATGAACCTTGAACCACACATTCCTCGAACCTCCAGGGGTGGTGACTCCACCACCTTCCTGAGCAGCCTGTTCCAATGCCTCACAACTCTTTCTGTGAAGAATTATTTCCTAATGTCCAACCTGAACCTCCCTTGGCACACGTCCTCATTCCAGCAGCTAGGGAGAAGAGACCAACCTCCACCTGGCTCCTTTCAGGGACTTGTGGAGAGCCAGAAGGTCTCCTCTCAGCCTCTTCTTCTCCAGTCCCCTCAGCTGCCCCTCCCCAGCCCTGTTCTCCAGACCCTTCATCAGCTTTGTTGTACTTCTCTGGACCTACTCCAGCCCCTCAATGTCCTTCTTGGAGTGAGGAGCCCAAGCACCTGCTCCACCATCTCAATATCCTATCAGGAGCTCCATTCTACCACAACTTCTGTCCTGCAAGTTGTGCTCAGCATCATAAGGTGACCAAATCGGTGGGGAAATGTATGGATCTTCCAGGTGCCTCAGGAATTCCGAGGACATACTCTCCAAACATTAATTTCTTGAATCACAACTCAAGTGTGAGCTGCCACAAGGTTAAATCATTCTTATTTGGTTCCAGAAACACAAGGACCAGAAAGAAAACCGAATTGTGACATCTTTTGACAGCTTTGCTTTGTCCCTACTACATTTTACATCTCCAAGCCATTAAATCCCTCAGCTGCTATTCACCAGGCCTGCAAACAACTAAATTGCTGCCCCCTCGGAGTGGATCATGCCCTCCTATTGAACCTCTTGGATTCTCCCACTGGAGATGACTGCATAATGAAAACTGATCCTGCTTTCAACCAATTAAGGCTGGCATCTGAGGTGCAGTAGACATTGTGCAGCAGAAAACAAATGCACGGCTGCGTTTCAGCTATACTGAAGGGTAACCAAGAGAAAAGGCAGAGCAGAATGTCCTGCTGGACCATTTCTGGACTTTCTTTGGAACAGATCTAAAGAAAAAAAAAAAAAAAACCAACTCAGGGTTAAGGTGATAAAAGTCAAATGGGAATTAATTTGGAAAGAGTCCTCTCATGGGCTAGGGCTGGGGCAGCCACCAGGCAAGTGACAGAGGTTGTTTGAACTCCTCTGCTCCCCGGAGGGAAGAGAAAGGGAAGAAGGGACTGGTGGGGTGGGAAAGAAACTAACCCAGCTGGGATGGAAAAAAGAACAGTGCCGTGGAACAGAGACACAAACCAATGTGGAACACAAGCCCTGGTGGCAGTGATGGCACCATGGGCACCACTGATGATGGGGGCAGGAACCAGGCAGGTCACAGCCTGGACTTAGCAGCAGAAGGGAACTGGATTCAGGAGCACAGGGATGGGGACAGAAATCAGAAGGGACAGATCCCTCCTGGGAAGAAGAGGTCTGCGTCAGTGCCTGTAGCCCATGTGTTAAGAAGCTGAAGGAGGTTCCAGGTTGTATGAATATTGAAGAACTATTTATAATCTTGAGGCTAAATGTTGTGACGTAAGTAAATGTCTGCTAAGCAGCAAAGTGCTCTTAGCAAATGCCTGCCTTCCTTCAGCAGACATTGAGGCTCTTCCAAGAGATGGCTGAGCAGGACCTTGCTTCAGGTGTAAGCCCAAGGAAATGAACAGCACTAGTGACAGCATCTGTAGAAACCTAAAGCTATTGCTTTGGAAGCTCTCAGGGTAAGGCCAGGGTGAGTAGTGGAGAGTGAACCTGCTGTTTCCTTCCTACATGAGACAGCTCTTTGCTAGCTCCTTCTCTTTTAGAGATGTTGCCCCCTCCCCAGTGACCATAGAGGAATCTTTGCAACTAGGGTGCACAGCATAAATGACATTTAGATGGCTGCTAACAGGTATCAGGTCCTGTCAGTTACTGCCTGCTTTCTTCCTGACAAGAGCCCCAAAATTCAAGTGATAGAAGGGGGACTGCCAGAAAGGAAGAAAAAGGATGCAGGCTTTAAAAAATGCTAGAGGCAAGCAAAGAAGAATGAGGCTTTTGGCTCCTGGGGACCATCTTAAGGCCCCCGAGGCATTTGAGGACTGGACACAGCAACAGCAGCCACTGCTAAAGGGCTTTGGAGAAAGAGCAGCCTGACAGGTGCTTGAAGGCAACTGTGCTGACACATTGGGCATGAGAACTGGAGCTTGGAGAAAAGAGAAATTCAGAGCACAGAAGTATTTGAGTCATGGCCTTGTTTTTTAAAAGCACTCTGAAATTTGTGATGAGAGAGACTTAATCAGCAGGAGAGAGCAGCTGAAAATGCTTAGAAAAGAAGGCTAATACCTAGAAACAGGAATTAGTTAAGGAAAGGAGAGGGAGGGAAGGCAGCACAATGAAAATAAGGGGCAGAGAAGAGGGAGCAGAGGATTCATCAAGCAACAACACTAACAGCAATGATGAAGGTGATGAAAGATCATCAATCACCACAGCACCAACCCCAAAACTGCTTGTGAGGCTAAGGAAGTCTCAGATTCTTTGCCACCAGCATAAATTCAGTTCCTGGCCTCACGTTACCACGTAGGTGATATTTCCTGCATGTTTACTCCCCAGGCAATTCCTTTGCTACCGAGATGCTACCTCCCAGCTCAACACAAAAGAGCACCTTACATAAGTGGCATTTGTGCTCAGCACAGGTAACAACGTCTCCATGCACTGCACAATGAAATCACTCATCAGAACCAAATTCAGTTGCAGAGCAGGAAGAATCCCA
The DNA here is from genome assembly GCA_013396835.1 of Psilopogon haemacephalus. NCBI lineage: Eukaryota > Metazoa > Chordata > Aves > Piciformes > Megalaimidae > Psilopogon > Psilopogon haemacephalus. The sequence continues at coordinate 472,607 of VWZI01020335.1, read as the reverse complement.
TCTACATCTCCCAGGTATGAGCCAGGCAGCATCAAATGGAAAGAGTTTCATTTCCTTCCTGGTTTATAACATGCTAAAAGCAAGCTGAAAACACTCTGGGTGGGCCTTCTGTGTTGAGTGCATTAAATGTGTCCTTGCACTCACCTGTCCTTGCAAGAGTGATTTCCTTCACTTCTACAGGAGCTTGCTTCTTCACTAAGGTTAAAACACTGAAGTGCAGTCCAGAACCTGGTATTACATACTTTGGACAGTGGGAAGAGTATGGGAACCCTCCAGCATTCCACTAAGAAGTGACCCCCAAGTAATCCCACCTCCTCTGCAAGCTGATTGAAGTGGAGATGATCAGTTACACCTACAAAATGTGTGTGTGTATAAATACACATCTATCTCAACACAGCTCAGAGCGTTGGTCTGTGTTTTGAGGCAGGGGCAGCAGCAGCTAGAGTTGGTGACCATAACTAGGACTGGCTGTGCTGCGTCGGGGCAACGCACTGGGTGTGGAGATGCAACCTCTCGAGGAGGTGAGCAAGCAGGGGTGGCAGCCAGCATGGTGTGAAGTGGCAGGTGACGTGTTGGGATTCACTCAGTGACACTGCCGAAGCCACAGAGCACCCAGGGGCTCCAAACAGGTGGCTGCAGAAGTAGAGAGCTGAGCTAGGAGAAGCAGAGCACAAAGCAGCCTGGGCACAACCTAGTAAAGCAGCAGAGTCATCTGTGATCCCCTAGGCTGATGGAGCCAAGAGGGGAGAAAGGCTAAGAATGAAGGATCTGACAGGGGAGGGTTGGGTGCACTCAGCACAAAAGAGGCTGGAGGAAACCAGTGGAAAAAGCAAGAGGCTGAGAGGAATCTCGGATTGCCCTAAGAGGTTGTGGATTCCTCCTCCCTGGAGGCCTTCAAGGCCAGGCTGGATGGAGCCTTGAGCAAACTGGACTAGTGGAAAGTGTCCCTGCCCATGGCACAGCATTGGAAACAGATCTTTAAGATCCTTTCCAAATCAAACCATGCTATGAATCCTGGGGGCAAGCTGAAAGGACACAGGAGGGGCTCAAGAGCTGCTTCCCTTTATCAGTTGGACTTGATGCTCTCAAAGATCTCTACCAAAACGATTCTGTGATTATTTTTGTCACCAAACAATGCAGACACCCTTGTGCTTGGCCTGACTGTGCTCTACCAGTTTCCAGCAGCACCATCCCCCCTCCCCAGATCTCTCCCAGCATGGGGGGAGAGATGAGCAGCATCCCACTCTGAATGCTGAGAGGTATGACAGATGTTGGAGGGAATTAACGTGCCTAAAGATAAACACTACTGACTGCAAACAATTAAGATGCTGGGGGAAGCTAAAGACCATAGTGAAGCCCTTACAGCACCAGCCCGGGTGGCTGGTATTAGTGTTTGGATTAAGAGGGAAAGGAAAGGAAACCAAAAGCAGAAAGTCTGCATGATTCTAGAATTCTGATTTGAATGTTGCTCCCCCTGCAAATGCACATCAAGCTGCGCTGAAAAAGAATTTAGAAGGCAGTGAGTGCTACTCACTACTATCTCCTGCTATCAAAGTTCAGCTTTTCCTCCTATTTTTCCTACTGTTCAACAGCCCCAAATGACTGCAGGAGCCACTAATCCACTCCAAGCCATCAGCAATTCGCTTCAGGAGTAAAAGCACCTTTGAGATATTTCAGCACTACTCAAATAAACCATTTTAGAAGCATCTGCTGTCTGAAAAAGTAGCAGATAAGGATGGGTGCTTGAGAGACCCACACACAGCTGTCCTGTACTGACAGAAGTGGGACAGCTTCATCCTCTCTCCTCCAGTTCCATCTATGGATGAGCAAGGGTTTAATGCTCACCTTGCTCAAAGTTTCATTCCTACAGTCAACTGGTGCATACTGACAGAGACTTTGGGAATGTACAAAGTGAATAGAGGCAGACCAGGTAAATTAAATCATCAGGTTCTCACAGATCTTCCTCAATTAGCTGCTTTGATTCCTGCCATGGCAGGGTGGATCCAGGATAACTGACAGGCAGAGCCATAACGGGCACGCAGATGGACTTTATGGACAACATGAAGGGAGGGAAGAGATGACTCTTGGCTGGAGCTGCCTTGAAAAAATGGCTGAAAGCAGGGGCATTGGCAACAGCAGAACAGTTTAGAAGCCCCTCACAGCCAAGTTGCAGCCCTTTACCAGCACTGAACTCCCTGCCCCTATCACCCTGCACCGTGCAACGAGATGCCCTGAAGGCTGCGGAGCCGATCCGTGTGCCGTCCCTCCAGCCACACGGCGCCTGCCGAAGTTAGGGGCTGCCGCCTTTGTCTGGCACACAGGAACACCAGGGCTGGGCTTCTCCCCCAGCACAGAAGCTGAACGACAATCGTCAAGACACTGCATTACACATCCTGGGGCTGCCTTCTGCTCCCTTCATTCAGCACGGGCAGGGAGCACCCCGAGCCAATCTCGGCACCTCTGTGAACGGGCAGCAACCCGCGGCTGATCCCCAGCAGAGCTTACCAGGTATGTGCCACGGTGAAGCGCCGGCGCTGGCGGATGCTCTTGTTCACCAGCAACTTTCTGAAAAAGCAGGGAGAGTTCCTCGGGGAGCTGCGAGGAGAAATTTTGGGAGACGTAGGTCTGTTCCCGGGCAGCTTGGGGAGCTCGAGCTCTAAGTGCATTTGTTCTTTGAAAGTCCTGATGTAAATCTCGGACTCGGGCGTAGCGAGTTCCCTAGAAGCATCTTTTGCCGTCATAGCTCAGGCTTCGTGCGAGCTCTCACCGCTCGGAGCAGGAACCAAAGGCGGAGGAGAGCCGCTGCGAGCCGGGCGCAGCTCGCCCCTGCTCATTCAACAGGGCTGCGCTCCCAACCGCAAGGCTGCCCGAAGCGCCGGCGGCACAAATCGAAGGCTGCTAAGGCAGGGCTGTCAGAAAAGCCTCTGCCAGCCCGGCTCTCCCTCTGAAAATGCGCCAGAGTGTTTGTGTGTCAGCAGCTCCCCGCGGATGCGGCGCTGCCTGCCAGGCACACGCCGAGGCGCGCCGGAGCCATTCAGCCCCGCGCACCAGCTCATGAAAAATGCATGCAGCCAGCTCCAGATCCAGCTCCAGATCCAGCTCCAGATCCAGCCCTCCTACGGCACTTGGGCTTCACGGCCAAGAGACGCCGGCGTTTCTTCAGGGTGCGCTCCAAGCCCAGGAACTCCCTGCCCTCGTCGCCAGCCAAGTAACCCAGTTCATTCAGCGTGCCTAAGAAAGAGGGCTTCATTCACAATTAGCAGGGTGCTGCAGTAGCTCCACCCATGCCGTGCTTATTGGCTCGATATTATTTTGATAACTGGACTCCCTTCAGCCCTGCCTTGTGTGAGGAGCGCGTCAGGTTCTCATGAAATATTCAAGAGCCGTCTGACACCATGACAGGGCTCCTGGGCACAGCCCGGGCACAGCCAGCGCGACCCCCAGGAGGGCAGCAGCAGAGCACAGCACTCAGGGTGGGCCAGGAGGGTCTGGCGGGGAAAAAAACAAAGCACAAAGCGAGGACCAGCGCTCTGCAAGGACAAAACCAAAGCACAGCACAAAGCGAGGACCAGCGTTGTGCAAGGACAAAGCGCGCAGGAACGCGTGCAAGAACGCGGGGATGAGCTGAAGGGTGGCAGAGCAGCGCTCAGTGCTTGGCTGGCTGCTGGTCAAAGGGCAGAAACACCTCCAGACGCTGCCCAGCCCTGAGCCAGCAGCCCAGCAAGAGGGAAACACCGAGGGATGGGGGAAGCTGTCCCTTCCATGCAAATTAATGCAAATTGATTTAAGTGATGTATATATATATAAAAACACAAACTTCAAGATTATGTTTTTGTGTCTGGACATAAACAGCATGAAACCAACTTCCACACTTGCAAGGCTTGAGAACCAAAAAACAATGCAGGAAGTTAAAGGCAGGGTTTGATGCTGACTGTAGGAATATATTAAATCCAACAGGGAGTGGCAGAGCATCTTTTTTAAAGCAGGTGACCTTAAAGATAAGTACAAATTCTTTTTAAAGGAGAAAGGCAGTGAGGAGTGTCCCCAGCCAGCACTCTGATCTGCATGGATGGGGCTGGTTACACAGCAGAGGCATCCATTACACCACAAATTCCCCCCAGTCCCTCTTCATTCCAGGCTTGTTTTCACTCATATCCCAAAGCATTAGTGTTGCCTTCCTCAGCTTCCAGCAGAAGGCCTGCTAGAGAGCTCCCCTAGAGCAGAGGCTCCAGAGGCATTACAGATACCCTACCCAAACTGCTGCCAGCTCATTCACCAGCCATGTATATTTAAAAACAGGAAAATGGCCCCAAAAGAGGAAGACCTTCCTGAGCTCAACCTGAGAGCCCCAGCAGTGCAGTGCTATTTAACACCAAGAGGCTCAGGCAGCAGAAGAGGAACGTTTGATGGCACCGTGGCAGGCTGTGGTCTGCTACTGTCCATCTCCACTGCACTGGCAGCCACTGAGAAGACAAAGAGAAGCCACAGCTATGGTGAGTCATAAAGAAAATCCACACAGGATGCTGAGAATCTGGAATTGTAAATGGGAAAAGTGAAGTTTCTAACTGCCCAGGAAGCAAAACAGGATATAGGAAGGGGTTTAAGGAGAATCCATCTAAGATCAGGGAGGGCATTTCCACGCCTGTTCACAAAGCTATTAAAATGGTGAGGAGAACAAAGGGAAACTCACCTTTGAAAAGCACTCTGCAATAAAACAGCCTGCACAAAGGCTCCCTCCCTTACCTGAATGCAGAGAGATTTCACCAGCAGCATCCATTAAAGCTGTGCTTCCCGTTATTTGGGACACTCATAAATTAGCAATGAGATGTCAGCCCCACAGCATGCAGAAGGAACCGTGCTGAGATGTGCACAAGCTGCTGATGGAGCAAAGAAATGCAAGGCTAAGCTGATGAGATGGGAAAAGGAGGCTGGGGAAAGGAAGCTTCCACGCTCCCTTAAAGAATGAAAAAAGAGGTAGTGGGGTGACCATCTCTGCAGACACTCCAAACCCTTCTCTAGGTGAACCTGCCTCAGCAGACAAGTAGGACTCCATTTCCAGAGGTCCCTTCCAGCTTCCATCACTCTGTGGTTCTGTGAAAAGGCAAAGTGCCACCTGCTGATTTGGGTAGCCACATGTAGGTGCTTCTCCAAGCCAGCTCTAGGACATCATTTGCTCAGCACACACAACCTCAAAGTACTTGGAAGGCTGATCCTTAGCACAGAGCATCTCTTCAAGATCTCCCAGCTCTTGGTGACAACAGGAGCAAATAGCTGCCTGCTGTAGAAGAGCTCTTTCTTGCTTCAGCAACCATGCTTCATGCTGCCAACTTCTGATGTTGCACAGACAGGACCATGCAGGCAGCAGCTGTACAGCCTCAAGTGATGTGCAGTACTGGAATTCTCTAAACATACTGCTTGACTCCAGGATAAGCCAAGATGAGGTGAGAACATCTCAAGAGTCCCCTTCTCTGGAAGCTTTTGAAGCCACATGGACACATTCCTATGATCCTGCTTTACCAAGGGGGTTGGACCAGATGATCCCCAGAGGTCTCTTCCAACCCAAAGCTGCTGGGACTCTGTGGCATGAGCTAACTGGCATGAAGCTTGGAACTGGAATGACTTTAGAAATCATTGTGACAAACAGAATCTGCTGAGGTTACTGTCAGCAACAGGAGGTAACAGTAGAGACAACACAGAGTACCAGAGGGCCTGAAAAGGTGAGCAGATACAAGGACCAGTTCACTGAGGCTGCCCTATTAGCAAAGAGAAATGGGCAACAGGCATCTCACTCTTTCCTGAGCTGCTGCAATGTCCCAGTGGCACAGTGGAATGCAGTAATTCACCAGTGCAGGTCGAGAAAAGTTCTCCTCCCTCTTTACTCAACCCTAATGAGGCCACATCTGCACTACTGGGTCCAGTTGTGGACTTCCCAGTTGAAGAGAGACAGGAAACTACAAACAGAGTCCAGTGGAGGCTACAAAGGTCCTGAAGGACCTGGAGCAGCTCTGTGAGGAGCAAAGGCTGAGAGCCCTGGGGCTGAGAGCCTGCACAAGAGCAGCCCCAGAGGGGAGCTGAGCAATGCCCAGCAAGAGCTAAAGGAGCTGTGGGGGACAAGAGGCTGGGGCCAGACTCTGCTCAGGCCAAGGGGCAATGGGCACACAGTGAAACCAAGAACCATGCATGCAATTCCTCATCAAAGGCTGGTCCTTGTGGTGCTGACTGCATTTGCTAACTACCACCATGATTTACCTGTTTCTAAGTCCTAATTGCCAGGATAAAAGAAAATGCCAGGGAAGAGGCAACTGTGCAGTGTTCTTCATGCTTCAGCAGTGGTTAGTTTGCTTTCCACAGCCCTTTCATCAGTTGCAGAGTAACTGGAGACCTACCCAACACACCCTCTAGAAGTACACTGCGATAAAAGCAGTTATAGGGAGCTCTCCTCTCTGGCACAGGTTGTCCAGGGAGGTCATGGATGCCATGTAGGCTGGGGCCTTGAGAGCAACCTGGTCTAGTGGAAGGTGTCCCTGCCCATGGAAGGGGCGTTGAGACTAGATAACCTTTAAGGTCTCTTCAAATCCAAGCCATTGTATGAACCTATGAAGTGAAACAGGTTCTTAATCAAGTAGAGCTTCCCTTTCAGAGACCCTTGCTTTCTGTTGCCTGTTTTCACAAGCAAAATAAAGATCTTTTGGAAAATGAAGCCTCTTGCTTGTGCCAAATGTATAAAAGAAACACAGATTCCCCCTCTTGCGCAGCTTTAATTGCTGTTCCAGCAACTTGCTGTCTAAATACATCCCATAATGTATGCTCCTGAAGCAATCAAGAGCCTGTTCCTTTGCTCTGCTTAGCCCCTTATACACATGTCAGTGTTTGCTTGGTTCAAACCTAGCACCTGTGCAAGCACAGCACTGTAAAGGTCACTTACAAGAGAGAGCCACCTCTAGAACCCTGCTTAGTAGTTGAGGATGCACAAGAGGAGGACTTCATCTGCCTCTTCAAAGCCAGATTCCTTCTTCTAAAACACTTCTGAGGTACAGAGTCCTGTTGGGGCAGCAGCCTTATAGAATCTCAGCTGAGGGCAGATGGGTTGGGAGAGGATGGACAATGGACTTCCAGGTCAGAATCTCCAGCAGCCAGTTAGCTTCATTAGCTCTGAGAGAGGAACCTGATGCAGCTTCAGGCCATTGTTCCTTGGGAGAAGAGACCAACCCCCACCTGGCTCCAGCCTCCTTTCAGGAGCTGTTGAGGCCCAGAAGGTCTCCCCTCAGCCTCCTTTTCTCTGGGCTGAACCCCTCCAGCTCCTGTTCTCCAGACCCTTCACCTGCTTCATTGCCCTCTCTGGACACAGTTAGGCTCAAAGGCACTCTGCACACCAGGCCCTACAAACCTTGACCTTTTTACCCTCCTTGCCTTTGCTGTGACTGTAGAAGGTAGGAGAGAGTCAAGAAAATGCAAACAGTCAGTGGCACTAGACCAGAAGTCAGGTAAGGAGCCTGCAGTAAAGGAGGGAGTGCATCTGTGGTGGAAATGTCACAGGCCTGACGTGGATGTGATCTTCAGCTTGGTGCCTAAGGCAGAAGATGTAACTGCAGCATGAGCCTGCACTGGGAATAAATCAGAGCAACCCAGGGAACGGGAGACAGGCAAACCTGTGAGGGGGAGCCAAGTGAATCAAAGAGAAGAGAGGTGTCTAGGAGGAAACCTAGAGCAAGACAAAAACCCCAACCTATGGATGAGCTGGAAGCTGCAGACAGGTAAAGCCAGCCAGGAAAACAGGTGCCAAGGAACTGCTTCCACGTGAAAAGAGAAGTTGCTGTGGATGAAAATGTAAGGATGGGAAATGACTGCCAAGGCTTTAAGCCACAAGCAATGGGTGGTAAGGAGGGGAAGGTGACAGTGATGTGAGAAGAAGATCTGGATACAGCACTGCTAAAACCTGGAAAAGATGCCAAGACAACAAAACCAGAGGCAGAGTGATGGTTAAGAATGTGTTTGGGGTGGAAAACTGAAACCTTTCCAGCAGGGTGTGAGCTCTCCAGACACAACACAAGGGGAGGAAAAAGGGAAAAGCAAGGTGGAGAGTACAATCTGAAGAGATTGACACAAGAGGAAAGCTTAAGAGGTGTATTTCAGGTCTTCATTTCCCTTCTGTCATGGCCAAGAGGCAGGCTAGGTCCATTCCACCACCAATGACATTAGAATCAGTATTAGCTAATTCTACTCCAGTCCTAGCCCTAATTCACTTTTGGCTCCTCAGAGCAGCAGCAGATTTGATGTTGGCCTGTACTTGAGCACACACCAGTGAGTGCCATTTTAAGCCATCACACCAAATCCTGATGCTTTATGATAGTCCTTTGGCCTGAAGGAGCACTCATCACTGACTCCAGCTGCTTCCTCCTAACACCAGGGCACAGCCACAACACAGCCCAGGTGTAGTGGGTTTGCAGTGACCTGCCCCCCCACCTTTTAGAACCCCGGCTAAAACTCAGAAAAAAACACACTGGAAGTTAATAAATGAAGCTTATATTTACAGCAATGCAAATAGACAAGCAAATATTTACAAGATATAACAGATATTTACAGAAATATACAGTAAAAAAGGAATACAGACACCACACCCCCCCTGGAGACCAAAATCCCCAAGAGAGGGAAACCAAACCCCCCTGTACCACCTCTCCCTCCTTCCCCCAGCTTTATCTCACCACTTGATGATGCTGCAGATAAGCTGAAGATGGGTCAGAAAGATTAGTGGCAGGAAGGAATGAATGGGTTTAGTAATTTTACTCTGAATTAGTTCAAAGGCAGAGAGACAAAGGAAAGAAGCTGCTGAAGCCAGCACGGACCCAGAGCCGACTGAACTGCACAAGCACACTGCCTTATCTGGATGTTTTGGGAACATTCTAAAACAACCTTCTTTCTTCTTTCTCAGTCAAACTGGGTGAAGGGACACAGTGTTTAATTTCTCACTCAAATTCTCCAATTAGCTCAAACCAACACACCAGGGAGCAAACCTCCAGAACACACAACACAAAGTCAGTGCTGGAAAATGTCAATGTAACAGCACAGAAATTGTGACCAGGAGACTGTAAAGAGATCTTGATGCAGTCAACTTTCCCAGCCCTGCCTCAATTAGGGTTTCTTTAATAGCAGCCTGAGCAAAGCCCAAAGCAGGAAAGTCTTTGGGTCAGAAGTGGGATTCTTAAGGGTGCTGGCTGGCTAAAGGTGAGGCAGAGTGTGGCCAGGTGGCCAAGAAGGCCAACAGCATCCTTAGCTGGGTCAGCAAGAGTGTGGCCAGCACGACTGGGAGAGGCTTTGTCCCCCTCTACTCACCACTGGGGAGGCCACACCACAAGTGCTGGGCTCAGTCTTGGGCCCCTCTCCAAGGACATTGAGGGGCTGGAGCAGGTACACAGAAAGGCAAAGGAATTGCTGGAGGACCTGGAGAACAGGTCTGGTGAGGAGCAGCTAAGGGAGCTGGGGGTGTTTAACCTGGAGGAAAGGAGGCTGAGAGAAGACCTTCTGACTCTCTACAACTCCCTGAAAGGAGGCTGAAATGAAGTGGGGGTTGGTCTCTTCTCCCAAGGAAGAAGTAACAGGACAACAGGAAATGGCCTCACCTTGCAGCAGGCAAGGTTGAGGTTGGACATGAGGAACAGTTCCTCCACAGAAAGGGTTGTCAAGGTCTAACTCAAGCTGCCCAGGGCAGTGGTGGAGTCCCTGTCCCTGGAGGGATGGAAAACCCATGTACTGCAGGACTCTGCCTGCTGCCAGCAAGGATCCACATACAGAAAGCTGGGCCAGGACCTCAAAGGGGACACAAAGGAAGCTGGGGAGGGACTTTTAACAAGGGCTTGTAGTGATAGGGTGAGAGGGAAAGGATGGAAGCTGGAGGAGGGCAGATTTACACTGGAGACTGGGAAGAAATTCTTTCCAGGGAGGGTGGTGAGACACTGGCACAGGTTGCCCAGGGAGGCTGTGGATGTCCCCTCCCTGGAGGTGTTCAAGGCCAGGCTGGATGAGGCCTTGAGCAACCTGAGCTAGCAGGAGGTGTCCCTGCCCACAGCAGGGGGGTTGGAAGTAGATGACCTTTAAGGTCCCTTCCAACTCAAGCTATTCCAGGATTCTGTGAGTCTGACTGCCAAAACACAAAGCATTTTGATGCACATCACATCTGCTGTGGGTTTTCAAGCTGCACCATCTACGCTGCAAAACTTAAAGCAACTTGTTTGCAACAACCCAGACCACCACCAGAACCTTCTTCTGCAGCACTCAAGTACACCTAGTGCCATGGAGAGGCTGAGAAGCAGAAGGAAGCTCTCCAGGTACCAAAGCAAAGGCAGTTAATCATTCAGAAGCTATCATTAGTCAGTATATTAAAAGACAAAAGAAAGTTGTGTCAAATTCTTGTCTGATTCAGCTTTTGTATCAACTCTATTTCCATCATCTCCCTTTATTTTCCATTCTCGGGAAGATGAAGTTTGAACATAATATTTCAGGAGCTTCATTGTCTTTGAGGAATTCACAGTGACTCACTTCTTGCCACACACAGACAGCTCCAGTTGTCTTATTCCACTTTGCATCAAGGCATATAATTATTACTGAATCATTAAGAGCTGGGTCTGTGTGCCTACAGCTACCTCTCTTTGCAACGACTGCTGCTCCAGAGCCCAGCCTGCTGGGACCTGGCAAGGTCCTGTGCACAGCACCAATAGTTCTTCTGCAGCCACAGCTACTCACAGAAGGCAGCTGTGTGCTGGTGAGCTGTGCTGCCATCTCCTCACTGCATCCATGAGCTCCTGATCCCCAGCCTGCTGGGACCTGGCAAGGTCCTGTGCACAGCACCAATAGTTCTTCTGCAGCCACAGCTACTCACAGAAGGCAGCTGTGTTGCCATCTCCTCACTGCATCCATGAGCTCCTGATCCCCAGCGTGCAGGGGGTTGGCAGGGACCTTGGAGATCAACCAGTGACACCTTCCTGCTCAAGCGGGGCACCCACAGCAGCTTGCCCAGCAGCACAGTGCCCAGCTGGGCTTGGAAGCTCTGCACACAAGGAGACTCCACAACCTCTCTGGGCAGCCTACTCCAGGCCTCCAGCACCCTCACACCTCCTGTCCACATGGATTATGGTTTGTGCCCACTGCCCTTTATCCTGTCCTTGGGTGCCACTGAGCAGAGTCTGGCCCCAGCCTCTTGTTCCCCACAGGTCCTTTAGCTCTTGCTGAGCACTGAGCCCTCTGGGGCTGCTCTTGTGCAGGCTCTCAGCCCTCACAGAGCTGCTTCAGGCCCCTGAGCATCTCTGGAGCTTCCACCAGACTCCCTCCACTAGTTCCCTGTCTCTCTTGAACTGGGGAGCCCAGAACTGGATTCAGTGAAGACAGTAGAGGAGGAGAAGCTCCCTCAGCCAGCTGGCCACAGTCCTCTTCACACAGCCCTCTGGGCCACAAGGGCACAGTGCTGGCTGAAGGGGAGCCTGCTGCCCCCCGGCCCCCTCTCTGCGGAGCTGCTCTCCAGCAGGTCACCCTAATCTCTACATAAACAGGATCACCTTCAGCACTGGGCTCACCTTGTTACTCATCCCAAAAAGGGATGTGTGACCATGTAAGCAGATTAAGCCTCATCAAATCAAATAAATGCAAACTAGGAAAAGGATTTGTTGTATTTAGACAACTAAATAAAACCTGTGTACAAAAAGACCTTGAGAAAATACTGACAGTTTTAGTTCAAAACCTAGGACAAATCCAACATTTCTCCTTCCAACTCCTCTGTCCCAACTACATCACAGGTAAATCCTACTTATCTGGCGTGGATCTCCCAGAAAGCAGAAAAATAAAGAAATATCCCAACTGGAAAGAAGATCCAAGAGTTCAAACCCTCACAGCAGCAGACAGTATCTAAATGTAGGCAGCCAAAACCCTTCTCTGTGTGTTTTCATCTGGGAAAATCACTCCAGAGGTAAAGCCAGGAACAGCCAAAGCATCTCTGCAGCAACTTTATTTCAAGACAGGTTTGCATTTGAGCTCTGCATAAATGAGAGGAGCAAGGAGCTCCTGGTAGCCACCATGTCCTGCTATCCTTGTGATGTCAGATGGGGACAGGGTTCACAAACCAGCCTCAAAAGCACAGAAACATTTAGGTTGGAAGAGACCTTCAAGGTTAGCAAGTCTGACTGTTGAGCCAGCACTGGCAGCTCACCACTACACCACATCCCCACAGCTTTTCAGTCCCTCCCAGCATGGGGAGTCTGCCACTGCCATGCCTGGACAAGGCCTTCACAACCCTCTGGAGGAAGGAACTCTTCTTTGTGTTCAACCTAAACCTCCCCTGTCACTTGTTACTAGGGAGAGGAAACCAACCCCATGTGGCTCCAGCCTCCTCCCAGGGAGCTGCAGAGAGCCAGGAGGTCTCCCCTCAGCCTCCTCTTCTCCAGGCTGAACCCCAGTTCCCTCACTGCCCCTCCCCAGCCCTTTTCTCCAGATCCTTCCCCAGCTTCAGTGCCCCTGTCTGGACACTTCGGTGTCCTTCCTGGCGTGAGGGGCCCAAAGCTGAGCTCAGTATTGAGGTGGCCTCATAGCAGGGCAATCCCTGTCCCAGCCCTGCTGGCCACACTCTTGCAGATCCAGGCCAGGATGCTGGTGCCCTTCTTTGCCACCTGGGCACACACTGGGTCACCTTCAGCTGGAGCCTGATCAGCACCCTCAGGTCTTTCTCTGCTGGGCAGTTTCCAGCCCCTCTGCCCCAAGCCTGGAGCATCCATGGGGTTGTTGTGACCCAGCCCCTGGCCTGTCAAGCCTCAGCCCATAGATGCAGCCTGGCCAGATGCTCCTGCAGTGCCTTCCTACCCTCCATCTGATCCAGCTCCTGCCTAGCTTGCTGCCATCTGCAAATCTACTGAGGGTGCCTCAATCCCCTCAGCCAATTTTACCCATTCTGTGATTTAAATAACATTAAAGAGTGGTATAAAAGTCAAAAAGCAGCTTTGCAAGGGTTTTTCCCCTCTCACATCCTGTTTTTCACATCATGAGAAATCAGCTCATCTGTTTTGTTTTCCCAATTCCATGCCTGCAGCACATTTTTTTTTCTATTTTGATCTAGTTCAATTTGAAATGATCCAAGCAAGCAGACCCCAGCCTGTCTCACAGGGAGCTATCCCCCAGTCTGGAACCACACTGAAAACTGAACTAAAGGCATCTCCACAACAGCCTTACCTCCTCTGAACTTCTGAGTTTCATCTGCCTGCTCCTGCTTAAGCTTCCTATTAGAGGAACTGTTTTCATTCCACAGGATTTCCAGATTTCTAATACCCGGGGAGTGGCTGAGCATGAGTAGCCTGCCTACAGCTTTGTATCCTTCCTAATCCTCTGTGCACATCTCCATCCCATTCATCAGTCCAACTTCCCACATCTATCCCTCCCTCAATTAATTGCCTCCAGCCTAAGAGCTTTACCGTGGTCAGCCCTAGCTGAAGTCAGCATCTCTGCTGAAGGTTTACCCTGAGACTCTCCTGCCCAGAATTTGATCGGGTTTGGGTTTGAGGCTGCATTTAATCTGCTGCCCACCACCACCATCTGCAGAACAACCTGCAGCACTGCAGGCAGACACTGACACTACACAGAGCAGCCTCAGCACCCGAAGGGGCTACAGAAAAGCTGGGGAGAGACTTTGCACAAGGGCTAATAGTGAGAGGACAAGGGGGAATGGATTGAAGCTGGGAGAGATCTGGAGGGGAGAGGAGATGGGGGTCAGTTGGTGTGATCTCCCTACTATCAGGTGGCAGAACAAGAGCAAATGGCCTGGAATTGTGCCAGGGGAGGTTTAGTTTAAACTGGATATCAAGAAAAAATTCTTTGCTGCAAGAGTGGTCAGGCACTGGAACAGGCTGCCCAGGGAGGTGGTGGAATTACCATCCCTGGAGGTGGTCAAGAAACCTGTGGACACAGCACTGTGGGACATGGTTTAGTGGCCATGGTGGGGTTGGGTCAGTGGCTGGACTCAATGATCTTAGAGGTCTTCTCTAACCCAAACAATTCTGTGGTCCTTTGTCTGATCCACATCTTCAACAATGTGTGGTTTTCTACATTAGTAAGAACTGACCTTGCAGCTGCATTGGACTTCCACCCTGCATTTAGGATCCTGCCTCTGAGTAGCAGTGCTGCAGCAGCTCCAACTCTTTCATGCTCAGATCTCTCACTTTGTGTTTATCTACACTGAAATTCTCCTATCCCTTTATTGCCAACTCACTGGGCCTCTTAATGCCCATATCATTCCAAAGCTGCTTCCACACACTGGCATTTATCAGCCTCACAGAAGCACAGCCTGCATCTGGGGCATCTTCCATGCAGAACTGGACCACAACACAGAAACCCAAACAAGCCTGGGGACCACATCCTGCTTAGGCCACCCACACCAAAACAAACCTCCATCGTTAAAGGGGGCCTGTCAGAAAGAGAAGGACATTTAGCAGGGCCTGTTGTGACAGGACAAGGGGTGAGCTGCTCCACCCCTCTGATCATTGATGGCCTCCTCTGGACCCACTCCATCTGGTCCTGTCCTCCCTGTGTGCAGAGCTCTGGAGCTGGAGGCAGTACTCCAGGTGAGGTATCACCAGAGCCAAGTGGCAGAATCCCTCTCTCCATCTGCTGGCTTTTTGATGCAGCCCAGGGTGCTCCTGGCCTCTGGGCTGCAAGTGCACATTGTTGGAAGCTACTTGCTCACTTCAGGAGATCGTCAGCAGAAACCCGAGTATGAGTGGAAGTGGTTTGAGTAGCACATCAGCCAAGCAGAACACACACTGAACCACGACAGGGAGAGAGTGCTGCTGCTGCAAGAGAGAGGAGCAGCAATGCCCTCTTGTGTTACAAGGGGAACCGAGGAGAAATCCATTGCAATCCCTCCCCGCTTTCCTGCATCCTTCATGTGCATCCAAAGAGCAGAATCAGTTCATTTCTAGGCCCACATCACGAGCACCCTGCAAGAACACAAACTGCTGCAAAGGGGAACACTCCTAAAATGCTGAAAGTAAAGCAGCTCCTGTATTGTCCCAACCCACAATCCATCCAAAGGAGCTAACTCACTCTGCTCCACTTATCCACAGCAATTAAATGCAAACACTGAACAACTGCCCCTACTGCTTCCTCTTTTGATCTCTGTATCTCATCTATTCAAGTGCAGAGTTTAAAAAGCTTATTTTCAAGAAGAAAACCGTTTTTAAGTGACAAATTAATTTAGGATGTCCTCTGTTACTGTTCAAATGCAATCTGAAATGCCAGCTCTGAAAAGTGCTGAGCTTCAGAGAAGCTAAAAGTAGACTGAGACTTGGAAACAACAATGTGAAGATCTCTCATAGCCAGCAAATGAAACAGTGCAGCATTTACAAACTAGAACCCAAAGCACATCTGAGATGTGAAGTGGCAGTACAGGTGTGGCACTGGAGTGCCATTTCACATGGCACCTGGACATCTAACCTCGTTGCACCAGAGCAATCTACCCTTGTGATTCCAACACAGGAGCACTCAGCACTTTGCCTTCCTCTCCTCTCTCTGGATGAGCTTCCCCAGTGTGCACTTCACTTTCAGTTTCTGGTTTGGAGCTCACCTCTCAACCACCCCCTTTTAACCAGCTCCCCAACAGTTCTCTGGGACTTACTATCAGATTCAGCTGCTTTTGCAAGCCTTTCTTCAAGCCCCTGGAGAAGAACTAGCCAGAGAGACACAGCCTGTTATGTCCATCAGCCCTAGAACAGCCAACCACCATGCTCAACTCCTCTGTCAGCACAACGCCAGTAACACAAATCCTCTGGCTAAGACCAGAGTGCACAACAGAGAACTTCCATGAAGATGCATGAAAAAGTGGTCAGAAGATGTTCTAACAGCAGGAGAATTTCAGGAGGCAGCAATTGCTGTGTAAACGATGTCCATGGCACACCAACAACAGTGACTAGCAGACAAGGCAATTAACCAATGCATTACCAAAACAGCCAACAGCAAAACCCATCCAAAACTTCAAAGCAAGGAGAAGTAGCTTACCAGTCTTGGTAGGTGGTGATGGCAATGCTGGGAGGTGTCAAGAGGGGCAGAGTGGTTGGTCTGCAGATAATGTCCCTGTCTGGTGTCTTGGCTTTTTCTGTTTGCCTTTGGGACAGTGGTGGCAACTGCAGATTACCAGAGCAACACCTCCTCCCTCTCCAGAGGTCTATGCCCAGGGCATGGCTGGAGGTACTGTAGGACTTACTCAGCCCACACTCCAGGTAATCCAGAGAATTCTGCAAAGACAGGAAAAGCCACTGAGGGTCTGCATATCCATGAGGATAAAACACATTCAACTGTTGTTCCTACAGCCACAACCACTCACAAAGCCCCTGACAGGCTGCCTGAGCTGCACTGCTGTTTGATCAAGTTATAAATGAACCCCTGCATGCTAGGGGCTGAAAGGGACCTCTGGAGAGCATCCAGTCCAAGCCCCTGCTCAAGCAGGGCACCCACAGCAGCTTGCCCAGCAGCACAGTGCCCAGCTGGGCTTGGAAGCTCTGCACACAAGGAGACTCCACAGCCTTTCTGGGCAGCCTGATCCAGGCCTCCAGCACCCTCACAACAAAGAGACTTCTCCTCCTGCTCAGGTAGAACCTCCTGAGCTCCAGTCTGTGCCCACTGCCCCTTGGCCTGTCCCCAGGCACCACCAAGCAGAGTCTGGCCCCATCCTCCTGCCCCTCAACCTTTAGTTCTTGAGATACTCCCTGCTACCTGCCAAAGACCAGTGAAGCTCTGCATCACTCCTCTGAACTCCTCATGGTGGGAGGGTTGCTTTGGCTGGTTTTAGGTGCACAGTTTATTTTCTAGTTCTTACGTAAGTAGCAAAACCCTCTAAGGAAAACAGTGAGCACCCAAAGCAAAACCAGCCTGGACTTCCAAAATAAGGCAAAGGTAGCTCTTCTACTCTCCTCTTCATAAAGTGCTGGGGAGATTCACACAATGGTTTGGGTTGTAAGGTTGTAAGCTGGTTTTAACCTGCTCTAGTCTAGGTTGCTCAAAGCCCCATCCAACCTGGCTTTGAACACTTCCAGGCTTGAAGCCTCCACAACCTCTCCAGGCAACCTGTTCTGGTGCCTCACTACCCTCATAGGGGAAGAATTTCTTCCTCATCTTTTACCTAAATTTGGCTTCTTCCAGATTGAAGCCATCACTCCTCACCCTGTTACTCCATGCCTTTTTCAAAAGTCCCTTTGCAGCAATCCTCCAGCCCCCTTTCAGTCCTGGAAGGTTGAAAATGTGCCCCAAAAAAAATAGAAAAAAAAAAAAAAAGGAGCCTTTAGAAGAAGCTTACCTCATCTGCAGTTACTGCCATCACACTTCTGCTTTTCTTCATTATCAAGATTCAAGTGCACCTCCTTATAAAAAAAACTCTTGTTGGGAAATCCAACTTCTTCAGAGAGGGAACCTGAAGGAAAACAACAAACCAAACTGGTTTTAGTGATAAACTGCAGAGCTAGGTGGTACCATCACAGCTGACTGGTGCCTTACTGCCCATTTCATCCTCACTTGGCTGGGTATGGTGGGCAAGTGTCCCTCTCCCTTAGTAAAAGGACAATCTAGTACTTGGTAAAATCATGTTAAAAAGTAACCAGCAGTCACAAACAAGTCCTGAGACCTGTCTAGTGATGAGGGGTTGAAGCCCAGAGGTTCTGCTTGCAGAGAACTTCCCCTCAAACAAGCCTGTTTTTCAGCTGTCCAGCTCAGCAGGGCTCCACAAACAGCCTGAGCTGGCTCTCTGAGGAGAAACGAATTAGGTTTCTAAGTTACTCTAAGATTTAATTCTAACTCTCCCATATATTTGTTGTTACACCCCCAGGCACACTCCACTTCAGCCACGAAATTACAGCATTCTGTAGAGGTGGACACTGCAGCCACTTGGAACTACACCAAACTGCTTGAGAACAAACACCTCGGGATCATTCCCAGCCCTCCCACGCTTTCTGGATGTGGATTTAGTGCTCATAAGAAGCCACATTCATGATTAGAGAGAGAACACTGAGGGTTGTGGGGTCTGTCCTTCCCCAAAGAGCAGGCAGAGCTGCAGTGCCACTTCCTTGTGGTGCAAGAGCAGCCCTGGTAGAATGAGGTGATGGTTGGACCTGATGATCTTGAAGGCCTTTCCCAAGTACAGTGAATGTGTCCTGTTTGGCAGAAGAGTGCTCCAGGGGCAGAGTTCATGAACTTCAGTGCCAAAGCCACCACAAAAAGCTGTGCAATGATTTCAGTCACAATGCCCACTCTAAGACACCAGGGATTTGGAACTGTGCTCAGCTCACCAGCTCATGCAGGCCCAGATCAGGAGAGCAAGAAGCAATGTGGGCAGCCTGCAAAAAGGGCTGGAGCATCCTGGTCACCCATCTCACTCTCTTCACTGCCACTGCCAGCAGCTGGGGTCCCAGAGAGCAGGCAGCCTGAACCACTCACTGTGATTGTGGAGCTCAAAGCCCCAGCAGCAGGTCCTGCAAAGCCATCTGAGACAGCAACTGCTGCACCTACAAACCTGTTCTCTGGCTCCTGCTCCACAAAGCATTCAGGACTCCTCACACTGGACTGTGGCAGCTCAGGCTGTCCTACAGCCACCACACGACTTTGGACTGGAAAAGACCTCAGGCTCACCGAGTCCAGCCATTAACCCAGGACTGCCAGGGCACCCTCAGCATCACAGCTCTGAAACTCCTCCAGCGTGGAGACTCCACCACAGCCCTAGGCAGCCTTGGAGAAGAAACTATTCCTCATGCCCAACCTAAACATCTCCTAGGGCACCATGAGGCCTTTCCCTCTTTCTCTGTCACTCCCAGGGCACAGAGACCAACCTCCACCTTACTCCAGCCTCCTTTCAGGGAGCTGTAGAGAGTGAGAAAGCCTCCCCCCAGCCTCCTTTGCTGCACACCCCCAGCTCCCTCAGCCCTGCTATCCAGACCCTTCACCAGCTTTATCATCCTTCTCTGGACTTTCTCCAGCCCCTCTGGGGGTTCAGATTCACCTTCATGCCACCACGCCAGTGTTAAACTCCATTTAGTTCCCATCTCTACCTCTCTAAATCCAAAAAGCTTACAGACAAATCCCCCACACTGCCTGCAGCACAGCAGCTGGACACACACTGATGTCTCTGAACAGAGGCCAAGGAAGGTGGCAGTCTCCAGGGGTCAGCTGCTCTCCTGCTCTGCCCTGCACAAGACCTCTGGGGCAAAAAGAAAGGAAGGGAAGGATGAGCAAAAAGAAGTCCACAGGAAGGATGAGCACACAGCTGCAGCTGTGGCAGACACCTCCCTGGGTGCCCTGCTCTTGAGCCCAGGCTGCCTGGGGCACAAGGACAGAGAAGATGTTTCAGCCCTAGGGAAAACTAACAGACTGGCAGGGGACTGGAGATCACATATGAATGCTACTCACATACACAGGTACCAAAGGCACTCACATGCAAATCATGCCCAGTCCTCCTGCTGGGCCATCAGGCACAAACCTCCCAAAGTGAGTCCACCACAGCCACTGAGTCACGTCCCCAAGTGCCATGTCCACACTTGGACACCTCCAGGGATGGTGACTCCACCACCTCCTCGGGCAGCCTGTGCCAATGCCTGACCTGCAGGAAGGAAATTGGTGCTGGCATCCAAGCTAAACCTCCCCTGGCACAATTTCAGGCCATTTCTTCTTGTTGCATTTATCAGCTAGGGAGAAGAGATGGAGCTGTAGAGAGCAATGAGGTCTCCCTTCAGCCCCCTTCTCTCCAGAAAATACGCAGACAAACCTCACAGAAAGAACAAAAGCAGGAGGTAGTTGTAGAAGTAGCAGAACCGAGCAGATCTGTGTTTAACTGAGCACAAGACACTGAGTGTCCACCTGTGCAGGCTATGAGATGCTCAACACAAACAAGCTCACATTGTGGCACGTCCCACACTGGGACTAACAACTGCATCTACCTCCACCGGGCTCACAACCCAACACAATAAGCAAGTAAATGCACAGGAAATAAACACACACAAATATTTGTTCAGGAAAACATCTTTGGAGAAAAAAAGGAAGAATGGAAGCCTTGAAGCAACTTCTAAATGCTGCTGGAGCATTAGTCTGGAGAAAAGGAGGCTGAGGGAGACCTCATTGTTCTACAACTCCCTGGAAAGGTCCAGAGTGAGGTCAGGGTTGGTCTTTCCTCCCTAGTATGAGGTGACAGAACTAGAGGAAATGGCCTCAAGTGGCATCAGGGGAGGTTTAAAGTGGATACTGGAAACAATTTCTTTGCTACAAGAGTGGTCAAGCACTGGAACAGGCTCCCCAGGGCAGTGGTGGAGCCACCATCCCCAGAGATGCTCAAGAAACACTCGGCTGTGGCACTTGAGGCCATGGTGGGGTTAGACTAACAGTTGAACTCGATCCTGGCTGTCTTTTCCAGCCCAAACAACCCTAGGATTCTATGAACTTTACGATTGGAACCTACACCAGCAGACAAGATGTGAAGAGATGGACCAGTGACCAACGTTTCTGTGAAGCATAAGTCCTCTTCCACCACAACTTCCTCTCCTTTGTAAATATTGCTCCATTTCTCAAAGTCAAGTTAACCAGAACATGAACAATTATCCAAACCTCCCATGTTTTGTTCACTGTGCACTGCAGAGCCTACCAGGAAAAACTTCTGTTGCTCATGACTAAACCACTGGTAACAACTGAGTCATCCTCTTCCTCTGCCTCTACGTAAAAGATCTGACACCTGGGAACACCCCGGGGGGGGAAAAACCACACCAAAACCGTCCCAAAAAGGCTCAGTGGAGAATTCTCCCCATGTACATTTTCTCAGCCACAGGATTTTTCATTACAAGTAAATTCATTACCCAAATTATCCACCAAGAAACCATTTCCCAGTGGAGTGGTTCACAAGATGTCAAGGGTAGGAAGGGACCCACAGAGCTCATCCAGTCCAACCCCCCTGCCAGAGCAGGAGCAGCCAATCTAGCTCAGGGCACACAGCAACACATCCAGACAGAGTCTGCAAAGGCTCCAGGGATGGGCAATCCACAACCTCTCTGGGCAGCCTGTGCCACTGCTCTGGGACCCACACAGGCAAGAAGTTGCCTCTTGTGTGCAGCTACAACCTCCTGTGCTGCAGCTTCCATCCATTGCTCCTTGGCCTATGGCAGGGAGCAGTGAGCAGAGCCTGTCCCCCCCCTCCTCACCCCCAGCCCTCACACATTGACAAACATTGATCCAATCCCCTCTCAGGCTTCTCTTCTGCAGACTAAGCAGCCCCAGGTCCCTCAGCCTCTCCTCCCCAGGCAGTGCTCAGGGTTAAGCCTGGGCAGCAGGGAGCACCTGCAGCAACACAGCTTCAGCTGGAGCTTGACTGCCAAGCACTGAACCCTCCCTGCACTGTACTGGGGTCCAAGCAGCCTGCTACAGGGTATGAGGTAGGGGCTGAGATTTTTCATCATGCCAAACTGACCCAGTCCTTCCACCCAAAGGTTCCTGTGTTCAGTGAGCATGTTTTGCAAGAGTGACAGTAAATGGTCCAGCAACCTCAGAGTGATACAGCCTCATGGAGATGGACTTGATACTGAGGGACCTGGAGCAGCTCTGTGAGGAGCAAAGGCTGAGAGCCCTGGGGCTGAGAGCCTGCACAAGAGCAGCCCCAGAGGAGAGCTGAGCAATGCTGTGGGGGGCAAGAGGCTGGGGCCAGACTCTGCTCAGTGGTGCCCAGAGACAGGCCAAGGGACAATGGGCACAAACTGCACCCCAGGAGGTTCCATGTGAGCAGGAGGAGAAACTTGTTTGTTGTGAGGTTGCTGGAGGTCTGGAGCAGGCTGCCCAGAGAGGTTGTGGAGTCTCCTTGTGTGCAGAGCTTCCAAGCCCAGCTGGGCACTGTGCTGCTGGGCAAGCTGCTGTAGGTGCCCTGCTGGAGCAGGGGGCTTGGGCTGAGGGTCTCCAGAGGTCCCTTCCAGCTGCCCCCATGCAGTGATTCTGTAGGGATGAAGCCAGTTCCAGAGTGGTGAGTGAGAGCTGCCAGGACAGAGCTCCATGGCCACGTGTGCCAACGCCTGCTTGTCCTACACAAGGCTCAGAAATAGCTGCTTAGCTCACAGGGTGTGAAATGCACTATTTAAAGCAATTCCTAAAATGCCTCTCGACACGCAGGTTCTGGTGTGACTTGGAAAACAAGACAGACCTCCCACCCAGCACTGCCTTCCCAGACACTGCCTTCTGCAGGGGCAGGTCCAAAGCCACGGGGGAAACTGACCAGCAGATCGATCCTCTCACACCACCCCCCGGGGCAGCAGGGACAGGGCAGGGCCAGGAGGCTCAGACTTTGCTGCTGCTGTGGGGCTGGCTCTTTGCATTAACAAAAGGTTCTGGCAAGCAGAGCTGTTTGTCTTGCAGACTCTAAATTTGCTGCCTCCCACGTTGCAAGACAGTAACACACAAAGGCTGAGAGTGACAAACAAAACAAAACTCAATGAGGCTCAGAACATCAGAGAATCCCACAGCCACCACTGCATCCAACTGCATCCCACAGCCTCCCCAGAATCCCACAGCCACCACTGCATCCCACTGCATCCCCAGAATCCCACAGCCACCACTGCATCCCACAGCCTCCCCAGAATCCCACAGCC